>BLSH010236159.1:406961-421899 GCA_018402905.1 Glandirana rugosa | reverse complement strand
TTCACCCATCATTGACCACCACCAGACACGCGGCACCCATCAGTGACCACCGCCAGTCACCCATCAATGATCACCACCAGTCACCCATCAGTGACCACCACCAGTCACCCATGACCCATCAGTGACCACCGCCAGTCACCCATGACCCATCAGTGACCACTGCCAGACACCCATCACCCATCAGTGACCACCGCCAGTCACCCATCAATGACCACCACCAGACACCCGGCACCCATCAGTGTGCACCGCCAGTCACCCATCAGTAACCACCACACACCCGGCACCCATCAGTTACCACCGCCAGTCACCCATGACCCACCAGTGACCACCGCCAGTCACCCATCAGTGACCTCCTCCAGTCACCCATCAATGACCACCACCCGTCACCCATCAGTGACCACCACCCGTCACCCATCAGTGACCACCACCCGTCACCCATCAGTGACCACCACCCGTCACCCATCAGTGACCACCACCCGTCCACCCGTCACCCATCAGTGACCACCACCCGTCACCCATCAGTGACCACCACCAGACAGCCGTCACCCATCAGTGACCACCACCAGTCACCCGTCACCTATCAGTGACCACCGCCAGTCACCCGTCACCTATCAGTGACCACGGGCAGTCACCTATCACCCATCAGTGACCACCACTAGACACCCTCACCCATCAGTGACCACCACCAGACACCCATCACCCATCAGTGACCACAGCCAGTCACCCATCAGTGCCCATCGCCAATCACCTGTCAGTGACTGTCACACCAATGAGTAAACATCACCTGTAAAAGTCTCACACATGTGGTATCGCCATACTCGGGGGGAGTAGTAGAATGTATTTTGGAGTGTCATTTTTGCTATGTACATGCAATGTGTTGGAAATATCATATAAATGGACAACTTTGTGTAAAAATAAAAGAGTTTTCATTTTTTCCCACATTTTCCCAAAATTCTGGAAAAAAATAACATGTTCAAAAGACTCATTATGCCTCATAGATTATACGTTGGGGTGTTTTCTTTCCAAAATGGGGTCATTTTGTGGGCAATTCCATTGTCCTGGTGCTCCAGGACCTTCAAAAGTGTAATAGGGTGTTGAGAAATGAGATGTGTAATTTATGCTTGTAGAACGCCTGAAGGTGCTAGTTCAATGTTGGGCCTGTGTATGTGGTCAGGCTGTGTAAAAGTGTCACACATGTGGTGTCGCCATACTCAGGAGGAATAGCAGAATGTATTTTGGGGTGTAATTTTTGCTATGTACATGCTATGTGTTGAAAATAGCTTATAAATGGACAACTTTGTGTAAAAAAAATGTGTTTTAATTTTTTTCCACCATTTTCCAAAAACTACTGGAACAAAAATGAACCATTCAAAAGACTCATTATGCCTCAATGATTATTCGTTGGGGTATTTGCTTTCCAGAATGGGGTCATTTTGTGGGCAATTCCATGGTCCTGGTGCTCCAGGGCCTTCAAAAATGTGATAGGTCGTCATGACATTAGATGTGTAATTTATGTCCCTAGAATACCTGACGGCACTCCCTGCATGTTGAGCCTCTGTATGTGGCCAGGCTGTGATATCGCCATACTCAGGAGGAGCAGAAGAATTTGTTTTGGGGTGTAATTTGGGGTATGCATATGCTGTGTGTGAGAAATAACCTGTTACAATGACCATTTTGTGAAAAAAAGAAAATCTTCATTTTGCAAAGAATTGTGGGAAAAAATTACAGCTTCAAAAAATTCACCATGCCTCTTACTAAATACCTTGGAATGTCTACTTTCCAAAAAGGGGTCATTTGGGGGGTAATTTTACTTTCCTGGCTTATTAGGGTCTCAAGAAATAAGATAGGCTGTCAGTATATCAGGTGTGATCAGATCTGATCAATTTTCAATGATTGGCACCATAGCTTGTAGACTCTATAACTTTCATAAGGACCAAATAATATACACTTATTTGGGTTATTTTTACCAAAGATAGGTAGCAGTATAAATTTTGGCCAAAATTTACAAAGAAAAATTACTAATTTGCAAAATTTTATGACTGAAACAAAGAAAAAGGCATTTTTTCAAAAAAATTTCAATCTTTTTTTATTTATAGCACAAAAAATAAACCCCCTCCTAGTGATTAAATACCACCAAAAGAAAGCTCTATTTGTGTGAAAAAAAGGACACAAATTTCATATGGGTACCGTGTTGCATGACTGAGTAATTGTCATTCAAAGTGTGATAGCGCTGAAAGCTGAAGGGGGTTTTCGTGCCAGGTACTGTTGTGGTTAAACAGAGGCCAAGATGGCAGCTTCCTTCCATTTTAAGGGGCATCAAAGAGGAGGACTTAGAAAGGTTGACAGAAAGACCAGAAACTGCAGAGAAGTCATTCAAGATTTTCACCAGGTTGGCAAAGATATAAGGACAAATGATAAACAGCATTACATCATCTGCATCTAGACGTTTGAATTGTAAATGGCCCTTAAAATAACCACCAACATCTGGGTGCATATTAATAGCAGTAGCCAGAGGTTCCATGGCGATAAAACAGGCATGTACATGAGGCCTAATCCTTAGGGAGTAATCTCACTAAAAATTACATTTCTGTTGGAGAGGATGCCTAAAACTTGACTGGTAAAGTCCAGACTTCTTTACATATGCGGGAAATGACATTTCTGAGGATGTTCTGTACACAAACTGCGTACAGAATGCATCCAGGAGCTGTTCTGCATAAAATTTTACAGAAAATTTACAGTGCTGTAGTTTGAAAAGGAAAGGTAATTAAATTAAATTTAAAAATATAGCTTGTGTGTTAAATGTGTATGCTATTTTTTCCTTTCATGAACAGTGAAGTTACCCTATAAGCTAAGCCAAAGATGCCATGTTTTAAGTACAAATACAGAAATTTGAGTAATAGAAAAGCTTCACTTTGTAGATTTATGACTTTTTTTTTTTATATATGTAAATCTAAAACGTGGCATATCTTGCCACTGCCACCATGAACACACACCAGAGCACTGTTTAGAACATCCTCTGCCTGCAGGTCAGTTTGCTTAGGAGTATTTGAGCCACATAATCTGTCATTTCACATAGCCTTGATGAAGGGAGATTGTGTGGCCCCCAAAAGGCATTGGTTGTCTTTCACCCTGCTTGCTGCAAGCAGTTGGCACCCTTTGAGCTATCACACGCCGCTATATGTGGCAGTAGTGTACCCTATACAAAGTGTCACAAAAATAATGATAATACACACACACACACACACAGCGTATGCATGAAAAATAAAACGCTTCCAAAAGTGTAAAATCCCCCCAAAGACTGATTAATTTAAAAATATTGCGCTTACATTTAAAACAAGCCCGTAAAAATCCAAGCATCGTTAAACATCTATCTGCGTCTCCATACTGCACCTCTTTGTGCTCCGTGATCACAGATAGGACATCCAATGCTTACAGGTGCCATGTAGCCACGTGCTCTGATGCGTTTCATCACTTCTGACTTGGTCACAGATAGATGTTTAAGGATGTTTGGATTTTTATGGGCTTGTTTTAAATGTAAGGGCAATATTTTTTTAAATAATAAATCAATCTTTGGGGGATTTTACACTATTGGAAGTTATTTTTTCATGCATACGCTGCTTTACCGGAGGTCTGCCTGAACTGGCGTGGAGGTGGTTGCATAAGCAGAAGTTTGGAATATTGGTGATATGCCTTTGTTTTAAGTAGAGCTGGTAAGCCTCTTTCCATATAGGTGTTAATCACGTTAAGGTGGTGGATTGGTGAAAACTACACACGTTAATGAACTTTTTATTGATTTTTATATATTTGAGATCACGGTTTTGATGACACAGACTTCATCTTGTGCGCTACTGTGAATTTATTTATTGATTGAGATAACAATTTATTCACCTGGTTTTTGATTATTTATATTTAAGTAGCAGTACTGTTCACTCCTTACATTTACCAAAATATCACAATTCTTTAAATAGCAATGAAGGTCCAACCCACAAATGAAATAGTTGTAACACATTGCCTGTAATACCAGATTTCAATTACCCTCTTAAATACAATAATAATATCCTAATAGTTTCAATTTCTATCAATGATGTTGAAACCATTTCTTCGAATGAACTAGCAAAGCAAAAGGTTTTTGTAGAATTTTTGACCAAATGTGGAAAATTTTACCAGCAAAGTTTTGCTTGTCATAGTCTAATAGGCTTGAGTATGGGGTCCAAATGGGTCTATACTGCTTTATTTTTCAGCCATTATGGGACCCCTTTTTTCGTTCAACCAGCTGGGGAATAAAATGCTAGTTGTTGCCACTTTATTTACATTGTATGTTATTTGTGAAGTTGATTTTCAAAACACAGAATTTCAGAAAAAAAATAGACTAACACAACAAATACGATGTGTGGGGCCTTCGTGCATCTTTGCATTTGGGCCTGGGCACAGGTGCTTTTGAGGCTGCATTCACACCTGAGCATATCATTTTCAGGCAGAAAATCGTGCGATTTTGTACAGGTCAAAAGTTCACCAATATAAAAAGCAGAAAAAACGCCTGTAATCTGCCTAAAAAGAAGCTCATGTACTTTTTTGGCCTTCAGACAACAGAACGCTCAGATGTGAACAGGGGCCATTTATATGACTGAGATTTGGCTTGTTGGGCATTTTGGAACTTTTGAGATGAGCATTTTCCCAGCTGAAAACATTCAGGTGCGAATGGGTCCTTAAAGTGGTTGTCAACTCTGGACAGCCACTTTAACCTACAGGTAAGCCTATATTAAGGCTAACCTGTAGGTTCCCTGCATATCTCCTAAACTATACACTGTACTTGCATGTGCCGATGTCATCGGCAAATGCGCAGTGAAGAAACGGCCTCCATGCCGTTTCTTCACTGAGATTGTCCCGCGGGAGTGACGTCACGCGGCTCTGGCCAATCAGAGAGCCGGAGTCCGCAGACCCCAGAAGGAAAAGGGGCAAAGATGGACAATTCCTGGAGCGGGGACAGCGCGGGCTTCCAATGTAGGCAAGTGTCACATAATAGACTAGTATGCGATGCATACTAGCCTATTATGCCTTTACATTGCAGAGTAACAAAGAGGAAGTAAAACCCATCAGGGTTTAATTCTTGCATTTATTTTTTGTTAAACTTCAAAAGAGAGTTGTAAAGGCAGAAGGTTTTTTATCTTTGCAGCAAGATAAAAAAAACCTGTGTGTAGCAGCCTCCCCAGCACCCATTACTTACCTGACCCCAATCTATCTCCAGCAATGTCCACGGGTGTCTTAGCCGTCCGGGACACTCCTTCCGATTGGCTGAGATACAGCAGCGACGCCATTGGCTTCCACGGCTGTCAAAGTCAGCCAATCAGGGGAGAGATTAAGCGGGGTCCAGGGCGTGACTCAGCAAGCAAGCTCCTTGCTGGGGGGCACTTGGCAGGAGGGAGGGGCCAGGAGCAGCAAAGAGGGACCAGAGAAGAGGAGGATCCAGGCTGTTCAATGCAAAACCAACTGCACAGAGGAAGTATAACATGTTTTCTTTTTGTTTGTTTTTTTAAAAATATGTTACAATCACTTTAAATTTCTTTCAGACTACTTTATTGCTATCCAAAAGGAATGAAGAACATCCCTTGTAATAAGCTTGGACAGTGATTGGTCCTTTTTATGGAGTCTGGGGTCTATTACACCCCTGATAGCTCCTCCTCTGCCCTCAAAGGAAGCGAGTGAAACAGATTCGTTTCAGCTGCTTCCTAACCAGTACCGGCACCGAAAGTCTGGTCACTTCCAGCATCTCATTACAGTTGGCAGCCGATCTCACCACATGCAGCTGTCCCAGGCTCACCGGTAGAATGGGAGAGGCCTTCTGAGCCCTGTAAAAAGTGAATGGGCGACTGTAGATAACTTTTACCTGAAAGTGGATTGTCAGTGATAAAAGGAATCATGGCTGCAGCCATGGTCCTAAAATAACAGCTTCTTGTCCAGGATGTTTATATAAGTACGCTAAACAGGAAGCCGTTAATGCCGGGGGCAATTAAATTATACGGAAAGCCAATTTTTATAATCTTTGGCATATTTTTGTTATTACAAAGGTAATTTCAATATTTTTAAATCTGCAGTTTCTTTTTTTTTTTTTTTTACCTGCTGGTCATGCCAATGAGATCTACTGTTTCGTGACAATGCTCTGTCCCTGTATTTCCATTGATCCCCGTTGTCATAATTTGTAAAGGCGGTTAATAGAGGCTATAAGTGATGGTGTTGACGCTCACTAAGCAGAAATGTTCCTCGATGGTTGCTATAACACTACCCTGAAAATATATGTGCAGTGAAAGCTGAAGTGGATACATGTAGACAGAAGAAGCGTGAGCAGAAATGAAAAACAGGATTTAAAAAAGTGAAAATTGTATTTCTTAAAATAAAAAGATGGCAACGGTTTAGAATACATAAGGTTTTAGCAAATTTGATTTTATCCAATTAGAGTTTACATCTACTTTAACTTCCACACAGCCCTTAAATTTGCCCGCTGCTGTAATTCAGCGCCATGTTCCCCGAAGGCTTCACTGCTGCATAATCCCAGACATGGCCACAGAAAACGACAGCCCATTTATTTAAACGAGACATGTTCTTCTCGCAGGGTTATGAATGCTGGAAAAGTGACAACGCCATCTCAAAATTCAGAGTTCCTCATCGGCATCCCAATGATGTAGAGAATGTCAAGGCAGAACGTGTGCACAACAGGAAGGACTGATTCTTCAACATTTAAATACAGAAATGTTAATGGCCATATGCAAGTAAAAAAGGTCTTGGTTAAGCATTAGTCATTCATTAATAAAAACTTGCATATGGCAATACAATTCAGCTATTGGAGATTAAAGGTGAGCAATTTTATCTCAAGTCCCCTTTATTTTAAGCCTTTTCTCTAGAAGATCAACATGCAATTTTAATTACATTAAAATTAAAATAGTTTAATAGTAGCTGTTGTGTTTGCCGATTAGAATATAATCCTGAATAAATAAACGGAATAAATTGCTACTTAGCTGTGCAGCTTGACTGCAGTACTGTTTTGCTGCCTTCAGGATTACAGCGCACATGCTGCTACTATTGGGGAGGGTTAATAAAACCAGCAGAGGAATTCCTATGCTGAAAAAAAGTGGGATGCCTAGGAGCTCATTCACACAGGCAGAAAAAAAAAAAAAAAACCAACACAGTTTAGATGCACACAGCAGATAGTTTTGTATGCATCTGAATGCAGCACTATAGTAAATCAATGAGCCCATACATACAGCTGCCTCTACATATGAGTGTGCGCTACATGCAGATCTACAGATTTTTTGCAGGTAAACGCGAGTACTTTGAGCGCGTATTTTATGGATCTTCTATCTCTGCCAGCAAAAACCATTGTTTAATGCAGAAAATATGCATCTAAACGAGCCCCAACAATAAAGTAGCAATACTGACGTGTAGACACTACGGAAGCCCTGCATATGGACACATTACATATGTGTTATTTCAGCAGAGCGCTGAAGGTAATATAGTGTTTGTGCTAATGTCTAGAGACACAGCATTACAGGGGAATAGAAACTCAAGTGTATGTAAACCCGAAATCTATTTTTATGCCTCACTGTATACAGTTTTCTCACGCAAAGGTTTTTGCAAATCTATTGCAATGTATTTTATTGAAGATCCTGCCATCCTAATAGTGCTGTCCGTTTCTGGCCGACAACTCTAAGGCTTCATGCACACAGGACGTTAAAAAACATGAGTAGCTTATCAGTGATTTTTTACAGCTTTTTTTAGCGTTTTTGCAGCGTTAATGAGCGTTTTTTAGCGCTGGCGCTGGGTTTTTTTATGATTTCTTTTTCAATGGATACAAAAGTTCAAAAACGTTGGTGAGTGGCGTTAGTGAGCACTAGTGAGCGTTTTTGGGCGTCAGAGCGTTTTTACAGCTGAAAAACGCCTCTCAGAACCCTCTGTTCAGCTCAAAAACGTCTGCAGCTAAAAACAGTTGATAACCTATGTGTGCATGAACACACAGGATAACATGGAGGGTTTATTGACTGCAGGAAAAAACGTCTGCAGCTAAAAACAGCAGCTGTAAAAACAGTCAAAAAACGTCCTGTGTACATGAAGCCTAGGCCTTGCTTGACAATTAGCAGTAGTGTTGTCATCCTGCTGTGTGACCTCATTTAGTTGACCTTTGGACTGCATATCTGACAGACCTCATCAGCCAAAAGAAGAACACAAAGTAGGGCGACAACGCTGCTGCTAATTTCGAGACAGTGGTATAGAATGGTCAGCCTGAAACAGAAAGTGCTGTTAAGTCGGCTACAGATGGTGCAATTCGCTTTCCTGCAACAATGAGTTGCAGGAAAGTCAGCAACACTGACTGTGTGAATCTCTCACGTGGAGCGATTGTGTTTTCCCGGCGGGGGGCACAGGGTACCAGCCCTGCTGGGAGAACACAATGGCTGGCGGCTATTGCCATTGGCAATAATAGCATGTTGAAAATCCAACAGGCTGGTTGTACCCAAGTCAATCGAAGGATCGACATGGATACAATCAGTGTGGCCTAAAGATGATGGAATCTTGGCCACTGCCTGTTGAACCAGGTGACATTTGCTCCATCTATGGCCAGTTTTACCGACAGATTCTCCACATATATAGTAGCATGATTCCAAACAAACAAAAATAAATATAGGGTTTACATGCCCTTTGAATTAAACAGGTCCACCGGGTGACTGGTCCTGTATGAAGTAGTAAAAAAACCTGTATAGTACGGTATGTGTTATTTAAACTAGGGCCCCTTAAAATGTAGGTAATCTCTCATTCTCAAGTGCAACAAGATGAAGAATGACATTATTCCCAATGGGTCTGTTCACGTGAGCATTGTGCCCCTTGTTCTCTGTTGCATGAAGCTCAAAAAAGTGCATGCGCTTCTATGGGGCATAATTGAGCATTTTGGCCCAATAAAGTGTTTAAACCTCAGACATAAAATATGAACAAAGCTAATTCCCTCTATAGCAGGGCTCTCAAACTGGTGGCCCTCAGCTGTTGCAGAACTACAATTCCCAATGAAGCATTGCAAGGCAGACAGTTACAAGCATGACTCGCAGAGGCATGATGGGACTTGTAGTTCCACAACAGCTGGAGGGCCGCCAGTTTAAGACCCCTGCTCTATATAGTGTGTACTCAATTCAGAACACTTAGGGGTTGATTTACTAAATAAAGGCAAATCCACTCTGCACTACAAGCGCACTGCAAGTGCAGTCACTGTAAACCTAAGGGGAAGATCTGAAATCAGGGGAAGCTCTGCCGATTTTATCATCCAATCATGTACAGGCGGTCCCCGGGTTACAAACAAGATAGGGACTGTAGGTTTGTTCATAAGTCGAATTTGTTTGTAAGTCGGAACAGGTACAATTTTTAAGTGTAGCTTCAGCCAAAACAAATATTTTTAAGCTATTTGGATAGCATAGGGAAGGGTTAACACCCCTGTAATGTTTGTTTTGCTGTCTACGTTTCTGTTCAGAAGATTTCACCTCACTTCCTGTCCCAATGATAATTGGATTTTGAAAATTTTGGGTTGTTGTGGAAACAAGGATTGGTGATAAAGCATCAGTGGAGACACCTTTTTGCCATAATAACTCTTACAGGAGTGAATTTCCCTTCCTAGGGGGAGATTTCCTCTCACTTCCTGTTGTCTCCCTCCGTTTGTAAGTAGGAGTCGTTCATAAGTCGGATGTTCATAACTAGGGGACCGCCTGTACAAGCAAAAAATGCTGTTCATTTTCCTGGCATGTCCCCCTTGGATCTACAGCGACTGCACAGCCAAGTGCACTTGCAGTGCAAAGTGGATTTGCCTTTAGTAAATAAACCTTCCTGTGTCACTTTTCTCTGCTGCCTTGTTCCTCTATCAGCATCAATCACTTCTGACAAATTTTCCTGACACCAAGAGAAAAAAAGGTGACAGGGGAGGGATCTCCAGCTGATTGACAGCCTCAGCTCCTCTGTGAAGAAAGGTGTGTCCCTTGCCTACAATCTGCTTTCAGAGCTCCACTCACTGACCTCTGCAAAGTGTAACTTCAGCTCTCCGCCCCTTTTTTTCTGAACGCTCAGACAAGCTTTATAAAATTCTGGACTTTGAACTGCTGTGGAGGAGAGAAGATTGCAGATAGACAGGTGCAACTTGCGGTATGTTGGAGGATTTGTTATATCTCTGTGTATCACCTGAGGCCAGTCACTGCCCTGGGTATATGTGAGGGTTTACAACCACTTTAATGAGAGTTCAAAAAAAAAAAAAAAAAATGCATGCAAACATGTTTTTTCCCAGTCTATGGTGCTAAAGATGCAGGATTCTGTTCATGTACTAAAAGTTGCTAGAAGAAAGAAGAAGAGCATAATACAAAAAAATTGTCCAACTATGCCCAACTATGGGGGAGTACTAGGATTACATTCCCAGTGCCCTAAACAAGAATTGACAATTATTATTATTATTATTAATAATAAAGCATGTCCACTCACCAGGAAAAAAATAACTAAAATGACAACTACTACTTCCCATGCATCAGAGTAACCAAACAGAGCAGTATTGTGATCACAGAACCAAAACATGCTGTAATGCGAGGGGGCGGGAAGCCATACTACGCCAGATGCCTTTCATGAATTGTGCAGTCTGCACCACACTAGAAAAACAAAATAGACTGCAGATAAAATAAAAAGCACAGGAAATACACTGTCCAGGACCAATTTCTCCACTGAAACATTCACGGCCTCTCAGTGACCAATTAGAAAGTGGTAATAAACATTCCAAAAAAAAAATACTCCCAGCCAACTCTGCCAGGTTTCAGCTCTATCACCATGTGATCTTTAATACCCAAGGATAGACATTTAGAAAAAAACGGAGACTAAAAAAACCACACACATTCCACTTCAAACTAAAAAGGGAATGGCAAATTTACACTTTACCAGATAGATTTATGACATTTATAATCAATGTTTACATACAAAATATCAGTTTGTACATTGCATGGTTTATAGAAGCTAGAAAAGGATAGAAGTTGTCGTAGGCCTTTTGTTGTCGTTTAGGCCTCGTTCTCATGAGTTTTAAAAGTAAGCACATGGTATGGGTTTCTAAGGCCTCATTCACACAGACACTGTCAACCCTGCATTTATATGCATTCAGAAGACATTTCTAAAGGCAAGTAATGAATTTACAATGGAACTGATGGACAAAGATTATTTAGGTACGGTCAGTTTAGATGCATTTAGAATTCTGTGCACTCAGGATCCAATTAGAAATTCTAAACACGTCAAGTGGATGAACCCAATTTAAAGCAGGGGGAAAAAAATGATCTAGGAGACAAAAAGTTGTTTATATTTTCCGGATAACTTCTCCTGCGTTTAGCTTTTCTAAGCAAGGCCCCTTTCACATGGGCGTTCTGAGTTCAGTTTTTCAGAGGGACCTGATCAGACGGTCCATTCACTCCTATGGAGCAGCGGTGACATCCGCCGATATCCGATCTGCACAGATGGAAACCTTATCTGTCTGGAGAATCGGATAGGATCAGATGAAAACAATCCATCTGATCTCCATAGAGGAGAGCTGGGCTCTGACAGGTCCATCTCTGCACAGTGAGTGGAGACAGCTCAGCGGGAATCAGTGCCCTGCTGAGCAAAGCGGAGTCCATACACGGACAAGTCCGCGTGAAAGGTCCCCAAGTGTAAGCCTTGTTCACCCAGGCATTGGAAGTAAGGTGCCTAGCAATACCATTTACAGTTGTTAAAACAGAGAGCAGATGGTAGGTGTACACCCATCAGCTTTAGCATTGCTTTGCATTGTGGTGGTGGAAAAATACTCAAATGTAGAGTTCGGCAGTTGTTGATGCTTTGCAACTGCCTCTATTCACTTCTACTACAACATGTCATATACGCACCCAAGGCGTTTACAGTGTGTTTAAAAGTACAGCCAAACCATGTCTGTGGATCACAGGAGTGCAGTTTGATCTGCACACCTGTGACCCATTTTCAGCAGACAGCCAGCAAGCTGAAGCCACTTCACACAGACCAGGCTGGGGCAAGAATGCAATAATGAAGTCGGGATCCACCTACATGCCTGGACCAGCACCCGGCAAGCCGCTGAGCCACCCGCTCCCAGCCCCCTCCACAGCCCAGCACTCCAGTGAGGCAAGTATGATTCTGGGAAAAAAAAAAAAGAAACACTTCTCTTTTAAGGAGTATTTGCATACTTGCAGTGTCAGGAGTGATAATTTCCCACTTTAGCACTGTGCAAAAAAACTCAGGGCATTTGAAGATCATCCTTTACTACGGTGCCCATACGGCAAGGGTTAATTTCTCTGTTTATGTCTAGAGCAGTCATCTCCAAACTGCGGCTGGGGGGCAGGATGTGGCCCTTTGCTTGTCTTTATCTGGCCCTTGGGGCACTACTCCACAAACTGGATCCAATGATGGAGCAAAATTCCCCCTACTAACACCATCTATTCCTCCGATTACAACCAATGATGGGAAACTGATGCCAGGGCAATTTTTACTCCCACTAGCCACAGTCTGTCATTCAGCCCCCCTAAAGCCTGAAGGACAGTAAACTGGCTATTTGCTTAGAAAGTTGGAGACCCCTGGTCTAGAGGAACAATAAAAGATATGCATGCCTGCAGTGTCTGCACTCCCATGCTCCCCAAGTTTAGGGATCTGACATCAAGACTAAAGTAGGATCCATAGCTCTTCGGTGGATGTGAGGACACCAAGGGACAGTCCAATAAAGGATCAGGATGGGGTTGCCAGCCAGGGGAGTAAAGGATTAGGCAAGTAACATGGTTGCGCCTTTCCCCTAGACAAAATAAGTACAGCCCCATTGCAAGAGATATTTATTTTTTGCCCGGAGTTGTACTTCAGTGCCTGTGTGAACTGAAAGGCTTCACTTTTTTTTTCCCTTTAATAAATTGCTCCCCTATGTAACAATAATGTGCCTTTGCTGCAAAAATAAACAAAAGCTCTCTGACTTTTAGAAAAAAGCCTTACCTTAGCCCCTGGTGTGTTCCATAGAAAAGGTAATGACTTTTTGGTATATAGATTTAGGACATTGAAAACTGTTAAGACACTGGAAGCAGATCACCAGCTGACCTCATCAGCACAAACACCCTGCACCCATTAACTAGGTTTGCATGGCATCCCTCCAGGTGTGCACTTGCCTGGCTTGTCAATGGAGGCTGCAACAGCTGCTATATTTGCATGGCATCCCCAGCATTCCTCCAGATGGGTCCGGGCCACATGCTAAATTCCCTGGGACCACATGCGGCCCACGGGCTGGATACCCCTGATATAGTGCAAAGGCCTGCCTGATTGGATACAGAGTAAATGGATTGACAGGTGGGGCCACCTATTCCATAGCTTTGGTAAATCAAATGGAAACATAGCAGCTGTGGCAGCCTACATTGACAATCCAGGCAAATGCACTTCTGGAGGAATGCTGTACAAACATAGTTGATGGGTACAGGATGTTTGTGCTGATGAGGTCAGCTGGTGAACTGCTTCCTGTGTCTTGACAGTTTTCAAATCCTGAATCTACATACCAGAAAGTCATGAACTTTACCATGGAACACACCAGGAGATAAGGTAAGGCCTTGTTCTAAAAATCAAAGAAAGCTTTTATTGCTCTGGAACTGAGGTACATTAATGGTATACTGGTGCATAGGGGAGCTGGAATTTATAAAAAAAAATAATAATAATAAATAATTAACTTAGCCCTCAACCACTTGCCGACAACGCTATAGCCGAATGACGGCTGCAGCCTGGCTGGCGAGTTCCGTGTGGAGTCATATGACAGCGCCCTGTGATCGCACCCGCTGCGGGGCGCAGGCGTCGCACTCTATGGAAGCAGAGTTCTTCGAACACTGCTCTCCACAGATTGAAGTAAAGAGCCAATCAGCTGCTCTTTACCATGTGATCAGCTGTGTCACAGCTCATCATGGATGTAAACAGAAGCCAGCTATCGACGCTCCTTTCCTCATGCGGACAGCATGAGGAGAGAAGAGAGACGATAACTAGCTTGTGTAAAAGGGACATGTACACTAATAATCAGGGCACGGATTATCAGTGCAGTCCCAACAGTGCTGCCATTCAGTGCCTCCTCATTAGTGCCACCCATCAGTGCAGCCTCTTTAGTGAAAAAGAAAAATTAGCCATTTGCAAAATGTTTTAAACACACAATGAAAAAAAGGGTTTTTTTCAAAATGTTTGGTCTTTATTGGTTTATTTGGAAAAAAAATAAAAAACCCAATGATGATTAAATACCACCAAAAGAAAGCTTTATTTGTGTTAAAAAATAAATAAATAAAAATTTGTTTGGGTACAGTGTTGCATGACCACATAGAAGGGGAAAAAAATGTGTTATAATTAGCTACTCTGTGCAAAGGTTTTGCAGAGAAGCCCAGATCCTCCTCTTCTGGTCCCTCCTCCTTGACTGGTGCCCCCAGTAACAAGCTGCTTGCTATGGGGGCACTGGTGCATGCTGACTACCGAGCCAATGGCTCCCGCTGCTGTGTCTCAGCCAACGAGGAGAGTGAGACACAGTACAGCCGAGGAATGCACATTACTTAATCAAGAGCAAGGATGGGTTTGAGCGCGTTGGCAACCGCAAGTGCCCGAGCCCACCAGGATGCGGACACTGTGCAGCGCTAATCACAGGCAGTGAGACATTTCCCGATCTGCGGGTGCACAGATGAGGAAATGTCTCACTGCCTGTGATTAGCGCTGCGCAGTGTCCGCTTCCTGGTGGGGTCGGGCATGTGCGAAATGCAAACATACCCGAGCCCATCCTTAATCAAGAGGGGGCCGAGTATTGGTGGGGGGCAGCACACAGAAGGTTTTTTTTTACCTGCATGCATACAAAGCCGGGGGAGAACTAATTCCTACCCGAGCCCATACAAACGTAAAGCGTGTACGGGCTCGG
>BLSH010236159.1:381388-393069 GCA_018402905.1 Glandirana rugosa | reverse complement strand
GGAAGCTGGCAGTGGGGTACAGGGGGATGAAGATGACAGGGGTGGGGTGATAGGAAGCTGGCAGAGGGGTACAGGGGGATGAAGATGACAGGGGTGGGGTGGTAGGAAGCTGGCAGAGGGGTACAGGGGGATGAAGATGACAGGGGTAAGGTGGTAGGAAGCTGGCAGAGGGGTACAGGGGGATGAAGATGACAGGGGTTGGGGTGGTAGGAAGCTGGCAGAGGGGTGCAGGGGGATGAAGATGACAGGGTTGGGGTAGTAGGAAGCTGGCAGAGGGATACAGAGGGATGAAGATGACGGGGAGGGGTGGTAGGAAGCTGGCAGAGGGGTACAGGGGGATGAAGATGACAGGGGGAGGGGTGGTAGGATGCCAGCCACAGGCAGATGATGAGGAGGATAATGATGATGACAGGAGTTAGTAGCTGTCACATACCTGGTGATGGAGTCTGGCTTATGCAGTCGGTACCTCCCCTGCGGCCCCGGTTCGTGAGTCCCTGGTAGTGCAGACAGGGAACTCAGAAGCACGGGGGGGCACGAGGGCTGGACAGTCACTGATGCAAGGTAGATGTCCGTTGGAGCTCGTGCAGGCAGAAGGGTCGTGAGGCAGTCCGGGTCGGTAACTGGCGGGCGGTGCAGTACAAGGGTTCAGGCAGACGGATGGTCGGGTGCAGGCTGGGTCGGCAACGTTCAGGCAGCAAGGTACAAGGGAGCAGGCAGTAGAGTGGTCGTGGAAGCCAGGGTCGGTGCAGGCAGAGTTCAGAGCAGGGTCAAAGCAGGCCGGGTCACAGGAACAGGTATCAGATAGTCAGGAAGCAAGGAACACACACTAAACGCTGTAGAACGGACAGCACTTGCTACAGGAAGCAGGAAGTTTAAATAGAGCTGCTCATCCAGGAAATAGAGGAAACAACAATCAAATGCAATTAACCCTCAGCACAGTCTTTTCCTAACATTGCCCCCCCAAGGGGCAGCCTCCGGATGCCCAAACAGGCTAGTTTAGCAGGGTTGTTCTCCTTGAAGGATCTGATGAGTTCATGTACATTTATGTTATCTGCAGGCACCCAGGAGTTTTCTTCTGGGCCGTAGCCCTTCCACTTCACTAAGTATTGAAACGTGTTACCCCTCTTCCAGCAATCCAGGATAGCCTCCAGTTCAAACTCCTCTTCGCCATCTACTAGGATTGGGTCTGGTGGACTAGTCTTCCGCTGGGGAAAAGGATTTGGGGTCACAGTCTTCAGCAGTGACACGTGGAACACTGGGTGGACACGAAGGGACAACGGGAGCTCCAACTCATAGGCCACCCTGTTAATCTTCCTTTTCACAGGGAAGGGGCCAATAAACCTGGGGCCCAATTTCCTGGAGGGGCAGGCTAGCCTCAAGTTCCTTGTGGCCAGCCAGACCTTTTCCCCAGGCTATAAGTCCAACTCTCCCCGTCTTCCCTTGTCGAACACCTCTTTGTTATGCTCCTGGGTCCGGGCCATGGTCTCCTGAAGGAGTTTGCAGTTATCTTCCCAGAACTTGGTCATTTCTTGGGCCGCTGGTACAGTACTTTCAAGACCGTGGTTGAACATAAATGTCGGGTGGAACCCGTAATTGGCCAGAAACGGAGACTGGTTGGTAGCTGAATGGACGGTGTTATTGAAAGCAAACTCCGCCAGGGGCAGCAGAGAGGCCCAGTCGTCTTGTGAGAATGACGAGAAGCAGCGGAGATACTGCTCGAGTGTCTAATTGGTCCTCTCTGTCTGCCCGTTTGTCTGTGGGTGGTATGCCGAAGAGTATGCCAGTTCAATGTCAAGTGCGGAGCACAGGGCCTTCCAGAACCGGGAGATAAACTGGACTCCACGGTCAGAGACAATGCTGGTTGGAAATCCATGGAGCCTCACTATTTCTCTGATGAATATCTCGGCCGTTTCAGCAGCTGATGGGGTTCCCGTCATGGGCTAGAAGTGGGCCATCTTCGTTAGCCGATCCACTACCACGAAGATGGTAGAATACCCCTGGGATGGCGGCAGCTCGACAATAAAGTCCATCGAGATCATGGACCAGGCCCTCTCGGGCACCGGAAGTGGCTTTAGTAAGCCCCAGGCCTTGGTCTTGCTGCTCTTATTCTGGGCACAGATAAGACATGAGCTGACGTATTTCCTACAGTCCTTGCCTGCTCGTGGCCCCCAGAATGATCGCAGCAGCAGTTTGGTAGTTTTGCGAGCACCGAAGTGTCCCGCCAATTTACTGTCATGACAGGATGCCAGAACTGATAGGCATTGGTCCACTGGGACAAAAAGTCTGTTGCCATGCCACAGTAGGCCATCTCTGGTTAGTAGGTTGGGGTCTGTCGGTCCGGGAGTCCTGGCTAGGGACTGTCTGATTCGGGACAACAGGTCCCCTTGGGTTAACAGGAAGTTTCGGGGGTGCAGGATCGTATCAGGGGCTGCCGGCTCACCAGGTTTACAGAACATCCTTGATAGGGCGTCAGGCTTGACGTTCTTCGACCCTGGCCTGTATGTTACGTGGAAGAGGAAGCGTGAGAAAAAGAGTGCCCATCGGGCTTGGCAAGGTCTCAGTCTCTTGGCTGCTCTAAGGTATTCCAAATTTTTGTGATCCGTGAAGATCAAAATGGGGTGCCTGGCTCCCTCTAACAGATAGCGCCACTCTTGCAAGGCCGATTTAATTGCCAGAAGCTCCCTATCTCCCACGTCGTAATTCCTTTCTGGGGTGGTCAGTTTGCGGGAGAAGAACGCCACAGGGTGTAGGGCAGCCTTGACTCCATGCCTTTGAGATAGCACTGCCCCCATGGCTACTTCAGAGGCATCTACCTTCAAGACAAATGGCAAGGCGGGGTCAGGGTGCCTGAGGATGGGTGCAGACGTGAAGAGTTTCTTAAGGGTCACAAAGGCTTCCTGGGCTTCCGTGGTCCACATGAATCGTTTGTTCACCTTGGTCAGCTGGGTAATTGGGGCAATAATGGCTGAGAACCCCTTTATACATTTTCTATAAAAATTGGCAAAGCCAATGAACCGCTGAACTCCCTTCTTGTCTGTAGGGGCCGGCCAATCCAGGATAGCCGTGACCTTCTGTGGGTCCATGGTAATGCCGGTGACGGAGATGATAAGCCCCAGGAAGGGGATACTTGACCGTTCAAAGTCGCATTTCTCCGCCTTGGCATAGAGCCCATGTTGTCGAAGGCGGCTCAGGACACTAGCCACATGCCTGCGGTGCTCTTCCAGGGTAGGGGAGAAAACCAGGACATCATCCAAGTAAACGATGACGAACTGATCCAAGAAGTCTTTAAACACATCGTTTACAAAGTGCTGAAATGTGGCTGGGGCGTTACAAAGCCCAAAGGGCATCACCAGGTACTCAAAGTGTCCAAACCGGGTTCGGAAGGCGGTCTTCCATTCATCGCCCCCCCGGATACGGACTAAGTTATATGCTCCGCGGAGGACCAGCTTAGTGAACACTCTCACTGCTCCTAACCTCTGGAAGAGCTCTAGGACCAGGGGGAGAGGATAGTGGTTTTTCACCGTTATCTTATTTAGTTTGCGGTAGTCAATGCAAGGTCTCAGTGTGTGATACTTCTTTTCTACAAAGAATAATCCCGCTCCTGTGGGCGACGTAGAGGGTCAGATGAACCCCTTCTGTAGGTTCTCATCTATATAGGCCTTGAGGGCCACCAGTTCCAGCTCCGTTAAAGGGAAAATCCTTCCAAAAGGGACTTCGGCTCCGGGGAGGAGCTCGATAGGGCAGTCATATGCCCTGTGGGCCGGCAACTGTTCCGCGCCCTTCTTGCTGAACACATCTAGGTAACTGTGGTACACCAAGGGCACCAACTGACGGACGTCTAGGTCTGCATCTGTGTCCAGACTGAGCAGCGTAGGAACAGCTTCCTTAGTCACTGGGAAGCAGTGCTGGCAGCAATAGGTTGACTGGAACTTGGTTTTGCCTGTAGCCCAGTTGATGCTGGGGCTATGGGCCTGCAGCCAGAGTATACCCAGTATAATAGGGAACAGGTGGGATGCAATGACATCCAAGCAGAGGAACTCCTGGTGACCATCCAAGGTTGTAGCAGGCAGGGGACAGGTCTCATGGGTGACCACACCCGATTTGATGTTGGTGCCATCAGCCAGGCGTACCACCAGTCCGTGAGACGTTGGCCGTAGAGGAATCTGATGCTGGGCCACAAAGGAGCGGTCGATGAACCCACTGCAGGCACCCGAGTTTATGATGGCAGCAATCCGGATAGTCTTGTCAGGGAGCTGAAGGAAGAGAGGAAGGGTCAGGTGAGAAGAGGCATTTGATGAGGCTGATGCGTTGCCAATGACAGGTGGTGTGCGTTGACCAAGCTTGGCCGGGCAAGACCCCACTATATGTCCTGGTTCTCCACAGTACAGGCACAGCCGGGGATTCAGGCGATATTGCCGCTCCTCCTGGGTGAGGGGAGAACGGAGTATACCTGATTTCTTAGGCTCGGGTTGAGCAGAAGCTACTGTAGCTACCGTGGGAGCCCGGGGTTGCCTCCAAGTAAGTCGTGAAGACGCAGCTGACCGCTCAGCTCCCCCTTCTCTGAGACGCCTGTCAATCTGGATCGAGAGCTTGATTAATGCGTCCAGAGTCGGAGGTACCCCCACTCGAGCCAGTTCATCCTTCAGTGGGTCAGAGAGACCCAAACGGAACTGATGACAGAGCGCAGCGTTGTTCCACTCCGTGTCGGCACTCCAGCGCCTAAACTCGGCCACATAGTCCTCCGCCGTGTGGCGGCCCTGCTGGAGTGCATGGAGCGCAGCTTCCGCCATGGCGGCCTGATGTGGGTCCTCATAGAGGCAGGCCATAGCCTTGAAGAAGGCGGTCAGGTTAGAGACTTCCGGAGCCCTCTGTTCCAGGAGGCGGTGTGCCCAAGACTGGGGTTCTTCCAGCAACAAGGAGATCACAAGACCCACTTTCGTAGTCTCCAAGGAGTAGGTGCTGGGTTGTAGAGCAAAATAGAGTTCATAAGAGACCCGGAAGGCCCGGAACTTGGTGCGGTCGCCTGAGAACCATTCCGGTAGGGGTACTTGAGGTTCAGAGGTCATTGTCACTGTGGTGCAGGCTGTAGATTGGCCCGTGGTGAGCTCCTGGAGCCATCTCTCTAACCGGTAGTAGTCCTCCTGCAAGGATTGTATGGCTTGGGTCAGCCCGGCCAGGTGAGAGCAAAGTTCGTTCACAGGAGAGGCCCCCCACGCAGACTCAGGCATGGCTGTCCGTTACTGTCACATACCTGGTGATGGAATCTGGCTTATGCAGGGGGTACCTCTCTTGCGGCCCCGGTTCGTGAGTCCCTGGTAGTGCAGACAGGGAACTCAGGAGCACGGGGGGGGCACGAGGGCTGGACAGTCACTGATTCAAGGTAGATGTCCGCTGGAGCTCGTGCAGGCAGAAGGGTCGTGAGGCAGTCCGGGTCGGTAACAGTACAAGGGTTCAGGCAGACGGATGGTTGGGTGCATGCTGGGTCGGCAATGTTCAGGCAGCAAGGTACAAGGGAGCAGGCAGTAGAGTGGTAGTGGAAGCCGGGGTCGGTGCAGGCAGAGTTCAGAGCAGGGTCAAAGCAGGCCGGGTCACAGGAACAGGTATCAGATAGTCAGGAAGCAAGGAACTCACACTAAACACTGTAGAACGGACAGCACTTGCTAAATAGAGCTGCTCATCCAGGAAATAGAGGAAACAACAATAAAATGCAATTAACCCTCAGCACAGTCTTTTCCTAACAGTAGCTGGCTTCATATGCCGGATGGCATATATACTGTATCACTCAGGGCTGTGTGTGTGGTGTGGGGCAGCGGTCAGCAGTGATTTTCGGGCACCTTCGGTCAGATGGGGGACATCACGGGATGTGCTGTGTCGGGGAGTCCATTATTCTGTACCTGGATTCTCTGGAAGTCAGTCTCCCCAACAATCGCCAGGCACCAGCTCTGGCAGGTCCTCCATTGCAGACCCGTCCATTCTGGAGAGAGAATCGAGGAGCTGCTCTGCCGGCTGCCGCTGCACATGGCAGAAGATGAGAGCCCGGGCCAGCAGAAGGGGAGGAGCTGGGGAGGGGAGCACATGGAGCGATCCACTGACCCTGAGAGCTCAGGCAGTGCAGTGCTCAAGTCACTGGTCAGTCCACCCCTGGCTAAGGAAAACTAGCTGCGGACAAAAGACGGCAGCCGGCGCTGGGGAAACAGACCATGGGACATTCGTTCCTTCTCACTTCAACACACATGTTAGGCAAATTAGGCGGCTGCGAGGCCCCTGGGAGTGCGAGGCCTTAGGCGACCGCCTAATTTGCCTAATTAGAGAGCCGCCTCTGTGCCTCCCTCATTCGCAGCTTTCCTCTTTTCTCCTCAGTCCAATTCCCCCCCCCCCCCCCGCCCGTCAGTTTGGGAGTCTGTGTCACTGCCAGCACCTCTCTTTTAAGCTTTCATCTTGCAGTGTGTAATCGTGTGTTAGAAGCAAAGCTTCTAAATACCTTTTTGTGAGTCGATCCTCCTCCTGCTGCAGCCCTGGATCTGTCAGGATTGAGCTTAGCTACTGGTGCTGCTCTGGGCTGTTTGCTGCAGCTCCAATGGCCACCAGCAGGTGTCTCCCCAGAGCCAGCAAGCTGTAACAATCAGCCACACCTGGGTTCAGCCATTAATGGCTATTTAAGTCTGTTCCTCTCTTTCCCCAGGGCGTCACGATTCAGTTTGCCTTCCTGCTGCTAGAGATCCTGCTTTGCCTGTTTCTCTCCACCTTGCTTCTTCTCTCTTGCCTTGTATCCTCCTTGATTCCCCATATACCCTGTACCCTTGTCCAGTATTAGCTTTAGTCTGCAGTGTAGGTGTGAGTGTTTTTGTCAGGTTTTGGGTTTTGTTTGCTGGGGTTGTTTATGTTCACTGTTGGCTGTGTTTGTTTATTACTGTGCACTGTAAATAAATCTCACCTTTTTGGCCTCATACACACGGACGTTTCTAAAAAAATAAACAAAACGTCGGGCCCGACGTCAAGGAAAAAAAGTCGGCGTTTTTCGGCGTTATGCATCGGCATTTTGAGTGTTCGTGAGCGTCGGCGTCAATAGGCGTTTTTTAAAAAAAAATCATCCCTCTGCTATTTTTCAACCTAAAAACGTCGGCGTAAAAGAACGCCGGAAAACGCCAGTATAATAATAGGTGGCGTTTGTTGGCATATTGTGCCGTCGGCGTCAAAAAATGCCAAAACGTTACAGCCTCAGAACGCGATGGCTGTGGGTTCTAGTTTCAGCTCACTAACGCCGACGTCATCTACAGCTCAAAAACGCTGGGGCCATTTTTATGGGGCCATTGACTAACATGGAGAGCTGCAAAAAACGCCAGAAAACGCCGGCGTCAAAAAAGTCTGTGTGTATGAGGCCTTTAAGTTATATATACTTGTTTGGTCTCAGTTTCCTGGTGTAGCTACGTGTCTGGTCTGCCAAGCTGCTGAATCCTGACATAATCGTGACGCCCACTAACGATCAGATCTGCTACACTTGGGAACTTGGTGCCAGTTGCTTGAAATTTTTGCCTACCTCTGTCAAGATGCTAAGAGTGAAGGTTATTTGTCGTGTGGAGCTTGCAATAGGGGACAAAGATTTGTGTCATTCACTTTGACAGGATCTCCACTCCCCCATTTACTATGTACCAGGCAGGGTTTTTGGGATGGTTGCTGAAACATTGTTCAGGGTCTTTTTTCCAGCAGTATTCTTCCTATTCACAACAGGTGTTGTTGGATTGCATAGCTGCTGTGCACTCGTTAATTGAGAAAAGTGAGCAAGGGAAAGACAAACAGACTTTAGTTCAACCTCTGCTACAAGCTTGGTCAGAGATCATATCACCAGTGCTAGAGGAGTCACACAAAGTCAGATCTGCTGCTAAAAATCAAGTATCCCTTCCTCTGTTACCCCTAGCAACCACAGCTGCCACTGAGTATTCATTAATTCCTGCTACCAGTAACCACACTTCCTCTATAAGAAATCCATTGAATGCTCCCCCCGCAGTACCGTTACCCATAGCAACCTATCAGGCTTCTTCCTGTACTTTTGCTACTCCTCCTAATATGTTTTCCAGTACTGTTATTACCTTTCCCTCGGCAGCACACTCTGGTCAGCACGATGCAAGTACTTGCAGGTCTCCGGTAGCTAGGCCAAAAAAGCAACAAAACTTTTCTTCTGCTCCTACCATTCTGCCACTATCCATGTTGCCTGCTGATCCAGTTTCCGCTGTCCAGTCCTCCTCCATGCTGCTGACTGCTCCCGATGAGATCCAGTCATCCTACATGCTGCTGACTGCTGCCGATGAAATCCATTCCTCCTCCATGCTGCTGACTGTTGCAATGAGATCCATTCCTCCTCCATGTTGCCGCCTGCCAAGGTTGTCCATGCCTCCCCCATGCTGCCAATGGTGTCCATGCCTCCTCCATGTTGCCGTCTGCCGATGGTGTCCATGCCTCCTCCATGTTGCCGCCTGCTGAGGGTATCCATGCCTCCTCCATGTTGCCGCCTGCCGAGGGTGTCCATGCCTCCTCCATGTTGCCGCCTGTCGAGGGTGTCCATGCCTCCTCCATGTTGCCGCCTGCCGGTGGTGTCCATGCCTCCTCCATGCGGTCACCTGTTGTAAAGCCTTCCATGGGTGATCTGCAGCCTACCACCCAGCTGGACTATGCTGATTCCCGGGCTATCGCTCCTCTGGACTATCCTTATTCCCGGGCTGTCGTCCCTCTGGACTATGCTGATTCCTGGGCTGTCACCCCTCTGGACTATGCTGATTCCTGGGCTGTCGTCCCTCTGGACTATGCTGATGCCCGGGCTGCCGTCCCTCTGGACTATGCTGATTCCCGGGCTGCCGCCCCTATGGACTATGCTGATTCCCGGGCTGCCGCCCCTATGGACTATGCTGATTCCCGGGCTGCCGTCCCTCTGGACTATGCTGATTCCCGGGCTGCCACCCCTCTGGACTATGCTGATTCCCAGGCTGCCGCCCCTCTGGACTCTGTGTCTTGGTTAAACTCCCGCCTGCTAAGGTGTCTGAGGCTTCTGTAGTTCCGCTGTCATATGGGTTTTCTGTGTGGGTTAAGATCCCTCCTGCTATCCGCTCCAAGTTCTTTTTGCAGCTAGCTAATCCTGGTATGCCAAGGCCAGGAGGTCCTGATATTCACTCTGAACATGAGAACTATCTCTGCTGTTACAGCCCCAGTAGTAGAGGTCCTATAGGAAAGGGTAGAGTTCCATATGAACCTTGTCCTGACCCAGGGTTCATCTCTGTGATCCCTAGCGCATTTGGGGACCCGAGTTGGGTAACCTATGCCCTGGGTATACCTGAGTGGCTAGTAAAACACAGAGCAGTCTCTAGAAACAGAGAGATAGGAGGTCCAGGTGCGGTGGGACACCCTGGCATCAGGATGCCTGCATGGACCAGGGACTCTGGCATTAAGCATTCAGGTAGCTTTCAGTGTCCCAGCATTGGGACACAGGCTGCTTGTAAGAACAAGCCTTCGGTGTTGTGCCTCCTTAGGGATCTGACCAACAGGAAACCCAGACAGTTTTGGGACCCCGGCGGTAGGGTTTGCACTAAGCCTTCAGACACTGGCAGTGGGGTACTCAATCGGCTTGCAGACCCTGGTGGGGGGCCCTATGGAGCATCCGGAGGCCGCTCCTTAAGGGGGGGGACTCTGTCAGGATTGAGCTTAGCTACTGGTGGCGCTGTGCTGCTCTGGGCTATTTGCTGCAGCTCCAGTGGCCACCAGCAGGTGTCTCCCCAGAGCCAGCAAGCTGTAACAATCAGCCACATCTGGGTTCAGCCATTAATGGCTATTTAAGTCTGTTCCTCTCTTTCCCCAGGGCGTCACGATTCAGTTTGCCTTCCTGCTGCTAGAGATCCTGCTTTGCCTGTTTCTCTCCACCTTGCTTCTTGTCCCTTGCCTTGTATCCCCCTTGATTCCCTGTATACCCTGTACCCTTGTCCAGTATTAGCTTTAGTCTGCAGTGTAGGTGTGAGTGTTTTGTCAGGTTTTGGGTTTTGTTTGCTGGGGTTGTTTATGTTCACTGTTGGCTGTGTTTGTTTATTACTGTGCACTGTAAATAAATCTCACCTTTTTTAAGTTATATACTTGTTTGGTCTCAGTTTCCTGGTGTAGCTATGTGTCTGGTCTGCCAAGCTGCTGAATCTTGACAGGATCGGAGTATCAGAGCGGCCTGGAGTCATGTGACCGGCCTGCAGATACTTCACAAAAAGGTATTTAGAGGCTTTGATTTTAACAAACAATCGCACAGTGCAGGATGACAGCTTAAAATTGGGGGGACTGGCAGAAAATCCTAATGTAGGGTTACAAACCCATTAACTTGCTGCACACTTTCACTGGCAAGTTATACACTTTGTCACGGTATGCGAGGCAAACTGATAGACGGACGCTATCTGTCGCCTTGCATACGTTCACTTGGATTGGACTGAAGCGGAGTCTGACCAGGGTTTTCCCAGTCACCTTGGCGAGGCTGGTTCCGGGCCGGGTTTTCGGGTCCAATGAAGTCCAGTCTCAGGTTTGGTTAAATGACCAGGAAGAGAGCCTGGGACTCAGAAACACTATGCTGAAAGAGCTAAACATTGGGAATTGGTTGCTCAAGGACTGCAAAGAAAGGTTTGAATTTACTTTTGTTTTGGGGGTGTCTGGGACGAGCCCGGCACCGTATGGTGAGGTAAACTATTCTGTATAGTTTAGCACCGGATGGCAAGGATTTGTTTTCTATTTTGTTTGTTTTTATGAATTGCAACCTTTGCTAATAAACCTGGCAACCCGCCAAAATTTTAAGAAAGTTTGCCTGCACGCTGCCTTTTTCCCAGGAAAGGTGATCCCCATGAGCTAATCTCCCACAACTTGCAGAGCACTTGAAGCACAAGTTCAAGTTGGCACTTTTCCAATTTGTAGCAAATTTGTGTGGCAAGTCTCTAGCAAGAGCAAAGTTGCAGTGGTGAGTCTACAGCAAGAGCCAGGGCTGTCTTTAAGGCGGGGCAAAAGGGGCAGCTGCCCTGGGCCCTGTCATTGTTGTGGGGCCCAAAGCAGCTGCCTCATACTTGCCAACTATCCCGGTGACTCACCTGCAGATCATATGTTTACATGTAAATAACCAGCATTGATATGTAAATAGCGACAGCATTCATATGTAAATAGTGGCAGCCAGCTGCACGGATATGTACACAAAGGTGGCATTCATATGTATATCATGCCCCCCTGGGGTCATATTCACCATCACCTATGCTGGATGCTGCCCACTGGGGAGACAAAGGCATGACTGAAAGTCCACAGCACATTAATAATTGATGGCACTGATGGTATTTGCTACAGAGCAGTACATTTCTGTGGTGTCAGGAAAGTGACTTTGTGCTCCCCAGTCCATGGTGTGCAGGCAGTGAGGAGTTGATGTGCTCTATACTTTAGCAACCAATCTGTGGGCAGTAATGATGTGCAGTAACCTCGAGCAACCAATCAGTGAGCAGTATTGATGATCTCTAGCAACCAAACAAGCAGAAAGCATGTGCTTTAACCTCTAGCAACTAATCAGTGAGCCGTAATGTGTGCTGTAACCTCTAGCAGCCAGACCCGTCGTAGGTCGTATCCACTACCACTTATACTGGGGTCCCCCCGTACTATATGTATACTTACGGTGGAAACACATGTATAGG
>BLSH010236159.1:324977-347635 GCA_018402905.1 Glandirana rugosa | reverse complement strand
AAAAAAAAAAAAAACGCAGGTCCCTCCGTGATACGCAGCAAGTCAGCCTGTCCATAGGAAATCCAAATATATAGCAACATAAAAAGTAGAATTAAAACACCATTATGATTTATGTTGCAAACATTTAAGTAAAAATGTAGCATGTGAAAAACACAATGTATCAAAAGACCTAATAACAAACAAGAACAGCAACAGACTGATGCATCACTGGAAACATATAGATTCCAATGGTGCATAGGTCATTGGAGAACCCTACGTCCGTCATAATCATGATTTGAAGAAGTGTACCCTCTAAAAACACTTCAGCAGTGATGCGCCTGAGGGTCGACACTATACAGACAGACAATAGGGTCCCCCAATCAAGTGTTAATCTCAACTCTGTTGAATAGTCGGCATTCAAGGAGTTCCGTGAAGAGGGAGGTGTTAAATAAATAGAAAATGGCTGGACCTCTATCCATCATAGAAATGGGACACATCCCATTCAAAATTGAGTCCCTCAGGCATTCTAGTGCCAAAAAAGAATATCCAGAACACCTCCCTTCTACAAAGAAGCTTGAACCTATCTCCTCCCCTGACTGGAGACATTATTTGCTCAATCGCCTGGATTCTCAGGTCAGAGACATTTTTCTGATGGACCTCATTCCAGTGTCGGGAGACATTGGTAGAATGGTTTTTACTGATGTCTCTGAGGTGATCGCCCAGGCGATCTCGCAGTCTCCGTGTTGTACGACCCACATACTGTACCCTGCAAAGTAAGCAGGTGATAATGTAAACCACATATCTAGTATTGCAGTTCATAAACCTGCTAGTATTAGTAAACTTTTTATTAGCAGTGGATCGTACAATTTCCCCTTTTTTCACAAATGGACAGCACTGACATCTATTCGCCCCACATTTAAAATTCCCTTTAAAGTTTAGCCAATGTGGTTGCCTAGAATTACTTGAGAAAAGACTAGGAGAAAGTGTGGAACCTAGGGAATTGGCCCTTCGGGATACCACTTTTAGCCCTTTATCCAAAATGCAGGCATATATAGGGTCATGACGTAGTGTGGAAGCATGTTTCAAGATTATTTTTCTAATCTGTTGAAACTCTATGCTATATGGTGTGGAAAATACTGCAGGCCCTTCAAACGCAGGTGCTCGGCGTGTGAGTCTATTACAGCGCTGTTTTTCAGGTGATGCTTTGTCTGCGATTTTAATCGCTCTATGTATAGTTTGTATAGAGTATCCTCTTTCCAAAAAGCGCTGTTGCATTTTGATTTTTTCTCGTTGGTAGTCAAACTGACTTCCGCACAAACGTCTTAGCCTAACGAATTGTCCTACTGTCCTACAGCTTTATCATTTGGCCTCCTGAGAGGAAGGGCAGCAAAAGGAGAATAATAGGACCCCTGCAGGAAGGAACCGGAAGAGGTGCGGATGGGGCGGGGTATGTGATTGCGGCTTCCGATCCTGACCCTGGCCCATAGTCGATTCACATGATGAGGAAAGACACACCCCCAGCTTCCTGATTGGACAATGCAGTAGCACACCCACGAGTTGCTGGTTTTCATGAAGTTCATCTTTAAGCACTTTATGTGGAGAAGTGGAGCCTACAGTCTACAGCCTAATAGGAACGGGTCCTGCATTGTCTGTATCATATTCCTTGGTTGACCATCACCAGGAAGAAGCCTATTGTGACCGCCAGACTGCAAAGCTGGGGGTCCATTTTTTCTGGTGAGTGGGGTCACAAGAGGGGGCTGTTACTGAGCACCACGGACTGCATACTTGGCACTTGATTTGGAGCACAGAGCACTTTTTTATTTTATATGAACTGCACTGGATGGTTGCATTCTATATAGCAACCTTTGTATTTATGTTTATGGACTACACTGGATGGTTGCATCCAACTTAGCAATCTTTGCACATAACATTTTGGTCACAATTTGAAGCAATTGTCACTTTTTGTATATTTATTCTTTGGTTGGTTGATTATTTTTTGGGGTGGCGAAGCATTTGTTCAATTTTATTTCAAAAGGAGAGATTTAGTTCCACCATTTCTTGCACTTTTACTTGTTCAAATGATGCAAACTTGTAAAGCTCACTAATGAGTATTCCTTTTAAGGCCTAGAATCTGGACAAAGTTACATAGAAATAAACAATGGTAAATTGTCAATTTATTATGTTATAGTTAATAACTTAACCAGTTGCCGACCACCCTATAGCAGTTTTACTGCTACAGGGCAGCCGCGATGCACAGGATCACGTATATATACTCTCTGCATGTTCCCGAGCCAGGGGTGCGAGCGCCCACCAGCCCTGCAGTGCTGTAATTTGTTTTAGCACCAAACACTTAACAGGTCCCGGCCAATGATTTCTGTCCTGAACCTGCTGATCGGTTCTGGTGAATCAGCAAACAGCATGTACCTATGTTTACAAAACATAGGCAGAGGAAATGATGTCACCTTCTCTTGTGGAGCCCTTTTCTATTCCACAGAGAGAAGAGACAACAGCTACTGTGATTAAAAGCACTACACTACACCAGATCACATACAATAGTTAGGCACCTTTAACCCCCTGATTGCCCCACCAGTTCATTCTTTCACTGCCCTGTCACAGTGTCATTAGGTACAGTGTACAGATTTAACTCCTCTTAGTTTTTGGAGCTGTTTTTCACAGAAGATCTGTACAGATCGATTGTGGACCAAAGCAATTTATATGCCAAGCAATTTATCGCTGCAAACCCAAATTAAAACCTTGCCAGACAATTTGCATGTAAATTTATCACAGTTTCTGAATTTAAGACCTTTTTTTTAAGCCTAACCCTCAACATGGGCATTACTAAAAAGAATGAGTAGCGATCATATTGGTCCACAGACCTGATTCATCATATGCCCGTGTTCTCTACATACGATAAATATCATGCGATTTATTCACTTCAACGACAATGAACTCTGTCATCCTCGGGGTGACCCTGGATATGATTGACTCCACAATAATTGTCCCCTCGTAAATCACTTTAACCAAAAATTTGCACCAACAAAGTGTCTGCGTAGATGAGTCCCCCATTAATTTTTCTTGCCATCTTGCTTTCAAGTAGTTTCTCCCCAGCAAGCGTGCCAGATCTGGGGTCAAATGTATAAGCTCTGTGAGAGGTCTACAGGTTATACATGTAATTTCCGAATCTACGAGGGAAAAAGATAGTCACGTGGAGCCCCGCGTCTGCCCAGACTACATTGGGGCAGTGGCAAGATTGTTTGGGACTTGGTGTCTCCCTTGTTCCGTAAAGGGTACCATTTGTACATGGACAACTTTTATACAAGCGCGACACTTTTTGGACACCTTTTTGAATTAGAAATTAGAAATTGGCTCATGTGGATTGTGCAACCTAATTTCCAGGGCTTCCTAACAATGTCTTGAATATACTCTACTTAGACGGGGGGAGAAAACCTGCTTGCGAAACAATGAAATGCTTGCAGTGAAGTGGAAGGACAAGCGGGATGTTTTCGTCCTGTCTTCCAATGACGCAGACAGAACAGTACAAATTGCAATGGCAACTGATGTTGTTGAGAAGCCCCTGTGTATCCACGACTACAACCTTAATATGGAGGTGGTGGACTTTAATGACCAGATGATGGAGCCATACTTAATTTCCCATAAAGCCAGATGCTCGTACAAGAAGGTGTCTGTATATTTATTTCAATTGGCCGTGTGCAAAGCTTTTGTACTATATAAAGCGTCAGGAAGAAGTGGATCCTTCCTAAAATTTCAGGAAGAGATAATCACAGCCTTTGTGTTTCCAGAAGGTGCTGTGGCCCAATTTTCCAACCCGGATGCAGCGAGCCGGCTACATGAGAGGCATTTTCCGGATGCCATTCCTGGTACCCTGACCCAAAAGCCACACCAAAAAAGATGTTGTGTCTGTAGCAGTCAGGGAATAAGAAGAGACACCCACTTTTTTTGTCCCTCCTGTCCTGGCAACCTGGTCTCTGGCTCAAGGACTGCTTCCATCACTACCACACACTAGTGGAGTATTAGTATAGGGTACAGCATAGCACAGTCTAGGGCACACATTCCCACAAGGTCTCAAAAGATGTTAGATAGTTAGGAAACTGGCTATCACATTTTGAGAGACCCTAGTCTGGAAAGTTTACAGTTTACGAGTTACAGAAAAAGTAAAAAAAAAAGTACATTTTTAAAAAAAAATCACAAAAATAGTTGTTTTATTGAGTTAATGTTCTGTTCTTACCGTGTTTTATTGTTAATCGTTTTTTACTTTGCAGGAACACCATTCAGCTGCAGCACTGATCTGTGTATTCTGACAGCAACAGAGTGTGCTTTCAGAATACATATGTCAGTAATTGCAGCGATGTAGGAGGAGATTTCCCCTCCGCAGTTAAAAAAAATAATGTATATGCCAAAACATGAGGGGCCTGGGGTGGTCAGTGGGTGGATTGCCCCTATGCTTCAGCATATATATTTTCATTTTTTTGGCAGAGATTTTTTATCATCGATATAGATCAATGTGAATGGAGGAATCTGTTAGGTTCTTTTTTCATTCAGCCCATGGGCTAAACACAAAAAAAAGAACATTGCATGTATGCCCATCATTAGAAGTTGGTGGATGCAGGGCGGAATATACTAATGAGCATACCACACACTTTTTCTGGCAGAGATTTCAGTAAAAAAGAAAAAGTTGTTGTTTTATTGAGTTTATGTTCAGTTCTTACTGGATTTTATTGTTACCCATTGTTTGCTTTGCCATTCGGCTGCAGCACTGATCTGTTCATTCTGACAGCAGCAGGGTGTGTTTTCAGAATACATACATCAGTGATTGCTTGGGGTGGTCAGTGGGCAGATCGCCCCAATGCATCTGCTTATATTTTTTTGGCATGAGATTTCTTCATCCACATTGATCAATATGAAGGGAGGAATCTTTTAATTTTTTTTTTTATTCAGTCCAAAAAAAGAACACTGCATGTATGCCCATCATTCGAAATAGGGGGATGCAGGGTGGTATATTCTAATGGTGGGCATGCCACACACTTTTCTGGCAGAGATTTCTTCATCCACATCGATTGATGTGAATAGAAGTATCTGTTAGGTTCTCTTTTTTCATTCAGCCCACAGGCTGCATGAAAAAAAGAACATTACAATATTTGCCCAACAAGGACCTGCAACGTACTGGTACATCAATGGACTTTGAGTGGTTATACTGGGATGTTGTCTGCAGGTGTAGGCATCATTTTGGTATAGTTTTTTTCAACAGGTGGTCAGATTTTATGTAAAAGCAATCCTAGTGGAGAACCCAAGAATGCAGCGGCAGTTCTGCTAGCTGATCATAGAGCTGATCGGAGACCAGAACGGCTCCAATCACCCCTATGGTCTAAGAAGCTGAAAGCTATGAGCATTTCATCACTTCGCTTTCACCACATATAATTAAACAGCGCCATTTTTAAACTGGGAAAGCATCTGATCACACTAATTTTGTGTGGTTAGATGCTTTAAGGGCAGAGGAGAGATCTAGAGTCTAATAGACCCCAGATTTCTCAGAAAAGAGCACCTGCCACTGCTTATTTCTATCACATGGGATATTTACATTCCCTGTGATAACAATAAAAGTGACCAAAAAAAATGAAAGGGACAGTGTAAAAATAAAATAAAAAAGCAAAATAAATAATAATAATAAAAAAAAATTAAAGCACCCCTGTCCCCCTGTGCTCGCGTGCAAAGGCAAGCATTGGTCTCAAGTCGTATGTAAACAGCAATTGCACCATGCTTGTGAGGTATCACCACAAACATCAGATCGAGAGCAGTAATTCTAGCACTAGACCTTCTGTGTAAATCTAAATTGGTAACTTGTAAAGACTTTTAAAAAACATACGTAGTTTGTCGCCACTGCACTGGTGTTGGCAATTTTAAAGCATGTCATGTTTGGTATCTGTTTACTCAATTGGGCAATATATTGTGTTTTTGTACATTAAAATTCAAAAAAGTATATTCTTTCAAAAAAAATTGCGTTTGAAAAATACTGTGTGACAAAAAAATTGCAACGCCCACCATTTTATTCTGTAGGGCCACTTGGTCTTCAAGTGGTTAGTGTTAGCTAAGTATTGAAATCATGCTTTGGAAGCTTGTTGTATACGGCAAACGGCTTTACTTTCTCTGGAGAATATTATATCATGGAATTTTACATCCTGTAGACAGACAGGAAACAGAAGTATACAAGTACAAACTTAGATACAGACAATACATCCTGTTATTACTTTGTACCATAGAATACACACTATCATACTGTAATGCCACCTGCTGGATAGAACGGTACAATGCATATATATAGTTCAGTTTATATAACTTGCTTTTGCTTTTCCAACACACCTTCTCAACAGCACGTGCTTTGTCAAATTATATTCAGCGTCTTCTGGAAATAACTATGATGTTCCTTCAACAAAGGTTTGGTGAGTACATCGGCAGTCATCTCCTCTGACGGCCAGTATTGAATGTCAATAACACCTTGTTCTTGATTGTCCCTCAGTAGATGATACTTGACATCAATGTGTTTGGTCCTACAATTGACCATTTCTGATTGCATAAGCTTTATACTTCCCTGATTGTCTTCAAAATGGGAATTGGTTTTGACATGTCTATCCCAATGTCCACAAAAAGTTGGCGAATCCATATCGCTTCCCGATATGCGTGTGGCATTGCAATGTACTCTGCTTCAGTTGAAGATAGAGTGACAGTTGTTTGCTTTTGACTAGACCAACTTATGGTTCCATACTGGAAAATGAATCCACTTGTGCATTATCAGTCTTGTGCAGTCCCCGGCCCAATCAGCATCTACACATCCTACCAGTTTTTGATCTGATGTTGCTGGTAACCGTAACTTCATCTAAATTGCTCCTTTGAGGTACTGCATCACTCTCTTCACTGCGTTCCAATCACGCTGACAGGGAGATGAAACTTTCCTGCATAGTATGCTGACTGCTTCGGCTATGTCTGGTCTTGTCACAGTGGCAACATATAGCAGCTTACCGATTGCTCTGTGATTCAGATCATTGTTGGGTAGCAAGTTTTCTGCTTCATTGCTCTTTAGATAGCCTGGTTCCGTAAGAGTTTTCACTTCCTTTGCATCTTGCATATGGAATTGTTCCAAGATTTCTGAGATTTTCTGAGATTGGTTGAGAAGATAACTTCCATCTTCTCTCTCTTGCTTGTCAACAATCTGATTGTAATCCCCTTCTTGTTCAAAACAAGTTATAATGTCATCAACATAGATAAGTATGTATATCCATCTGTCTCCTTGATTCTTGGAGTAGAAACAGGGGTTCACTTTCTCATTCCACATCTTTTCAGATTGCTTAAGACCATAGATGCCCTTCTGAAGTTTACACACAAGGTTGTCTCCTTGCTCAAACCCTGGTGGTTGCTCCATGTAGAGGTCTTCCTTAATGTCTCCATATAGGAAAGCAGTTTTAATGTCTAGGTGTTTCACTTATATGCTCCTTCCGGCTGCAATGCTAAGAAGCTCTCTGATGGAGTAGTGTTTTACGACGGGAGCAAATGTTTCACCAAATTTCTGGGAGTAACCCTTGGCAACTAGTCTGGCTTTGTATTTGTGGATATTCCCTTCTGCATCTGACTTTACTTTGAAAGTCCACTTACTTCCTATAGTTTTGCGATTAGGAGGGGGCCCTGTGATTGTCCAGGTTTTATTTTCTTGAAGTGACTTTAATTCTTCTGCTGCTGCCTTTCTTCATTTATTGGCTTCACGCTTTGGCGGTTTTTCTATGTCTTCCCAGGATGTTGGTTTAAGTATGCTGTGTGTTTTGACAGTGTATGACAGCTTGCAGGGTGGTATCCCCTATGTAGTCCGAGTGGATCTTCTGACTTCAGACAGTCCTGCAGGATTTGGTGGGGAACTTGATTTATGCATTGTGAGTTCCACCTCTTGTTCTGATTCCAGCACTGGATCGATTTGATCGACCTTTTCTTCTGGTTTCACTTCACAGCTTTCAGGGATCAGTGTTTCTGGTGATGGGCTCTCCTCAAAATAAACACTACGGCTTATTGTCAGTTTGTCAGTCTTTGGGTGTAGGATTCTGTAACCCTTAGTTTGCTCACTGTAGCCTGCTAGAATTCCCTTTATGGTTTAGTTCTCCAGCTTGGATCTCTTCTCACTTGGAATATAGGCATATGCTTTACATCCAAACACTCTGATGTGCCCTATGTTAGGCTTTGATCCATGCCACATTTTGAATGGAGTTCTGTTAATGGCTTTTGAGGGTAGTCTGTTCTGTAAGCAGGTTGCAGCCATGACTGCTTCTCCCCAGAACTTGAGAGGTAGGTTGGCATCCGACAACATGCACCTAACCATTTCTGTAAGAGTGCGGTTTTTCCTTTCTGCTACACCGTTTTGTTCAGGAGTGTATGGTGTGGTTGTCTGGTGTATGATTCCTTGTCTCTTAGATATGAGGCCACTTCTTTGCTTATGTATTCTCCACCATTGTTGGTGCGTATTATTCCTGGTTTACGTTGGAATATGTTGCTAGACATGACAATGAATTCTTGACGTTTCTCTGATGTTTCATTCTTGTGTTTCATCAGATAAGTAGTTGTGTGCATGGATAATCATCAATGAAATTTAGTAGATATCTGTTCCGGCATGACGTAGGAGTTTTCATTGGACCACATACTTCACTGTGTATGAGCTTCAGGGGGTGGGTAGTTTTTCTTTGAGAAGCCTGTGGAAGGGGAGCATGTGTGGCTTTTGCTTCTATACATCACTTGTATTTCATGAGCACTTTGCAAGGTGCTATTGTCAAATCTTCTGATAAGCCTCCCTTTATAAAGTCCTGTATAGCTTCTGGACTTCTGTGCCCCAGCCGTCTGACGGCTGTGCCATAAGTGACTACATTTGCTGTGTAGGTCATTAGAGACTACATCGGCTTGCTGGTCTGTGGTGATGAGCCTGTACAGGATATCATCCTGTTTTCCTTTTGCGAGGAATTGCTTATCATTGTGAATTGTGTATTCATCAAACTGGAACTTAACTGTGAGACCATTGTTTGCAAGACTTTTCACTGATAGACGGCTGCCTTCTAGTTCTGGAACATACAGGACTTTCTTTACAAGGATACTGTGATGACCTCCTTGTGGTGTAATGCAGTTCAGAAAGCCCTGGCCTTTACCTTCGGATGTGATGCTTTTTCCGTTTGCTAGGAAAACTTTGTACCAGCCGCGTGGCTTGCCCCTCTGTCTCTCTATGATGTGTCTGCAGTTTCCTTTGTGGCTGCTTTGACCTTATTTTGTGGATAGCTTCAATTTTCCAGATAGAACAGTCCTTCTTTAAACGACCAATCTTTTTACAGCAAAAACAGGCTCTGCGTTCTTTGTTGTGCTTTGTGCCTTTGTGCATCTTAAGAGCTTTGTCGTCATGGTGCTCATTTTCTTTCCTACTGTCATATTCAACGTTTAACTTGCCTTTGACATATTCTAGTGTCAGCTCCTGCTCGGGTCTGGTTTCTAAAGCGTTAATAAGAGTACAGTATCTCACAAAAGTGAGTACACCCCTCACATTTTTGTAAATATTTTATTATATCTTTTCATGTGACAACACAGGAGAAATGACACTTTGCTATAATGTAAAGTAGTGAGTGTACAGCTTGTATAATAGTGTAAATGTGCTATTCCCTCAAAATAATTCAACACACAGCCATTAATGTCTAAACCGTTGACAACAAAAGTACACCCCTAAGTGAAAATGTTCAAATGGGGCCAAATTAGCCATTTTCCCTCCCCGGTGTCTTGTGACTCATTAATATTACAAGGTCTCAGGTGTGAATGGGGAGCAGGTGTGTTAAATTTGGTGTTATCGCTCTCACTCTCTCATACTAGTCACAGGAAGTTCAACACGGCACTTCATGGCAAAGATTTCTCTGAGGATCTGAAAAAAAGAATTGTTGCTCAACATAAAGATGACCTAGGCTATAAGAAGATTGCCAAGACCCTGAAACTGAGCTGCAACACGGTGGCCAACACCATACAGCGGTTTAACAGGACAGGTTCCACTCAGAACAGGACTCTCCATTGTCGACAAAAGAAGTTGAGTGCACATACTCAGAGTCATATCCAGAGGTTGTCTTTGGGAAATAGACCTATGAGTGCTGCCAGCATTGCTGCAGAGGTTGAAGGGGTGGAGGGTCAGCCTGTCAATGCTCAGACCATACTGCATCAAATTGGTCTGCATGGCTGTCATCCCAGAAGGAAGCCTCTTCTAAAGATGATGCACAAGAAAGCCTGCAAACAGTTTGCTGAAGACAAGCAGACTAAGAACATGGATTACTGGAACCATGTCCTGTGGTCTGATGAGACCAAGATAAACTTATTTGGTTCAGATGGTGTCAAGCGTGTGTGGCGGCAACCAGGTGAGGAGTACACAGACAATTGTGTCTTACCTACAGTCAAGCATGGTGGTGGGAGTGTCATGGTCTGAGGCTGCATCACTGTTGCCGGCACTGGGGAGCTACAGTTCACTGAGGGAACCATGAATGCCAACATGTACTGTGACATACTGAAGCAGGGCATGATCCCTTCCCTTCAGAGACTGGGCCGCAGAGCAGTATTCCAACATGATAACAACCCCAAACACACCTCCAAGATGACCACTGCCATGCTAAAGAAGCTGAGTGTAAAGGTTATGGACTGGCCACGCATGTCTCCAGACCTAAACCCTATTGAGCATCTGTGGGGCATCCTCAAATGGAAGGTGGAGGAGCGCAAGGTCTTTAACATCCACCAGCTCTGTGATGTTGTCATGGAGGAGTGAAAGAGGACTCCAGTGGCAACCTGTGAAGCTCTGGTGAATGCCCCAGAGGGTTAAGGCAGTCCTGGAAAATAATGGTGGCCACACAAAATATTCACACTTTGGGCATAATGTGAACATTTTCACTTAGGGGAGTACTCACTTTTGTTGCCAGCGGTTCCGACATTAATGGCTGTGTGTTGAGTTATTTTGAGGGGACAGCAAATTTACACTGTTATACAAGCTGTAGACTCACTACTTTACATTGTAGCAAAGTGTCATTTCTTCAGTGTTGTCACATGAAAATATATAATAAAATATTTAAAAAAATGTGAGGGGTGTACTCACTTTGTGAGATACTGTATGTCTCTGGAAGGCTGCAGAGGAGCAGGACAGCAATATGGTTGACTTTGATGTCCTCTCTGATTGCACGTAGCTGCTCTATGATCTCTAGCATAGCATTCACGTGATCACACATTTGCTGGCTTTCTTCTAGTCTTATCCCATATAGCTTTCATAGCAAAAACAATTTGCTGTTTAGACTTGAACGCTCATGTAGTTTCTGTAATGAATTCCAAATTGGCCGTTTTTTCTGTTCTTATGTGGATAAGCTGGTCATCTTCCACTAGTAAGCTTACAATTGCTTTTGCCTGTCTATCCTTTCTGTCCCGTGTCTCCATCTCTCCATCTGTGGCTCTGTCTGTACTGTATTCACCACTTGCCACAAGTCATCTTTGTTCAGAATCATTTCTAGTTTAAATTCCCACAGCTGGTAATTGGCATTGTTCAGCTTTGCAATCACAAACTTCACATCTGAACCACATGTCATCTTTCAGTAACTCACAGACTCACTGAGTGGCAGAATCCTCTTTCCAGTGCCCTGGGTGCCCTGGGTGCCTGGGACCCATAACCTGTTAGCTGAGTATTGAAATCATGCTTTGGAAGCTTGTTGTATACAGCAAACAGCTTTACTTTTTCTGGAGAATATTACATCATGGAGACAGACAGCAAACAGGAGTATGGAGTGTTATTTACCGCACTAAGTATGGAAGGAGGGTGGCTGCTAACACAACAACCAAACAATTGTGAATCTATTATATGTGACAAATGTGTAGCACTATACCTAATGTAAATCCGTGGGTAGAGCTATTGGGCAAAAGGATTCAAGCCTCACAAGGTTATCAAAATATTGGTATAGAAAAAGTGCTAGTGCATAGAAACTAGTGTATACATAATATATATCCAGGTTCAATTAATAGATCGTAACAACCAGAAATATAGTGATCATATTCATAAAGTCCAAAAATTGTTCAAATAGTTAAAGTTCATAGTTAAAGGTACAAAAAGTGCAAAAATGTGCAAATAATGCAAAACGTGCAAAAAAATTAAAAAAGAGTGCTGACAAGTTCGTGTATATCTTGACTATTCAAATCTAGTGACAGAGTGAATTCTTGTCAGCTATACATTCCAGTGACATCCTCCACCATAACAATGTGCTTACCAGAATGTCAAAATATTCACGCCTGAATATAATAGAATCCAGGGATAGGAGACACTTCCTCTGTTTGATGATCCAGATGGGGACACTGTGAAGCCAGACACCATTCAGGGGTTACCAGCACATGGAATAATAAGCCTCACATAGCATAAAACCTTTATAAAACGAAATTTATTCAAAATAGTGCACTTACATGTTTGTGATAAAAACAAGCTTGAATAGTATAAACAGCTGGCACAGAGTGAAGCACAGCGGTCTGGGGTCAGCAACTCCCCCAGACCGCTGTGCTTCACTCTCTGCTGGCTGTTTATATTATCAAGCTCGTTTTTATCACAAACTGACCAAAACCTCAAAAAGACATAGCATTTTGTAAAAAAAAAACATGTTATGTGTGCTTACTTCTAGTGCAACTTCTTACACATTTGTGAAAGAAACGCATTTCACAGACAGTTAAGCTGAGAGAAACATGTTGTGGGTGTGGGACATGTAACAGGTAACATTCACTGACACTGGCAACAGGGCCGGCGCAAGCATAAGGCAGGTTAGGCAGCCGCCTGAGAGCGCCAGACCATAGGGAGCGCTAACACCAGGGGCCTTTCAAGATGTGCTTATGCCGGCGCCAGCCTTGCTCACACGGAATTCTACTAGTTGAGCGCATGTCAGGCATTTCACGCGGCGACTGCCAGCACAACCACGGGCTATGTGAATGTAGTCAACTTCAGCCGCTGCCTCTGCTCTATGCAGTAAACTTCTGCCGGCTCTCTCTCAGCCCCTCCTCCTCCTCCCTCCCTCCCTCGCAGATGAAGCGCAGACACCTTTGGTTTCCGATCTCCAACACCTGCTTCTCTCCCTGCAGCCCGTGCAATGAAGATCCCTGCTGGGTGGTAGCAGAAGCACCTCCAGTCCAGCAGGGAGACAATTGCTGCTGAGCTGGAAGCTTGTGAGAGAAGGAGGAAGAGCTGAGTAAGACCAGGGAGAGGGGCCAGCAGACACACAGGACGGGGAATAGAATGGAGAGTTCCTGCAGCATCAGTGGGAGGTAAGGAAAGTAATTTATTAACCACCTGTGTGACTTTGTACAGCATGGGGACAGGGTAGGAGAGATGCACACAAAGTCATCATGGGGACAGAGCAAGGCACATAGATGGGGACATGACAGAGCGAAGGAGATGGGGGCAAAACAGAACACTTGGTGAGAGGTGGACAGGGCAGTGGAAATGGGAACAGAGCAGGGGGCATGGGGGGGGGGGGGGTGGGACAGTGGAAACATGGGGACAGTCACAGTCTGAGTTGCTAAAACCCAGATAGATAGTTACAGACCATTTGCAAAAAAAAGTTTCTCCTGTTGTTAAACCTGGGTTCACACGATTCCAGCGCCGGTTTCCACAACACATCTCCCCCGCAGGCAGTGCACACAGCCCTCTGTGAACCGTTGCGGGTGTCAATAGAATGTTAATGACACCCCCAGATCGGTTCGCAGATCGCAGTGCGAACTGTGGCTTCTGACAGGAATCGGATCGCACGGGTGGGAGCGCCCATGTGATCCGATTCCAGTGCGGGAAAAAAAAAGTCCCTGCACATTTTTTTTTTTTCTGCGAAACCAATGTGAGTTCAGCCGTACTGATTAGATAGCTGAGCTCAGCCTGACTCAGGCACAGCAGAGTGGTTATTGGCAGCCACCATAGGGCACCAGAAAGGATAGACCCCTGATGTCTCATAAAGAGTACATGTCACCAATATGCTATCACATAGGGGGCTATTGGTTCCCTATGTGATAGCAATGAAGTCATGTAAAAAAAAACATAGGAAAACAGCAATTGCCCTACACGTTAGCTAGTACCACCAGTAATACTTGAGGTCTCGCTGCAGTTAGCATAGTACTACACATGTACCAGAGCTCCAGCCTAACTCTAAACTGAAGACCTGTAGGGGAAGTGTTGCCTATAAAAAATATAGGATATTGATGTTTTGCACTGCTTCAGGGGCACACGCAACTTTAAGGTTTGACCTTGGTAGCTATTTATTCAGCACAACCTCATCTTTTATATTTTGCAAAAAAATCGGGCAATTATATGTATTTACAGTATGTGCCCAAAAAGTAACTTTAGTGTGTGTATTTACTAAAAGCTAGTGTTTCATAAACCATTGCACTAATTTCACGTAACATAAAAAAATGGAACTGAAAATATTTTATTCTCTAGGGTGTCTGCTTCCAGAAAATATAAAATGTTTTTGGGGTTTTAAGTAATCTTCAGGCCTAAAATGATTTTTGAAGTGGGAGTAAACTCCCATGCATAATTTGTACCTAAAGGGAAGCCTATAATAAGGCTTACCTATAGGTAGTGTAAACATCTCCTAAATGTGCACCGTTTAGGAGATAATTACTGTAAATGCAGCCGGTGATGTCACCCGAAAATGCACTCTGAAGGAATGGCCAGAAACGGCGGCTCCCACGTGCATGCTCGGGGGTGACGCCATCGTGGCCACTCACACAGCTGGAGTCTGCAAACCCGGATGGAAGACCAGGTGAAAATGGAAGCCCTGTCAGTAGTGACAGCATGCTGCTGGAGGGCTTTGTTCTAAAGGGAAGTTTCACATAATGTGCTAGTATGTATGCAATGCATACTAGCACATCATGGCTTTACCTTGCAGGTTGCAAAAAAAGATAAAAAACACACACAGCAATTTACTACTGCTTTAAAACATGTAAACAAAAAAAAATTAAAAATTGCTCAGGGGTTTAAGCGGATAAAATATCTGTTCTCCATTCCCTAACACTGTACCCTTTCTCGTACTGGAAGTTTTAGCTTGTCTCACATATCAGCTGCCTGTAGCCAGTGTGGGGCAGCAGGTAATGCATAACCCCCTTCTTAATTACACACTGCTGTTCTGGAAGGGAGGGAGGTGATGTGAGACAGTGTATGGGGGGCAGCAAAATGCACCTTCGCCCAAGTAGACAAAAATCCTGTCAACAGTTGAGTGCTGTTGAGGATGTAATTGCCACTTTGCTACTTTTACCACCCCTTGTGGGAGCCCAGTTTGGTTTCCAAGATATATGGACTTTGCTGTCCAATGAAAATAGCTTTAAATGATAATAAATCCTCAGTTTATTAGGCACTTTCAGTGGCTGATTTAATCACTTACTGTACTGGGTATGAAGCTTCTTTATCTTTTTATCCTTGCCTAGGTTCCCGATTAATCTTATGGCATGACCGCTGCATCAGGTGACTCCTTGCAATGTCTTATGGGGCCAGGCTTGCATACAAGGACTAGAGTTGTGTCTCCCTACACTGTTTTTATCAATAGAAACGCACAACCCCAAAGCCTAGGATGGCTCTCCCCTGCTCTTCCCTCCACCTCCCCCACAAGCTTTCAGACAGACTCAGAACTGCACTGTCCACAGTTAACTCTTTCTTGTGAAGACTGGAAGTTGAGGGAAGCAGCACGCAGAGAGAAGGAACAAGCAGCATTAAGTGTATGTTCACACTATTTGCTGTGTTACAAGGTAGTGGATGGTGTGAGGTGCGGTCCAGCCAGATCCTCACAGTGCTCATGCTCCAATCTCAGTGCATCTCCCTTTTTGTTTACTCTTATAACAAACGTTATTGAGTTGTCACACAGACATCTCATAAAGTTCAATTGCCGACCATGCAGTGTGAGGCAGTGCACTGAGCTGCGCTGAAAAAAAGTACTGCATGCAGTACTTTTTTTTTCACCTCACACCACTGTAACGCACTAACTGCAACGCAGAGACGTGAACTGAGCAGATAAGGAGACAAGGCATTTTGCCATGCCATGTGGTGGGACTGCACTGAAATAAGCTGCCCAACTGAGTCCACCCCCTGTGGTGTAAATAAAAGCTGAGGGTTCATGCAAACAAAGACTTTATAGGCATTATTACGCCTAATGTAAATTCCATGGTAGTTTTTCAACAACCTGGGTGCCCAGGTGTTTTGTCTACAGCATGCCATGCATGTGAATGGCTGTACATGGGCATACTCTTGCACACATCAAGGCTTATTTGCATTAGCCTTTACCTGCACTTCAGCATCCACATTCTGCATTCAGGAAATATGTTGGATGGTCATGCACAAGTAAACATCAATGCAAAGAAGATTATCTTCTTTGCATTGGCTTTTACAAGAGTATGGCAGCACCCAGCCATTCACTTGTATGGCAGGCTGCAACACATGTAGCTCCCTGTGTGCTTTGATCCCAACATTATCCATAGTATGTTTTAGGTCAGAAAGAAAAGTGCCATTGGCTGTAGCAACACAATAAATTACATTTTCACCATATTGAGGACATCACAGACAATATGGCCACAGTGACATGAGTCAAGAAAAAAAATCACGGAAAAAGAGATTAGAGTGTCATCTCAAAAGAAATATTATTGGTATCTGCAGGAATGAATAATCTGTCTACAACCATATTGTTATAAATAGAGCATAAGAGGACCAAGGACAAATCCCTGATGTACCAACAGAGAGAGAATAAAAAGAGGAGCTATAATCAGAATGGGAAACACTGGTGACCAACCGTACAGGTAAAAAGAGATAAAGATTAAAGCATTGCTCTGAATTTTGAAGCCTAAGAAGGGTTACAATGAAAAAATGTGTTCAATGGTAGCAAAAGTAGCAGACGGGCTAAGAAGTATTAGCAAGGAATATTGTTGCTTGATTTTTAGTAGCATAGAAGTAGGTGCCGATTTTTCTAAGAATGAAAAGGAAGATATGATATCTCTGAATGCAAATGCTGCATTATTATCTTGGAGAAGAAGGAATTAATAACTCTGAGTATAACTGATTACTAATGTTGGATAGAGAACGGCTTTGAGTTTGATTTTAGACCTTAATAGAAATATGTCAGTGGAGAGACATACTGTTAGTTAAAAAGATATGTTAAGTGTATCTCATTTAAAAATATACCATAAGGCAACTCTCGTGACATAGATTCTGGATTGAAAAAATATTGAGCATATCAATATGTGCATAGTCTATGCCTAACTGTCCCCTAGAGCAACTAAGAGACACTTTAGGAGTTTTCTGTTGAATTTTTACTGTTGAAACACTCTGGAAATTCTATTTTGATGTGTATTGAGGGAAACAAAATCACATATGAAGTCTGAAGGTTTATGGCTAAATTTAAGCAAAAACTCTTATTCCCTTTCTGACACATAACTTATTGCTATCCCTAACCATACAGGGTTAGATTTACTATATCCACGAATAGGAGGAAAAAATTGACAGATACACAGAAAGGGAAAATTACTATTGAGGAGATATTGACACATCTCCTCAATATAAGAAATTAATGTGTTTACAAGATGGTAAATGTTCTAGCCCAGCTTGCTGAATTAGGAGTGGAATACATGGCTGTGTGCTGAGACACCGTGTCTAAGGAGGAATATTTTTTTTACGTTTGGTGGAATTGCCCATTTTAAGATTAAGTTTTGACTAAACTAATATCTGAAGTGATTACATGGAACATTTTTTGTAACCTCTTCTTAGTATTCTTAATCAGTACCTAAGAATCTGTAGGTTCATTGAAGTGATCACATGGGACATTCTTTGTAACCTCGTCTTAGTGTTCTTACTCAGTACCTAAGAATCTGTAGGTTCATATACAGTAAATCAAATGCACTCCCTTTTCTGCCGAATGCTACCAAAAGCATGGCACTTAGCTGTGAAAATCTTTTCAGTGCTGGCTGTGTACCTTTAGGAATGCCATTAGATGATGTCCATGGCTGCAGGAAAGAATATTGCTTGATTCCCCCATCAACACAGTCAGTGTTAGCTAACCTCCGCTGAGCTATTGTGTTATGCTGGCGTGGCAAGAGGAGAACACAGTGATTATTGCTAGTGGCTTTAGCTGCTGGAATTAATTGCATGCTAGAAATCTGGCATACTGGTTGTACCCAAGTCGATTGATGGATCCACTTGGGTAAGCTCAGCCTGTCCATACATGAATCGAATCTCGGCCAGTCCTAGCTGAACCAGCCGAGATTCGAACCATCTATGGCCGGCTTTAGTCTTAGTATATGACCCCATTCAAATCAGTGGGGACTAAAATATGTGCATATGTGTGTGTGGTATAAATAAAAGGTGGGATAAATGCAGATGACAAGAAAGTGTTAAAAACAGGGTTCAAAGGGTCCCTGGATGTGGTAGGTTAAAATTTAGACATTTAGCTTATACAGTTTTATGCAAAAGTTTAGGAAACCTGACAATTTCCATGGTTGTCATTTATAAATATTTGGGTGTTTGGATCAGCAATTTCATTTTGAGCTATCAAATAACTGAAGGACACAGTAATATTTCAGTAGTGAAATTAGGTTTATTGGATTAACAGGAAATGCGCAATATGCATCAAAACGAAATTAGACAGGTGCATAAATTTGGGAACTTTTGTCATTTTGTTGATTTGAATACCTGTAACTACTTAGCACTGATTAATTGGAACACACAATTATGTATAAATGACAATTATGGAAATTGTCAGGGGTTCCTTAACTTTTGCATACAACTGTATATATTGCTACCTCTATGTAAACATACAATTTTGAATTATACAAAGAAAAAAGGTAATTAAAAAATTTACAGACATTTGTAAGATATTTTAGACCAAGGGTCTCTTATGACCCGATATAGCCTGTTCCTGTCATTCTGCTGGCCCACTGGCTGTCAGGGCTGGGCTCAGCCCCCAGAGCTCAGGTTGCTCAGCTGTTGGTTAATTGCCAGTACTCATCATTCCACAGTGACTCACCTGGTGATCATTTCCTGCTCGTCAGCCAGCCCTGCTGGCTATTTAAACTGCCTGGATCATATCCCCTGTACCTTCGCCTTGGTCAACATATCCAGATACTCTCTGCTGTCTTTTCCTGTTAAAGAGGAAGTAAACCCTGATGGGGTTTACTTCCTATATATTCCCCTGCAAAGTAGAAACATAATGGCCTACTATGCATCGCATAGTAGCCCATTATGTGTCACTTACCTGCAAACGAAGCCTGCGATGTCCCCTGTGCAGGCAGCGTCCATCTTCAGCCCCTCTTCCTTCCGGGGCCGCTACTCTGTGACTGGCCAGAGTCGTGTGACGTCACTCCCGAGCATGCACGTGGGAGCCGCCAGTCACGGCACGATCTCAGTGAAGAAACGGAACGGAGGCTGTTTCTTCACTGCACATTTGCCAAAATGACGTCGGCACATATAGTACACTGTATATCTCTTAAACCGTGCAGGTTTGAGAGATATGCAAGGCACCTACAGGTAGGCCTTATTATAGGCTTACCTGTAGGTTAAAGTGGATGTCACGGGTTGACTATTGGAGTTTATTGGAATTTGGAGGTCATTTGAAAAAAGTGATCGCATCCCAGGCTTGCCAGCAAGGAACATTTGATTATAACAAGCTTGACCAGACCTCCAGGCTGAAAAGCTGGTGGTCATGGTCCTCTGGTGAGTAGGGACACATATGGGGTAACACCCCACATGTTTTAAGCACATTGGCACTGTTGAAGATTTCAAGCACTTTTCAAGCACAAGCGCACTTTTCATGCTTATTGGACTATATTGGCACTATATTCACTTTCTATTTTTTATGAGAGATTTTAGTCTCAGATGCAATGTGCTTGGTCTCTCCCTCTGTAATTGCCATCTATCCAATATAAGCTTGAAAGCCATGCTACAAATCTGTGAATTTTCTCTTGTTTGCAGTTAAAAATAAAAAGACACACATTTTTGTTATTTTGATGCAATGTGCCTGCTCAGTCTTTCAGAAATTGCAGCATGTCCAAAAAGACTTAAAATGGTTGTAATCCTCAGACATGAAATATGAAACAAGCATATCCCTTTATAGTGTGTGCTTCTCTCAATTAAGAGCACTATGTGCAATTTTTGTCTGCTGCTTTTGTTCCTCTGCTATCAGCATAAATCACTTTTGACAAGTATTCCTGAAACCAAGAAAAAAATGGTGACAGGGGAGGGACCTTCAGCAGATTAAAGCGGAGTTCCACCCAAAAGTGGAACTTCCGCTGGTTGGATCCCTCCCCCCTCAGGTGTCACATTTGGCACCTTTGGGGGGTGGGGGGGAAGAAAACAGCTGTCTTTAGACAGGTGTCCTTTTACACACATCCGGGAGCTCTGGCTGGCCACCATGGCCGCTGACGTCAGCAGCCCGGCTCCCTCCTCCCTGCTCGCTCTGCTACTGGCCGCCTGGCCAATAGCAGAGAGCAGCGGAGCCTCGAGCATGTACAGTAAGGTGCCCGGCATGAAGCTGTAATGCTACACGTCCGGGTTCCCTCACCCGCAATGGACGTGGCTGTACCCAACCCCCGATCCAAAAATCAGCAGCGGGTGCCGACATCGCTGGACTCCAGGACAGGTAAGTGTACTATTATTAAAAGTCAGCAGCTACTGTATGTGTAGCTGCTGACTTTTAATTTTTTCTTCCCTGGCGGACCTCCGCTTTAACAGCCACAGCTCTGTTCCTGTGTGCTGTGTGAAGGGGGGTGTGTTCTGTCCCTTCTCTCTAATCACTGTAGTTTCAGCTCTCTGCTCCCTTGTGTTCTAAACTCTCAAACAAGCTTTAAAAATTCAGGTCTTTGAACAGATGTAGAAAAGAGCAATATGCAGATAGACAAGTACACCATATTTAGAAGGATTTATTTAATCTCTGTGTATTATCTGGGGCCAGTCACTTCACTTTAGTATATGTAAGGGTTTACAACTACGTTAATAGCTGTAGTACAAATGTGTGAAACCTTCATTCTCTCAAAAAAAAAGCCCACTTATTTCAAGATGCAATATGCCTGCTCTCTCCACCAGAAATTGTAGCCTATTCAATTTATTCTTAAAAGGTGTACTGCAAATCTGCACATTTTTTCTGTTTTAATGTAAAAACAAACTTACGCCAATTTTATTTTGTTATATAATGCCTGCTTTATCTTTAAAAAAAATGGTCTGTCCAAAAAGGGTTATTAGCTGTGGAGTAAATGTGTGTCATTTTTTCATTTTCAGTCACCTGAAAAAAAAAAAATTCTAGATGCAATATGCTTGTGCTCTCCATCAGTAATTGTGGTCCGTCCGGCAAATGCTTAAAAGTTGTGTTGCAAATCTGTGCAATTTTTCTTTTTTGGAATTAAAAGAAAATAGAACTAATTGTTTACAGATGCACTGTGCTTGCTTTATCCCCATGAAATTGTAACCTATCCCAAAAGGCTTATTAGCTGTGGTGCAAATGTGTGAAATTTTTCAGTCCTTGAAAAAAAACAATATTCATTATTTTATTTTTTCATTCAGATGCAATATACTTGCTCTGTACCTCAGAAATGTCAGCCTATCCAATTGAGGTTTAAAGGGTGTGCTGCAAATTTGTAATTTTTCTATGATCAATCTCCTTAAAATACCTTTTTCTTTGTTTCTAGATGAAATCTGCCTAGTCTATCCAATTAAAATAGCAGACTATCAAAAAGGCTTCACAAACTCTGCTGCAAATGTGTCAACATTTTCAGTCTTCAGTCTCAAAAAAAAAAGATATTGTTATTTGTTAGTTACAGATTAAATCTTAGCAAATTATCTTGGGAGTACATACTGTCCAGCAAATCAGTAATATTTTTCAGGCATTTGGCTCTAAAAAAAGTATACTATAATTTCCATTTCATTACCTACCTAGTATTTCCCTCTTTCTTTGTGGTCTAGTAAGAACGTTTGAACGCTTAAATGTTATGCAGCGTGTACATACAGTATTTCTAGCTGTTGACTGTGACATAATAAAGTGACATCTTTTGTCACAATAAATATGCTTTGCCTCATATTATGGGGCCGATGGTTGAGAAAATGAAAAAGGGACTCATTAGAATCTGCCAAGTACACCAATGTATCATCCACATACATAGAGATATGTTCCTACAGTAAGTGTATTATGAGGCCTTTCATTTTCAGGGAGGAGTGGACATGCATGAATAGCTAACAACTCAATGACCAAGTAAGAAAATATGGGAGAGATCAGGGGATTATCGTTTTGTTACCCGAAAAATAGGGAAGGGTGAAGAGGCAGCACAGTTTACTTTAACTCTTTCCTGTAAGTACATATAAATAATTTGACCTAGTTTGGTTACAAACTAAACAGACTGAGTACAGTACTTTCAAGAGACAGGGTCACTCTTCTGTACCTTTATTTTTTGAGACAGTTACCCACTGTCTAGAATTGGTGTGAGGGTATTGCAAATTAGTGAAAAGTTTATTTTAAATGTATAATGGACGAGTGGCATGGGAGAAATCCAGTTTGGTCTCCACCAAACAAGAAACCACTTTGTTTAAGCTGGCAAACTCGCACTTAATAGGGTCCTTGTAGGAATTAGTAGGGGGGGGGTGAACCAGTAACTCA
>BLSH010236159.1:300073-312189 GCA_018402905.1 Glandirana rugosa | reverse complement strand
GGGTAGTCAGTCATGCACATCCGCACACGTGTGTATGACAAGGTGGTACAACGACTTTACGACGGAGGACGATTCTGCAACGGATAGTCGACCACCACGACAAACAACACCGCACGATTACTGTTTCGAAAAGGTGTAAAGTCGGTACGATAGGGACGGAAGACTCCACGACCGTCACGGTGTCGACGCAACCGTTGGAGAAGGAGGAGGAGACGGAAGCGGAACACGAAGGTGACTCGGGGGCCACAGTAAACCCTTACAGGAGTCGTCGCGCAGATGGTCGCACGCGAACATCAACGCGTAGAAGACTAGGGTGAGGTCACTCCCCTTAATTCCTACTACATGCTGCAGTGCCTGCACAACGACAGCTGAGTTGCCCACATTGTAACTTGTGCTGATTACTGGGTGGCCACCCTGCTGGATCCCCGTTACAAGGACAACGTGCCGTCCTTAATTCCCCTCACTGGAGTGGGATCAGAAGATGCGCAACTACAAGCGCACGCTGGTAGACGCGCTGCTGAGGACATTCCCAAATGACACCGGGGGCTCAGTGGAAGCACAAGGCGAAGGCAGAGGAGGAGGAAGAGGTTGCCAACGCAGCTGTGGCACTGCCAGCACCTCAGAAGGCAGGGATAGCATGGCTGAAATGTGGAAAAGCTTTGTCATTAGCACGCCACAACAAACAGCACCACCAGCTGATAGGCAACGTCTTAGCAGGAGGCAGCATTTCAGCAACATGGTGGAACAGTATGTGTGCACACGCCTACACGTACTGACTGATGGGTCTGCCCCATTAGAATGCAATATTCTAATTTTCTGAGATTGTGGATTTGGGGTTTTCATGAGCTGTAAGCCATAATCATCACAATTATGACAAATCATGGCTTGAACGATCTTGCTTTGCATGTAATGAATCTATCTCATATATTAGTTTCACCTTTTAAGTTGCATTACTGAAATAAATGAACTTTTGCATGATATTCTAATTTTTCTAGTATCACCTGTATGTGCCAATTTGTGTTGGTCTATCTATCACATTAAATCCCAATAGAATACATTTACGTTTTTGGTTGTAACATGACAAAATGTGGAAAATTTCAAGGGGTATGAATACTTTTTCAAGGCACTGTATGTGTATGGAGCTGCACGTTGTAAAGCATATAAACACCTCCCAGTATTAATAAAATTAAAATAACCACGCTCCTGTGAATATAAAAGTGTATAGATCATATATCACCACCGTGACAAATACAAGTACATAGAACAGCTCAAAAAAATTGAAAACTTGAATATATATAGTGAAGTCCATATACAATCTTGTAGCCCCAAGTGCAAATAGCGTCCTCAGTGAATATAGGAAATTCTTCTCTCCACCAACATGCAGACACACTACACACTCACCAGATTCAGTAGATCCGTTGTTCTAGGGGGTCAGATGCTCATAAGGGTTGAAAGGATCTTGAGAATATCCAATGTAAGGCCTGAAAGGTGGAATCCAAGTCACTACGGACATCCATTCAATGTAGATAAAGACTGTACTTTAAACTCCAACGGTGCCATATCTAGAGGAAAAAGGGCTCTCATGGTGTAGTATTTAAAATATTTATTGTAAGACTAATGGTAATGCACTTACAGTAAGGATAAAGGATCAGCATATAAGTGTTAGGAATGCCGGTTTGCGCTCCACCAGTTTTCCAGCTGACCGGAAATGACGTATCTCAAACACCAGCCAACATAGTTTTGTCAGCCCATGTCTGATGTCATCAGGGATCCCCCAATGATGTCAGACATGGGCTGACGAATCTGGTGAGTGTGTAGTGTGTCTGCATACTGGTGGAGAGAAGAATTTCCTATATGTAGTTCTCAATGAACTACCACAGCACTGTTGATCGCTGTGATAGTTCACTGAGTCTTCCTGTCAGTTTGAAACTGCCTGGCTGCACAATGTATGCTCACACTGACAGTCTGCAGCATCGGCGATCTGGTAATCACTGTTGCAATGGTTTCAAAGGCTCCTTAAAAAAATTGTAAATGCACATTATATTACCTGCAAAAAAAATGTGCATTTATTTTTTTTTTTTAAAAGTGAACTTGTCTTTTAAAGAAGGGGTCTCCAAACTTTCTAAACAAAGGGCCAGTCTACTGTCCTTCAGACTTTACGGGGCTGAACTGTGGCAATTGGGAGTAGAAATGGCCCTGGCATCAGTAGGAGTAAACAATCCATCTTTGGTATTGGGGGAAGAATAGTGCCCCATCATTGGTGTCAGTGAAAACAACAATGCCCCATCTCTGGTCTCAGTAGGAGGAACAGTGCCCTATCGCTGGTGTCAGAGGGAGGAATAGGGCCTCATCGCTGGTGTCAATGGGAGGAGTAGTGTCCCACCGTTGGCTATATTGCCCCATTGTTGGTGTCGGTTTCAGTGGAAGGAAAAGTGCCCTAAGGGCCAAATAAAGACGAACAAAGGGCCGCATTTAACTCCCGGGCTGCAGTTTGGAGACCACTGCTTTAAAGTAACAATAAATCTGGTTTAAAAAGAAAAACAAATCGATTCTAGTATGTATTCTTAACTTTAAAAAGTAACTTCTATTGCTCGCAACCTTCCTGAATGATGGAGGACTGAGAGTGGGGAGACTGGGTCCTTTCACACAGATGTCATCAGTTCAGTCACATTTTTTTGCTAAGAAAAAAATGATGAATATGAATTCAGGTTACATCAATTTGCACAGTCGTCCTCTTTTCAGTTCAGTATACATCAGTTTATATCCGTTTTTTTATTTGTTGCATAAATGAATCATAGGTGACAAGGGAATAAATAAGAAATGATTCTTGCCTAAAAATGGACATAAACGTAGATTGTGGATCCAGACTGAATGCCTGTGTGAAAGGGCCCTGATGATTGCTTTCCTGCTGCTTGGTGCACACTAATATCATAGTATGTTAAAACTGCATCTCTCAAGCCTAGGTATGGTGACATGTCTGGAGTTTGATTACTGGCTATTATTGATCAAAGATGACTAAAAGAATACTATACTGTTGCTGTAAATTAGGAATTTATTAATGCAGATGGATAGGATTTGCTTTAACATTGCAGCAATGTAAGCAGATATTAATGGATCGCACTCCTAGCAACTGTGCACAATACAGCTTTTGATGAATGTTGGAGCAGGTCATGCCAATACACTGGAGCATGTAATGAGGCATTGAAATGTAGCTCCCTGTTTTTGTTTGGCACTCTCTCCTCTTGGTGCCCCTTGCTTCACACTGTATTGTTATTCTGGCTGATCTTTTTCCTGTTGATTTTCTCTGGAGCCCCACTCTGCTGTTTTTCTGTGGCTTTCCACTTTCTTTACTTCACTGCAGATCTTACCGGTAGCCCTCCTAAACACATTGTCTACCCCTATGGTGTTTACGTCTGCCCAATCAGGATGTCGTGTTCTGTCAAATGGCTGCTATTGCATGAGGTTGTTTTTATCCGCATACCTAGCTACTAAGACAAAGAGTATCTGACTACTGCAAACACAGCTACGCCTACAACATTTAGGATCCCTTCACACCAGACGTGCTGGCATGCATTGATTAAGGCATGCCAGTGCATATACACTATACAAGCAATATATGTCATAAGGAGTAATTTACACCAGTGCATTGCACTGATGTGTGTTGCCCCACACTGAAAAAAGTAGAACATGCCCTTTTATCAATGCAACACATGCAAACACATGTAAGCGCATCCCAATGCAAAGAGTCAAAACAATCAAACATTTCTCTTCTATATGTAGCACTGCTCCCTTAGAGTTACCTGTTCATCTGCACCGCCCTGACCCGTGAACTCTCCAGCCCATCTGACACTCTAGGTTCAGATATTTTTGCAGGTACCTTTCAATGACACTCCAACACAAGTTAGATAACATTTTCTTTTAGGTTTTACTGGAACAAAGATACGTGGAAAGAAGGATATTGATCAACTGAGTCCTGGATAACAGCCAAGACTCAGGTGAGAAATCCCAAGGACAGCTTAATTACAGTTCAGAATCACATATATATACACATATTTACAGTGGGATAACAGTTAGAGAATAAATGGGTGATTATAAAAGAGCCCACAAGTTACTGCAATATGATACCTCACTAAAGAGGAATCCCAGGCCGGCCTATTAAACCTTTACGTCCTAATGAGAGACCAGATAGAATAAGAATAGAATAGGGGCCCTTTAACTAGTAGTAAACAGCAATGTCCAGAGTGAAAGGCCTGCATAAATCTTCACCGGCAGTTGGAGCTCTTTGAATTGTATCCAAGATATGACACATTGATGTTTACATAAGCAGGACAGTTCAAACTGACTAGTGGTATTCCTTAATGTACTTCAGGGTACAGATGTCTATGTACAGTGTCTTATGTAATGTAATAAATTGATTCTGTAGGCAAGGTGTCTGTACACAGTGTGCAGGAAAGATAATAAGGCAGGAATTGTAACTGGCGGGCAGCGGCCCTCTCACCAACTGAAGAGCCTGATAGGAACCTCCCGATCCCGAACATCGATTCTGGATGAGATGTCCTTCTGTGGATGAACAGAGATGGCCGACCAGCTGCCTCGTGAACAGCAAACAGAGTTGGGCCCTGCGGGGCTGGGCTGGAGTCACTAGATTGCCGCGTGGTAGGCCGCAGCCCTCCTGATCAGCAGCAGAGGGGTGTTCACTCGATGAGGCCCAGGAAAAAGAGAGCGTGGGTCGGATCTGCTGGCTCTATTATAGTTTCTCCCAGAAGTCTTTTGGTGTTGCAGAAAGCTGTCTGGGATGTGTAATCCAGGGATATTTCCACAACTCCAGAATGTCTGCTCAAGAGACTGCTAATCCCACAATCTTCCCTTCTTGGCTCAGAGATATGATGTCAGTCACTAGAGCCCAGCACTAGAGGGACACAGGAACGGTTGGGGAATGATGGGGGGTGGTCTGCAGAACCAGGTAACTGTAATCCACTGTCGGCTACATATAAGTATGTCCTAAGTAGGTGAAATACTTTAGAGTGGTGTGTCTGATCGATTGGAGATGAAGCTGAAGCCTATCCATGGATTTTTGTTACCATGGCTCACAGTGATGTTGTGCGGTACTTGCGTCACATGTGGAGTCCAACATTGAGTCAGATGTGCTCTAGTAGCAGACCAGCACCTGGCAGTAGTGGAACTAGTTGGTTTATTACACAGCAGCATCAAAATGGTGTTTTTTTTTCGTCTAGTCTTTGAAGTCAAAACAGTCAGTTGAAGTCTCCTTTACAAATAATGCTTAGTAAAGTTTTTTTAAAAATGCAATGCAGCATGCAAATGTATATCAAAGCTGGTGCGTTCTGTGCAATTAGCGCATACACATGGGCATCCGCAGGTAGGGGCAAGGGGGGGCAATTGCCCCCCCTGGAATCAGGGATCAGAATAGGGGTTCCCCACTAGGTCCTTTTCCTCTTGAGCCATGTATGCAGTTTCTGACAGTCTCTTGGGCCATGTATGCAGTCTCTGACTGTCTCCTGTTCCATGTCCGCAGTCTCTGACCATATCCTGTACTATGTCTGCAGTCTCTGATCATCTCCTGTACTATGTCCGCGGTCTCTGACCGTCTCCTGTACCATGTCTGCAGTCTCTGACTGTCTCCTGTATCATGTCCGCAGTCTCTGACCGTCTCCTGTATCATGTCTGCAGTCTCTGACCATCTCCTGTACTACGTCTGCAGTCTCTGAATGTGATAATGTAATTATGACATTGTCAAAAAGGGGCAGAGCATGGATGACCTTGAAATTATACCCCCCCCTGGAAAAAGTTCTGCGGACGCCCATGCGCATACATTGCAATGTTTATGGACCCTTAGGGTGCATTCACACTGGGCACGGTTAAATTGGACCTTGCTTCAGTTTGTATGTGCCCCCTCCCCACACCCCACTGGTCTACACTCTCACTGTGTTTTAAAAAAAAGTGTTCCTGGGCACACTCACCTCATCCAAAGCACAGCGAACCTTGCTTCTGTGATCGGTCATATATAGAGAGTTCTGTGCTCAGGCATTGTTTGCACTCACACTGTTCTGGACCACAAGTGAGCCGTGCCTGGGACCACCTCTTCCAAGTGGCCCTCCTTACATAGGACACCTAACTGCTCATGGAGAAGGTTCAGAGCACTCACACTACACATACAAAGCGTACCAAGGGGGTGAACTGTGCCTGGGTAAGACTAAAACTGCTAGTGGGAATGCACCCTTAGAAAGCGATAGCATGTGTGTGTAAAATCAGACAGTTGACAAAATACCGGCTGTGTCCCAGAACATTTATGTAAATCATAAGTTCCAAATGGCACCACTGTGCATTTAAAAAAAGGTTTGTTAACTTTGCATCAGGTGTTTGGATAAAATGAAGGGTACAAAAATAAATCTTAAACATGGAATGACAGTGCTATAACTCCTTAGCAAGGATTTAAGGACAGTTCACATCAATGCGGTGCATTTTTGGCACATTTTGCACTTGTTTTAGGCATGCTACCATTGAACTCTATAGAACACCCTTTTTGATGAAAGCGCATTAAAGATGCAACATTCAGCACCTAAACTCTGTGTAAAACACACAGGTGTGAACGGGGCTTAGGCCAAGGCTTGCTAAATTGGCAAAATTTTGTCATTGTGCTGTTCAACATAAATATATAAGTTAGGCCCTGTTCACATGGGTGACAAACGGGCAATGAAAACAGACAGCTGACCTTTGTGGCAAATTGTATGCAGCATGTTGCTTTTGGCAGGAGGTACAGCCACCAGACACTCCCTAAGTTAATGGGACCTCTCCAAAACTGCAATTCAACCGCGTCTAATGCACGTGGTTGTGGAACAATAGGATTTCCCTCCAAATAAAACAGGTGTCAAGGAGGCAGCATATAGTCTCTGAGCCACCTGTCAACAGACTCTACAGAGTGATCCACTTTCCTTATGTGAACAAGGCCTGATAGGGTAAAACTGGATAGGTTATATACAGTGTGGCAGTGCTATGCCCTGCAACTACACTATATTACCAAAAGTATTGGGACGCCTGCCTTTACACACACATGAACTTTAATGGCATCCCAGTCTTGGTCCGTAGGGCTCAATAGTGAGTTGGCCCACCCTTTGTAGCTATAACAGCTTCAACTTGTCTGGGAACACTGTCCACAAGGTTGATGCGTGTGTCTATGGGAATGTTTGACCATTCTTCCAGAAGTGCATTTGTGAGGTCACTCACCGATGTGGACGAGAAAGCCTGGCTCGCAGTCTCCACTCTAATTCATCCCAAAGGTGTGTATAATAATGTATGTGAATATAGGCAGAAACAATATTGGGTTTGCACTAATGCAGAGTGTAGGGCTCCAGAGTATTGTTTCTGAGTGGAGGAGACTGGGGTATCAGTCTTCTCATGGTTTTGTAATCCTGGATCAGGGTCCAGAGTCCAAAGGCTTCAAAGAGATAGGTGGGGCGAAGCTTTCAATCCTGTGTCCAGGTCTTTTTGGAGACCTGCAGGCTGTGTGAGCATGCAGGTGTTCACACTTATTATAAGCAAGGACCTGGATAGTACAAGGCTCCCATTTGGAGAGAGGTGTGTGCTCTACTCAAGAGACAGTACTCCGTGTTGGAGGTTAGATTCCATACTCACAGGACTTAGAAATTTGGAACAGCTAAGCAAGTCTTCACAACTGGGAGAGCGGAGGCAGCCATTAGGGTCCTGGGGACTGGAGGAATCTGTAAGTCTTGGATGACTGAGAGAGCTCAGGGTGCCAGGAGATCCCCTGAGAGGCCAGGAGCAGACCCATGCAGCATTATGATGTAATTATAAACTGAGTGAGCCAGGAAAACCCAAAGAGCCAGAAGATATGGGTTATACAATCTGATTGAGAACAGCAGTGGTGCTGCCGAAGAGGGAGACCAGTAGCCCATCATTTTTTGGTACCTGTTTTGCTGGTGGGTAACCTGACATAAAGACTTTACTTTAAGTTTGTATAATAAAAGTGGGGCACCAAGTAGTAAACCAGAATTCCTGTCTTGCATGGAATCACTGAAACGTATCTACCACTGAGTTATCTACCACAACCCCATATGCCAGCAGTTATAGTAATTGTCAGCTTCCTGTGAGATAAGTGAATAAATGCCTTAATTTGTTAAGAGTCTGGCCTACAAAACAAACTCCCTCACTTCTACCCCATGTACCTGTTTTTCTGACAACTTTCATCTACAGGCACCATTTGCTATGTTAAACCAATTACCACCTCATATGTTTTATGTATGTCTCTGCTGATGTCATTGGCTCATGATGTGTCAGTTTCAGTGCAGTCAGACTTTTTCATCTGTCCCCTAAACCAATGTTTCTCAACTTGACCACATGGGCAGCCAGGGGGTGGTAAAAACACATGCCACAGCTGCAATGCTTTGTTGTGGCTGCGGCAAATGTAATGACATTGACAGGCAGCACCACTATCAAATTCGCACAATCAAGTTAATAAGCCTGCACCACAACCACAAGTTAAAAAAGATCTATCCAAAATTGCCATTCACCTATGTAAAAAACACCATTCAGGAGTTGACAGGAGCACCTCCTGGATGCCTGGAAACCACTGATTAGCTGTCCTTGGAAACGTGATCCACCATGGATTGCTTTTCAGAGACAGCTTTAGTGCAAACTTAAATTTACAGAAAAATAAATGGTGCCTACCTCTAACATAAACAAATGTAAAATAATAAATCTCTGTCACCTTAACCCAACTTAGTACATTCACCATATAATATGACATATTATATATTTCTTTTTGTTCAGCAATATGCAGAATTACAATTTAAAATGTGTATGTGTCTTTTTTTCAGATACAGTATGGAACGTTCTTTTTCATGTTTGTATCCTGCCTTGGAGACACAAACAACGTTGACATCTCATCAAAGTGAGGTAAACTAACATCTTGGACAGATGTCACCAGAACATTTGGTCCCATTGCAAGATTTCCCCTTGCCTCGTGCTCCCATGACAATTTTAAAATTTAGAATCACTTTCTGTTTCTGTAAAAATGATCACAGGTCTGATAGAGGGGCGAATTTCCCCAGCGGAGACACAGGCTACCATAAAAACTTGGCAGAAGGTAATTTGTGACCCACTCTTCCAAGCTATGTAACCTGTTCTTTTAAGAGTAAAAAATGATTATTGAAACTTTGTGGTGTATGCACTGAGCGCCCCTTTAAAGTGCTATGCGAACAGAAGTTCAGTGAAGAATGAGCAAGTAAATAGATAAAGTATAAAGTTGTCACCAGAACAGGAATAGAGGGGAAATCTTCCAATAAGAACACTAGTTCTGGTGACCCTGGTGACATCCAGGGATTCCCTGACTTTGGAGGAATTTCCTCTCACTTCCTGTTTTGGCTAAGGGGCAGGAAGTGAAGAGGAAACTCCCCAATAGGATACAGATGGCAAAAATACCCCTCCCTTACGCTATCCAAAATGAAAAAAAAAAGTTTTATCTTTAGTTCTACTAAAGCTGGTAAATGCATACTTGTCAAAAAGTACTTAAAGTGGTTGTTAAGCCATGTATATAAAATGCTCCCATCCCCTCTGTCTGTGTTATATCATATTTATGTTTATCTGTACTGATAACACACCGTCTTCCTGTGATAAGTTGTCGTTTTTCTTCTCTCCTTTCCTCAGCCAGAGTTCCTGAGGGTGGGGCCGAGCACTGCTGCTGACATCAGCTGGAGAGGAGAGGAAAGAGAGCCGTGTGTAGGAAGCCAGTGTGTTATCTATACAAATAAGAATATTTATGATATGACACGGACAAAGGGGAATTTCTTGTTCTAATACAGAGGGGATGGGGTTTTTAAAGTTAATTATGAGAGCAGAGCACAGAGGAAAGAAGCTATGTATTAACAGGAAGAGGGAGGGGGAGCTGAAAACAAGCACAGGAGAATAGGAGAGCTGGGAGTGACACAGACTGCACAGACCATGGTCTCTCAATATCAGCTTCATGATAAGGGGTAGTCTGCACTCAGAGGTAGAGTCAGGACCTGGCATTATCAAACATATATTCTAGGAGTTACAGAGTGATAATTTAAAAAGCAAAAGCACCATGCTGCTATTTGCACATTAAAGGGAAAGGAGCAGCATTTTTTTTGGAGTTAACAAATTCTTTAAGATAATGTAACCCACAGCAAAGGGTAATTTGTGACCACAGTCTTTTTTTGTAAATGGTTTTATACTTGAATAAAGCTTGCAACACTGGTATATAGTGTGTGTCATTGACTGCCACATCTGTTAAAAGGTAACATATCTGTATTATTTATTTATTATTTCTGGAGTTTTAAAAAAGCTCAGCCTAAATAAAAATCTTTTTAATCGGTATCTTGCTTTAAATGATGAAAGGGGAACTTTTATTGGTCCAATGTATTTATTGAGGTGCCTGCTCACAAATGATCTACAAATAAATAATGCTTTGGGAAAGCCATGCATTAAAGTGGTAGTAAACCACAGGTTTAAAAAAAAAAAAAAATTCCCTGCAAGGCAATGTCATAACGTACTATTATGGGTGCATATGACAGACTTACCTTAGAACGAACTCTTTAGAATTGCTCTTTAAGAGCAGTTTTCTGACTGGTATGATACCAGCTGACTGAGGGAAAGCCGATGTAGTACCAATATATAAAAAAGGACCAAGATATATCCCTGGGAACTACAGGCCAGTTAGCTTAACATCAATAATTTGCAAGCTCTTGGAGGGAATAATAAGGGATTATATACATGATTATTGTCACGAGAATGATATCATTAGTGGTAATCAACATGGTTTCATGAAGAATCATTCTTGCCAAACCAATCTATTAACCTTCTATGAGGAGGTGAGCTGCCATCTAGATAAAGAAAGGCCTGTAGACGTGGTGTATCTGGACTTTGAAAAAGCATCTGATACAGTTCCCCACAAACGTTTACTGTACAAACTAAGGTCCCTTAACATGGATCAAAGGATGAGTACCTGGATTGAAAACTGGCTGCAGGGGAGAATCCAGAGGGTGGTGATAAATGGGGAATACTCAGAATGGTCTGGTGTAGAAAGTGGGGTTCCCCAAGGTTCTGTCCTGGGACCAATCCTATTCAATTTATTCATAAATGATTTGGAGGATGGGGTGAAGAGCTCAATCTCAATATTTGTGGATGATACCAAGATAAGCAGGGCAATAAACTCTCCACAGGATGTGGAAACCTTGCAAGAAGATCTGAATAAATTAATGGGGTTGGCAGACAAATGGCAAATGAGATTTAACGTAGAACAATGTAAGATGATGCATTTGGGTACCAAGAACATGAACGCAAACTACTCACTAGGGGGAGAGCCCCTGGGGGAAACTAGGATGGAAAAAGACCTAGGGGTCCTAGTAGAGAACAGGCTCAGCAGTGGCATGCAATGCCAGCCTGCTGCAAGCAAAGCCAACAAAGCAGTGGCGGCTGGTGTGTGAGGGGCGCTAGGGCGCCGCCTCCCCGCCGGAAAAAGAAGAGAAAAAAAAGGTCAACCCCTCCCCCCTGCAGGTGGCGCCGGTACATTGACTTTCTTTGATTGGATGATTGGGGGCGGGTCACTGTGGCAGCAGAGGTGACTTCCGCTCCCACAGAGACCATGACCGCCCAGGGACCGACGAGGGGGGACAGCCGCTCTCCGTGTGCCGAACTCTGCAGACCCAGCGTGCTCTCCGCATGCCGAATCTCTGCAACACTCCTGCCTGCTGGATGGGGTAAGTGCGGGTGGGGGGCGACGACTCTGCAATGTACCCCACCTGTGTCCCTGGCTGCAAACTTCCCCTCCTGTGTCACTGGCTGCAAACTGCCCCACCTGTGTCACTGGCTGCAAACTGCCCCTCCTGTGTCACTGGCTGCAAACTGCCCCACCTGTGTCACTGCCTGCAAACTGCCCCCACCTGTGTCACTGCCTGCAAACTGCCCCTCCTGTGTCACTGGCTGCATAACTGCCCCACCTGTGTCACTCCTCCCCGTCAAACGTCGGTCACTGTGTCCACCCCGTCAATACGTCGGTCACTGTGTCCTCCCCGTCAAACGTCGGTCACTGTGTCCACCCCGTCAATACGTCGGTCACTGTG
>BLSH010236159.1:253492-264742 GCA_018402905.1 Glandirana rugosa | reverse complement strand
GGTCGCAGCGACGTCTCTTCCCCCTTTCGTTGGACTAGGAAACTGTCTGTCCGGGAGGAATCGGATTTCCTTAGCGATACCTTAATCTGTCAAAGGATCAGGTTGCTTTCCCCCTTCTCTGCAGCGACGCTGGCATTGAGGCTGGGGAGCTTTGCAACCCATATGCCCATATTGTGCATATATTTATTTATTTATTATTAATTTTTTTTTTTTTTTTGATGTACTCACCTGCCCTCACCTTAGTGAACATGGCTGGTCTCTATGTAAGCTGATTCCTAACTTGTTTGCAGGTAATAATTACTGTAATGTGGTTCAGAGCACCTTGATAGGTGTCTCTTCCCACGCCAAGACTAACATTTGTAATCCATTAAATGCACTTAAGAAATTGATGTTACAGCCCCACAATCTGTTAGGGGCCTTGCTTCCTGGCGGATTGTAAAGTATCCCAACCTTAATTGGATCATCAGAATGTGATCCTTGTTCCGGGTCTCTGGCTCCCCTGAGCTAAAAACTAGTGATATAATCTCTTGAATTATAGTTCCTTCCAACAGAAACTAGTACAAGTTAACTTAATCGCATATACACCTGCGGTGTATCCTATAACCCCTGGCATCTCCAGGCAGCTTCACATCCAGTCATTAACCAGGTCCGAACCTGCTAGGCTCACAGATCAAAATGCGATCTGGTGCGTTCAGGGTGATGCGACTGTAGGCCTCTACCCTGCAGGGTGAGGGCGCCATATAGCCCTATAGAGGATACCATCTGCCCCCTGCACTGAGGCCCCAGAGCCCGCAGCCAGCCAGTCGCAGCATCCCAGGAGTTTCCGACTACCAGCAGCAAATAGACCCTCCTGAAATTGTAGGTGAGGTGTAAAGGCATTTCAAGCCAAGTGACATGAATTGATGCTAACAATCACAGGATCTGTGCATAAAACTAACATGTAAGCAATAACTGTCAGCACATATGTCAGTTAATGGTTCTGCTGCATCATTTAGTAGTCACAATGGAAAGCAGGAAGGGTTAACAGGCCCCATACTCTTGGCACTAGTAGCTTACCTTATCTTAGACAATGTAGAGGATATTATCACACCAAGTGTTAGATTATAAACACATTGCATGGAGCCCACAGAGACAAGCCTTGCTTAGTTCATGGAAAAGATTCAGCACAGCAACACCTGTTCACCTTGTGATCTCTGCTTAGAGGTGCAGGTTTAATCGCATATACCTGCAGACTTCTAATCACATAATTGTAGCTGCATATTATCGATTTGTGCACCATGTGGTGCCTTAGCAACTCCATTCCTTATGGCCGACAGGAAGTCCACTGAAAATCCATCCATGGAGACATGATGAGGACCCTTCCACAGTCTTCAGTGCCTCTTGCGTAGGGACCGGCGAGCTCATCCTGGGCAGCAGCAGTAGCCACAATATACAGGGAGACTGCCAGAGGAAGCTTAGACAATGCAGAGGATATTATCACACCAAGCATTAGATTATAAACACATTGCATGGAGCCTACAGAGACAAGCCTTGCTTAGTTCATGGAAAAAATTCAGCTCAGCACAGCACAGCACAGCAACACCTGTTATCAGCCTAATCATTAGCAGTCCTCTAGACACTACTACAGTGCAGACTGATATCATGGCCAAACAGCAGTCTTCACCTTGTGATCTCTGCTTAGAGGTGCAGGTTAATCGCATATACTTGCAGACTTCTAATCACATAATTGTAGCTGCATATTATCGATTTGTGCACCATGTGGTGCCTTACCAACTCCATTCCTTATGGCCGACAGGAAGTCCACTGAAAATCCATCCATGGAGACATGATGAGGACCTTTCCACAGTCTTCAGTGCCTCCCGCGTAGGGACCGGCGAGCTCATCCTGGGCAGCAGCAGTAGCCACAATATACAGGGAAAGGAGCCACATCAGTACATACAAGGAACACAGACAGCAGGATCCCGCCACCCCATCCTCTCCCCCACTCACCGGGAAAAACGCTCCCATTAGCAGCTGGCAGCCACAGGGAAGGAAACGCTCTCCCCTGGATATAAAACTGCCGCCCCCCCCGCCGGCCAATCAGGCGCAGCCCGACGGCGCACCATCACAGGAAGGCGCCGCGGCGCGCCAGCCGGCTGGAACGCAGAACCTGGAAGCGGAGGAGAACGGAGCAGCGGACCTATCCCCCACAGCACAGACAGGCATACTAGCAAGAAGCCCAGGATGGCTGTTCCTGTGCGACTGATGGCAGTTTATGCCAGCGCTACCTCCGGCACCAGGAGCGTCACCATCCGAGTGCTTTACCCCCTTCAACTGGGACCTTCCACCGCAGGGACAGACGGCAGGAAATCGGGACGTCCGGAGCAAGGACAGAATAAGAACACCGTCTCCAGGTACTGCTGTCCTTTTATGCTCTGTTGAGGGATGTCCTATACGGGGTCAAGGGGGCGGGTTGACCCGAGGTGTGCTGACATGGGGCTGAGCCAGGAAATATAATATACAGTTGCATGTAAAAGTTTAGGAACCCCTGACAATTTCCATGATTGTCATTTATAAATATTTGGGTGTTTGGATCAGCAATTTCATTTTGATCTATCAAATAACTGAAGGGCACAGTAATATTTCAGTAGTGAAATGAGGTTTATTGGATTAACAGAAAATGTGCAAAATGAAATTAGACAGGTGCATAAATTTGGGCACCCCAACAGAAAAATCACATCAATATTTAGTAGAGCCTCCTTTAGGAGAAATAACAGCCTCTAGATGCTTCCTATAGCCTGTATTGAGTGTCTGGATTCTGGATGAATGTATTTTGGACCATTCCTTCATACAAAACATCTCCAGTTCAGTTAGGTTTGATGGTTGCCGATCATGGACAGCCTGCTTCAAATCACCCCACAGATGTTCAATGATATTCAGGATCAGGGCCGCTGTTAGAAATCATGGGGCCCTGTACAGCCTACCTGATGGGGCCCCCTTCAACCCCAAACCCCGCCCTCGACCCCACTTTTTGCCCCTCCCCTGCCTCAAAAGTTGGGGGAGGGGGGTATGGTGCAACAGTTGTGGAAGTAAACAGTGACTTCAGAAATGCTGGTATCACTTCCACATGAAACCTGAGTTGCTTTTACAAATATACACTCCTGGCCCCAGTCGGAAATGTGTGTATGTGTTTAAAAAGAAATGCTTGCAGCATGGCCCCAGCTCTGATATAAAAAGTTGTGGTTAAAGGGAAGAGGTTGGGGCTGTAAAAATGCAGCTCAGCTGTGTGTTTTTACTGCCCTCCCCCCCCCCCATCAGCATTAGTGTACAGAAGCATGTCACAATGCCTACCTTGTGATCTTTAGGCCTCATGTACACATTATTTTTACTGCTTCCACCTCCATGTTATCTATGTCTATGCACACACAGAATTTTTGAATCTTTTAGTGGCGGGGCATTTACAAGCAGGAAAAAAAATACAGGGCCAGTGCATCCAGGAGCAGCAGTGTTTTGACCAAAAAAAAAAATGCTTGACGCATGTAAATGCTCCTAAACAGATGTTAATACTAGGCATGTTTAGTGCTTGAGTGATAATTCATTTCAGTGACCAGAATAACTTATTATTCTGGCCAATCAAATGAACGCCCAAGTGCTTAATTCCTGTAAATGAGTGTAAACGCTTGTAAAAGCTTTCTTTTACAAGCGCCAGGCGTTTTTTCTTGCAACAGGCTGCTGCCAGGAGGAGGGGCGTTTTTAATGCATCCTGTGTGCATGATGTCTTATAAAATCAGGAGAATCATTCACATAGCACAGGAGGTGCTCCATGGCTCTGACTAGTGTGTCACATAGCTGTTGGGTGCCGACTTTGCTATGGCTGTACTGTGGTACAATCTGTAACACACAGTACACCCATAAAGTCAGCACACACCAGCTATGTGACACACTGACAGAGCCATGGAGCACCTCCTGTGCTATGTGAATGATTCTCCTATGCTGAGAATTATAAGGCACTGTGAGGATGTGGCTCTTTGTTACAGGTGTTTCAGGCCCCTGGCATACTAAATGATCCTTTGCAGTCACTGCAGCCATTATTCTATAATGTGTTTCTGACACATATAGACGATGGCAGTGGATCCCTGAGCTTAGCAAGAATTCAGGTGTCTTGTCACCAGTCGTTGAAGTAGTGCCAGTGTTTACAGTCTGTTACTATTCTTCCTTTTCAAAGAAAATTCATAACACTGTTTAGCTTACGACAGATGCCAGATGGCTAACCCACACAATTTGGACTCTTATATCATTTGCAAATTACAATGGGTGTTGTAACACCTCAACTCACTGTGCTGCCCAGTGCCTGCCGCCATTCCCGCCATCACCGCGAGGATTAATTTCACCGCTCCCTCCCTGTCAGCTGTCTCACAGCAGTGCCTGAGACAGTGGAGCGAATGAAGTACGGATCACTCCGCCAACCATCAGGGAAGGAGAGCAGAGAACACTAAAAATGTGAAAATAGTCCCTACTCAGCTCCCACCTCCTGAGCCCCAAATGGGGCCCGGGAAAATATATTTATGCACCCCCTAAACAAGTAGGAGCAGGGGGCTGTAATAAGTGAGCCCTATTTTTATTTATTTTATTTTTTTAAATGCACTATAAAGCTATCCAGGCCCCCCTGATGAGCTGATAGGGCCCAGGCCCGGTACATCAGGGCTGGTTGTACTGCCCTATCAGCGGCCCTGTTCAGGATGGGGACTGGGGTGGCCATTCCAGAACATTGTACTTGTTCCTCTGCATAAATGCCCGAGTAGATTTTGAGCAGTGTTTTGTGTCGTTGTCTTGTTGAAATATCCAGCCCCGGCGTAACTTCAACTTTGTGACTCATTCCTCAACATTATTCTCAAGAATCTGCTGATATTGAGTGGAATCCATGCGACCCTCAACTTTAACCAGATTCCCAGTACTGGCACTGCCACACAGCCCCACAGCATGATGGAACCTCCACCAAATTTTACTGTGGGTAGCAAGTGTTTTTCTTGGAATGCTGTGTTCTTTTGCCGACATGAATAACGCCCCTTGTTATGACCAAATAACTCAATCTTTGTCCAAATGTGCATTTGCATACCTCAAGCGACTCCGTTTGTGGCGTGTGTGCAGAAAAGGCCTCTTTCGCATCACTCTCCCATACAGCTTCTCCCTGTGCAAAGTGCACTGAATTGTTGAACAATGCACAGTGACACCATCTGCAGCAAGTTGATGTTGTAGGTCTTTGGAGGTGGTCTGTGGGCTGTTTTTGACCATTCTCACCATCCTTCACCTTTGCCTCTCCAATATTTTATGTGGCCTGACACTTCTGGCCTTAACAAGAACTGTGCCTGTGGTCTTCCATTTCCTCACTATGATCCTCACAGTGGACACTGACAGCCTATATCTCTGCGATAACTTTTTGTAGCCTTCCCCTAAACCATAATGTAGAACAATCTTTGTTTTCAGGTCATTTGAGAGTTGTTTTGAGGGCCCCATGTTACCACTCTTCAGAGGAGAGTCAAAGAGAACAACAACTTGCAATTGGCCACCTTAAATACCTTTTCTCATGATTGGATGCACCTGTCTATGAAGTTCAAGGCTTAATGAGCTCACCAAACCAATTGTGTGTTCCAATTAATCAGTGCTAAGTAGTTACAGGTATTCAAATCAACAAAATGACAAGGGTGCCCAAATTAATGCACCTGTCTAATTTCGTTTTGATGCATATTGCACATTTTCTGTTAATCCAATAAACCTCATTTCACTACTGAAATATTACTGTGTCCTTCGGTTATTTGATAGATCAAAATGAAATTACTGATCCAATCACCCAAATATTTATAAATGACAATCATGGAAATTGTCAGGGGTTCCTAAACTTTTGTATACAACTGTAAGCACCTGCTAGTTCCTCCTGCCAACCAAGATATGCCTGCACTGCAAAGAGAAGCATAGAGACCCAGTGATGATATAACTTGCTCTAAAATAAGGCACACAGGTTATTTAAAAAAATGTTAGCCTGTGATAAGGGAAATGGGAGGAACAAGAGAAGGCAAAATATAAGCAGATTAGAAAAAGCATTATTGCCTGCTCATAAAAAAAACTAAAGTTGCTTCAATCATTCATAAAAATAGGTAATGTCCCATTCGTGGTTGAGTCAGAGGGGTTTTCTGGTATTACACATGAATATCCAAAATGCCTCTCTTACACAGTCACCTGAATTTATCCCCACCTCTTATGGGTGTAACTATTTACTTTATCCCTTGTATAGAGAGGCTGGAGACATCTTTGTCATGACATTCGTTCCAATGTCGAGCGACGTTGGTTCCATGATTTTTGTGGATGTCATACAAATGGTTGCCCAAGCAATCTCTCAATCGTCGGGTTGTACGACCGACATATTGGATTGAACACAGGTTACATGTGATGATATATACAACAAACCGAGTGTTACAATTAATCAACTATTTATTTTTATAATTTCTATTGGTGGAGATGGAGTGAACAAAATCGCTTCTCTTAATGTGTGGGCAACAAGGGCATATATTTTTACCACATCTGAAGGACCCTTTAAACTGCAACCAGTTGGACGATTGACGTTTACTGCTAAATAGACTGGGAGATAGGGTCTGACCCAAAGTAGGGGCTCTACGGGACACCATTTTTATACCCTTAGATAGCAATGCTGCATATACAGGGTTATTAAACAGTGTAGGTAGAAATCTTTTTATAATGGACTCTATCTTCCTGTATTCTGTACTGTATGGTGTAGAGAATATTGGAACCCTATTAGCGGTAGGGCTCCTCCCTGGTTTATTGATCCCTGTCTTATCACTGAGCAGATAATCCCTCGTAGTATTGATTGCTATGTTAATTGCTCTATTAACAGTTTGTTTGGGATAGCCTCTGCTCATAAAATGGTTTTTCATTTTTTGAGACTCTACATGGAAGTTTTGATCATCACTACAAATTCTCCTGAGTCTCAGGAATTGCCCAACCGGGATCCCCCTGATGGTATGCCTGGGGTGGCCAGAATCTGCCCTCAACAATCCATTACCCGCCAGGGGTTTCCTAAAAAGATTGGTTTCATTGGTGATCCTGTTAGTGTGACGTCCAAGAAGTCAATAGATGAAGGGTCCATATGTCCTATGAAGCATAAGTTTAAATTGTTGTCATTTAAATATGACAACCAGTCATCAAGACTTCCGACTTCCTTAGTACATATGAACAGGAGATCATCTATGTATCGACGGTAAAACCTAATAGATGTTCGATGGGGACATCCAGTGCCAAAAAGGCAGGTCCTCTCCCACCACCCCATGTACAAATTAGCCAAGGAGGGTGAGAATTTGGCACCCATAGAGGCCCCGCACTTCTGCAAATAGAAGTCCCCATCAAACATAAAATAATTGTGTGTGAGTAGATATTCCAGGGCTTGTAATATGAATTCCTGATGTGCCAGAGTATATCTACTGTAATGTTGCAGGTAATAGGCCACCGCCCGCAGTCCCTCTGAATGAGGGATAGAAGAATATAGGCTAGTAACATCACAGGAGATCCACACAAAATCATCACTCCCACTTTGACCCTTGATATCCATAAGAAGTTGTTTGGTATCTCTTAGGTACCCAGGTAACTCAGAAACCAAAGGCTGTAACTGATGGTCCACCCATTGACCTAAATGCTCGTTTAGAGAGCCAATACCACCCACTATTGGTCTACCCATTACTGGGGTTACCCCTTTATGTACTTTAGGTAGATGGTGGAATATGGGTGTGATGGGTGCATCAGGAATGAACATATCCATATCTATTTGTGAAAATATGCCTGAATATCTAGCTCTGTCAAGCAGGGACAATAACTGAATTTTAAAACTAGGTGTAGGATCGCCTCTAAGTTGACATAGGTGTCAGTGTCTGAAAACTGACGTAAAGCCTCTGCTCTGTATGCAGCGGAATCCATAACAACCACAGCCCCCCCCCCCCCTTTTTATCTGCATTCCTGATGACAATATCTCTGTCACTGCTAAGTTCAGCTAACGCTTGTCTTTGAGGGGGCGTGAGGTTGTCAGGAACCGCAGCAGCAGAGCTCTTACGGGACAGGCGAGTTAATTCACCCTCAACTAGCTTCTGGTAGGTGTCCATATCCTTTCCACTGGAGTTGATGGGGTAAAAATCTGAACGCATTTTAAAAGGTATGGTGGTAGTCTGTTCACCCATCCACTCAAAAGGGAAAGGATTGGACTCAAGGGTGAGGTCTTCCAGATCACATACAGTGCACATGTCCGCAAAATCAAGTGAAGGGGAAGAATCCACCTCTCTAGTAGTAATGCTTGTTTTTCCATCTATTTCCTCACTATCATCATTATCATTAAAATAATGCTTGGGTGGACCATCAGTTACAGCCTTTGGTTTCTGAGTTACCTGGGTACCTAAGGGATACCAAACAATTTATTATGGATATCAAGGGTCAAATTTGGAGTGATAATTTTGTGTGGATCTCCTGTGATGTTGCTAGCCTATTCTTCTATCCCTCATTCAGAGGCACTGCGAGTGGTGGCCTATTACCTGCAACATTACAGTAGATATACTCTAGCACAGTGGTTCTCAACCCTGTCCTCGAGTACCCCCAACAGACCATGTTTGCAGGTTTTCCTTTATCTTGCACAGGTGCTTTAAATCAGAGTCAATGGCTTGATATTTTGGAGAGCTATTTTATCTAAGAGAAAATCACAAAACATGGCCTGTTGGGGGTACTTGAGGACAGGGTTGAGAACCACTGCTCTAGCACATCAGGAATTCATACTACAAGCCCTGGAATATCTACTCACACACAATTATTTTATGTTCGATCGGGACTACTATTTGCAGAAGTGCGGGGCCTCTATGGGTGCCAAATTCTCACCCTCCTTGGCTTATTTGTACATGGGGTGGTGAGAGAGGTCCCGCATTTTTGGCACTGGATGTCCCCATTGAGCATCTATTAGGTTTTACCGTCGATACATAGATGATCTCCTGTTCATATGTACTATGGAAGTCGGAAGTCTTGATGACTGGTTGTCATATTTAAATGACAACAATTTAAACTTACACTTCACAGGACATATGGACCCTTCATCTATTGACTTCTTGGACGTCACACTAACAGGATCAGGCAGCGCCACTGAAACCAATCTTTTTAGGAAACCCCTGGCGGGTAATGCATTGTTGAGGGCCGATTCTGGCCACCCCAGGCATACCATCAGGGGGATACCGGTTGGGCAATTCCTGAGACTCAGGAGAATTTGCAGTGATGATCAAAACTTCCACGTAGAGTTTCAAAAAATGAAAAACCATTTTATGAGCAGAGGCTATCCCAAACAAACTGTTAATAGAGCAATTAACATAGCAATCAATACTACGAGGGATTCTCTGTTCAGTGATAAGACAGGGATCAATAAACCAGGGAGGAGCCCTACCGCTAATAGGGTTACAATATTCTCTACACCATACAGTACAGAATACAGGAAGATAGAGTCCATTATAAAAAGATTTCTACCTACACTGTTTAATAACCCTGTATATGCAGCATTGCTATCTAAGGGTATAAAAATGGTGTCCCGCAGAGCCCCTACTTTGGGTCAGACCCTATCTCCCAGTCTATTTAGCAGTAAACGTCAATCGTCCAACTGGTTGCAGTTTAAAGGGTCCTTCAGATGTGGTAAAAATATATGCCCTTGTTGCCCACACATTAAGAGAAGCGATTTTGTTCACTCCATCTCCACCAATAGAAATGATAAAAATAAATAGTTGATTAATTGTAACACTCGGTTTGTTGTATATATCATCACATGTAACCTGTGTTCAATCCAATATGTCGGTCGTACAACCCGACGATTGAGAGATTGCTTGGGCAACCATTTGTATGACATCCACAAAAATCATGGCACCAACGTCGCTCGACATTGGAACGAATGTCATGACAAAGATGTCTCCAGCCTCTCTATACAAGGGATAAAGTAAATAGTTACACCCATAAGAGTTGGGGATAAATTCTGGTGACTATGTAAAAGAGAGGCATTTTGGATATTCATGTGTAATACCAGAAAACCCTTCGGACTCAACCACGAATGGGACATTACCTATTTTTATGAATGATTGAAGCAACTTTAGTTTTTTTTTTTTTATGGGTAGGCAATAATGCTTTTTCTAATCTGCTTATATTTTGCCTTCTCTTATTCCTCCCATTTCCCTTATCACAGGCTAACATTTTTAAATAACTCGGGTGCCTTATTTTAGAGCAAGTTATATCATCACTGGGTCTCTATGCTTCTCTATGCAGTGCAGGCAGATTGTGGTTGGTGGGAGGAACCAGGAGGTGCTTATATTATATATTTTGCCTTCTCTGGTTCCTCCCTGTTCCCTTATCACAGGCTAACATTTTCAAATAACCCGTGTGCCTTATTTTAGAGCGAGTTACATCATCACTGGGTCTCTTTGCTTCTCTGTGCAGTGCAGGCAGATCTTGGTTGGCGGGAGGAACCAGCAGGTATTCTTTACCGCTACACCCTACATGCACGGTACACCTGCTGTGCCCATTGTGAGGGGTTCCCACCATCCCTGTGCTGAGTTCCCGGGTCTGTGTGGTTGTGCACAGGCTATAATTATATCTATATTCAGACTCAATATGATCTAACTGGTACACTTTTTTCTACCGTCTGCATTCTTTACTAAAGATTCCCATCTAAATTCACTAGGAAGTACCTTTATCCCTCAGTTCTTAATACTCGATATATAAAATAAAGATTTGAGGAGCAAAGTGGTTTGTGTAGTGGATTTAATGATCTTATTTTCTTTCAGTTCATTTTAGTTCCTTTAGTTCGGTTTCATAAAACAGGGTAGTTCTCTCTTTCTTTCGGGGGTTCTATTCAGAAGGGAGATAGCTCTGCAATATCCCACACATAGATTGCACAGATTGCACATACACAACACAACCAGGGAGATCGTTCTGATCGGCCCAACCATCTGAGACTGCTCCAGTCTCATGTAACCCCTGGGTGGTGATCAGTGGCGGCTGGTGAAGTTTTTGGATGGGGGGGGCGCCAGGCCCCGCCCTTCCCTGTGACCCCTCCTACTTTTAATAAGCCCCGCCCCTTATAGAATCCACCCACTCCGTCCCCTGTATTCCACATATTGTGTCAGGGGTATACAGCTCAGCATCACAGGACACACATATGACACAGGACACTACGACTCGACATATGGGGACTGTGTT
>BLSH010236159.1:212621-227869 GCA_018402905.1 Glandirana rugosa | reverse complement strand
CCTCGCTGAAACTTTTTCCAAGGACATGATGAAAACAGGCTGAAACTAGGATGAAGTCGGGTAACTTCCCGTAACTTCAGCCTAGTTTCAGCGTAGTCACAGAAGTGACTAGGCTGAAACCGTGCGCTGAACACGAGACCTCTAGAACTTCCCCTTGAGGTGTGGTATAAAAAATTTCTTTTTTGACCGTACCCCAGGGGGAGGTCCTCGTATGGTCCGGGAAACCAGACCATGCCCAAAATTCCCCTTTGGGGTGCGGCTTTTTTGTCGCACCCCAGGGGGGTTTTAGGTATGGTCTGGGAATAGGGGAGGGGGACCCCATGCCAGTTTTTTCTTTAAAAAATATGGTGTGGAGTTCCCCTTCAAGATCTCCAGAGCACAAGTCGCGTGCCAAAGTCGGATCAGTGAAGACACTGATGCGACTTTGATCCGACTTCAATGCCCTTCAATGGGCTGAAGTAGGATCAAAGTCGGACAAAAGTAGTACAGGAACCTTTTTCAAAGTCGCTCCGACTTTGAAAAACACATGTTGGAGCAGTTAAGACGGCTCTCATAGGGAATCATTGTTTTTGTGACGTAATGCAACTTGTGCTCTTCATGTCGGTCCGAGAATCGGACTAGTGTGAACCCAGCCTAACCCATCTTTTTGAGCAGGTCAGCTCCTGTTAACCCTCTGACTCTCTGTCTGCTGCATTGACTCTAAAACAGCTTTTGCAGACCAATTTGGCTGGTAATGGACTGACCCCACATGTTCGGCATCTTAGGGATTTGAGAGTTGGTGAATGTGAATAACTATGTCTTTTCACGGATGAACCCTCGCCGCTTGCATTGTATCCTGATCTGGATGGTGTGCACTGATTGGGGGCACATAGGTTTCTTTATGTCGCCCTTTCATAGGTATCTTTATGTCGCCTTGATGTCCACTAGGACTTCTTCTGGCATACAAAGGCTGAAATACATAAACGTACCAGCATAAGTGCTTTTTTTTTTTTTTTTACTCACCTGGATGACGGTCCCACCTTAAATGTTGGAGAGGGTCTTGTTCGTGTGGCGCACTGCTTATCTTATGCAGCAGACAGAAAAAGCAGCTAGAGAAAGATAAAGGAGTTAGTGACAGATGACCTCCTCAGATGACAACAGGATGCCATGCTGAAAGTCCCCAGTAATAAGGCATTAGGACCTATGCGGCCCACCTGACTCAGCCTGGCCTGACGTCCACACATGCACAGAGCGGGCAGGAAGACACTGAGGGGAAAAGCCTGCGCGAAGTGCACGTCATTCACTATAGCGGAATGAAGGTACAATAACACAAGGAGGGGACGATTACATAGATACTAAGGTTGAAAAAGACACAAGTCCATCTGGTTCAACCAAAAATAAACAAAATAGATCATACAATCCCATACACACAATCTTGTACCCACAGTTGATCCAGAGGAAGGTGAAAAACCACTGCAAAGCATGATCCAATTTGCTACAGCAGGGGAAAAATTTCTTCCTGACATTTACACAATTTTAAATGTGCCACGGTAGCTTTACATTGATATGATCCAAAAACAAATAAGAAAAAGCACCAAGAGTCCCTAAAGAGTTTAGCTCAGTCCTTTCTAAGCCGTTGTTTCTAATTTCAGACTCGGTTCACATATATGTGAATCAGATGCGTTTTTAACCTCATCCGATTCGCATAACATGTGAATCAGACCGGATACCGATGTCTCTGTATGACAGCCACTTCTCCCCCTCTCCCTCCTGCAGCTTTCAGCTGCTTTATTGAAAGCTATACAAGGAGTTCGGTGCTTATAACTTCCCCCACCACCACACCGATCACCCCGACTGTCCCTGTGTCCTCTTCCGGCTCCCTGGGTCCTCCTCTGGGCCCTCCTCCAGATCCCCAGGTCCTCAGTGTCCTCCTCCAGTCCCCCTCTGTGCTCCTCTGGTCCTCCCCTTGTCCCGGATCTGTCAGGATGGAGAGCGGAGGAAGGAGCCAATATATATAGAATTTACTGGCCCCTTCTTTTTCTGAATGAACAGAGTCAGTGATCACAGACTCTGTCCATTCATAACTGTGTTTACTATGCTTCAGTTTGTGAATGGGGAGGACCTGCTGTCTCCTGTCCATTCATCTTCAGTGCAGCTGAGGCTGCAGAGAAAGGGGCTGGGGAATCTGTGGCATCAGTCCTTTTCCCTGACTCAAAGGGGAGATGTCCTGGGTCTGTTTTGACCCCTGATATCTTACCAAAGCCCCCTCCCCCCCAACAGTTAGATAAAAAAAATAATAAAAAAGAAAGAATTGTAATAAATGCATATTTAAAAGTTAAATTGTAAAAATAAAGAAAATAAAATAAAAAAATTACTGACACTGTCCACTACCCCCTCCCCTCCCAAAGCATTGTAAAAAAAAATAACAAAAAAATATAAATGTAAAAAATAGTAAAAAAAAATAAATTGTAAAAAATAAAATTTAAAAAATAAAAAAAATAAAAAACTACTGACACAGTCCACGCCTCATTCGTGCCCATCAGTTCTGCATATTAGCGCCACTGTCACATGACATTAAAAAAGTATTGGTAATCGGTATCGGCGAGTACTTGAAAAAAGTATCGATACTTGTACTCAGTCTTAAAAAAGTGGTATTGGTTCTATCCTAGTTGTACCACTCCTGACGTCGTCCGTGAGACAAAATGCATTGGGAAGAGCCACAACCATATGACGTCATCCTGGAGAGGCCAGTTGCATTTCTGTTTAGGAAGTGGAGAGTTCCTCACATCAAGTTTGGGTGTTTGATCCCACTGGTCCACAAATTTTGAGAAATTATCGACCTCCGAGACAAAGAGTGCTAATTCGTACATATTTTGATTATATAAATCAGAAAACAGGTGCTGATTGGCTAAAGTTTTCAAAATATTTCACAATAAAGATTTATACACAGGCGAGTATATTTGCCTGCAAGGGAGGGAGGTGTCTGATGATCATAATGCCTCGTAGCTTCTCAACAAAGTACAGTAGAACAATGAGAAATTGTGCCACATGGAAGTGTATAAATTTATCATCACTTTGATACTAAAGATTATTACCTAAGTGTAATTTATTGTAAGGTACATTTGTCTTGGTTAGATCTACGCATCATACAGTTACATCTAGTGGCTTGTGAAAGTGTTATTGCCTAACATTTCCAAGAAACAGTTGCATGATATTTTCCCTCAGAAGCCAATATGCCTCAAAACTGTGTAAACAAAGCAGATAACTTCTGCTACATTTGTGGCAAGGTACATTTGCATCTCAAAATTGCAGTATGAGGGCAGTGGTAAAAAAGTCATACCACCTATATTTTGGATGCAAAATAGGGGATCAGGACAAGAGTGGGGCCCCTCATTATTGTTGCATTGCATGTGCAACTTATGTGTATCACTGGCTAACCAAGAAGAAAAAGTCAGTGCCTTTCGCAGTCCCAGTGGTGTGGAGGGAACCCACCAATGACCAATCATAGTAGCGACTGCTATTTTTGCATTGTTTCCCCAACTGCAAAAGGGATCTCAAGAAAGAAGTAAACCAGGGGCGGCCCGTCCATTAGGGCGCACGGGTGCCGCCCCTCCTGTCCTCGCCACCCCCTCTTGAGGCACCGGCCGCATGAATTACCACAGCGGGGGGTGTCTATGAAGCATCTCATTAGAGCCGTAGGCTCTAATAGGCTTCAGTACAGTGTGGCTTGTGGCGCAAAGCGTGCCGCCACAAGCCCTTAGAAAGGCAAATGAACATTTGCCTTTCTAACACTGAGCCGCTCTCCGCCAATCAGGAAACGCCGGTATGTTACCGGTTTTCTGATTGGCGGAGAAAACAGGCGATCCTATTGGACACCTTTCTCAGAGGGGGGTACCGCTGGAGCACATACAGCACGCTCCCCGCTCTCCAGACTCTGCTCGCTGCCAGCACGCTCCCCACTTGCCGGACTCTGCTCGCCGCCTGCTGCCGGCTCCTAGATGGGGTAAGTGTGGGACTTTGATGTCCCAACTGCCCTGGGGGGGGGGGGAGTCCTGTCAGTGCCACGGGGGGAGGGGTAGATGGATGCTGATACCCTTCTGGTGATGCTGCATTGCTGCATATACTCCTCTGGTGATACTGTATATACTCCTCTGGTGATGCTGTATATACCCCTCTGGTGATGCTGCATATACTCCTCTGGTGATGTTGTATATACCCCTCTGGTGATACTGTATATACTCCTATCTGGTGATGCTGTATATACCCCTACCTGGTGATGCTGTGTATACTCCTACCTGGTGATGCTGTATACCCTATCTAGTGATGCTGGGCTGTATACTCCTGACACAATGGGTGGAATCTATAAGGGGTGGGGCTTCTGAGAAGTGGGAGGGGTCAAAAAGGAAGGGCGGGGTTTGGCACCCTCCGATCCTAAAATTTCACCAGCTGCTACTGAAGTGGACTGTGGACTGTCCAAACATTCCATCTGCACTGCGTCCTTTACCCCATGGTGAGGACTTGCCAATCCCAGATCCACCAGAATCCAGAATGAGCAACATGTAGCTGCTCCAGAGCCGTCGATGTCAGTGGACCCAATCTTTAACTTTTGGTATCAATAAAAACATTCATTTATAATGATTAGTGTGGCACCATTCTTATTGCTATATCACATTTTGCAGAAAAGTTATGGAGCATAATTGCACATTCTCCTCGTAATTTTGAATTATATTGATGCAATTATGACCTAAAGCTGTATCTTGGAAACTGGAGCCAATTAATACTCCGGACTTCATTTTCCTTTATTAGTGACCCGGTTCTGGTAAAATTTAGCTACTTTCATTTCCAAAGCTTTCTCCTTGTAGACCAGTGTCCTGAGTGCTGTGTGACAGCACTACACCAAGTGAGGGAGTTTATCATCTTTTTATATGTTTTTAATAAATTATATGTTACACAATGATTGTCTTGATCCTATTTCCCATATGTTAGTATAATGGGGAGCATCTAATTTCACTTGCCTATGTGGATCCAAGTTACCTGGCCATTTTTTTTATACAAGCGCTGTTTGACAACGTATTCCCTGACATAAATGTTCAGTGTATACAGTGAATAGTTACATGTTCTATTTAATCATCCCTATTTAAGCCACTCCAACTGTCAGGTGAAATCTGCCATGCCCACCATTTCTTTTTGTAACCCAGAGAGCTCCAGGTCTTTCATAATTATAGTCAGGTACAGGAGGGAGGTACATGATATAACGCATCATACTGGACATATTTTTTCCCTTGCTATGACTTAGTCCCACTTTTCAGCTGTTACAGATGACTATCTCTTGCCTCCCTGTCTTCAGTGCTTTCCCAAACATCCAAACAGAAGCGCACCCTGGGTGTGTTATTGATCTTCAGGACTATATGTCCAATGGTTCTGTTTGCGCTGCCAAACTGTGAATGTAGGCAAGTGCCTACTGGAGTATGTGGTACCTTACTTTCTGTTGTGATATGGTTTGGTATGGGTTAACAATTTTGTAATACTTTTATGTGCTAGCAGGCTGTCCAGGGGGTTAGGAAGGGATTAGAACTCTGTGGTGGGCTATAAATACAAGGGGGGGGGGGGGGAACTATCAGGGTCTTTTTGGCCTTCAACATGGGAATGTACAGGAAGGAATGCTGCAGAATGTAGCTCTGCTCTGGACATGTGTCCTCCCTTTTATGGGTACCCTGTCGGTGTACCAGAAGTGGACTCATCTCAGATGGACTTTTGCTTTATGGACTCTAACAGGGCATTAATAGATGAGATGAGATGAGCATGAGTTTGGACAGTGGTTCTCAACTCCTGTTCTCAGGACCCACTAACAGGCCAGGTTTGCAGGATAACTGAAATACATCACAGGTGATATCATTTGCTGCTCAGTGATTGCAGTATTCTAGTCTGCATCTTCCCAAGGTAATACTTAAAATCTGGCCTGTTGGTGGGTCCCGAGGACAGGAGTTGAGAACGACTGAGTTAGGAGGAGTTGGGATTATGTTCCAAGAGACTGTTCTGTGTGACTGTAACTTGCATCAGCTTCAAGTTCCAGTTTTGATTAAAATGTCTGGTCTGAAGTTCCTGGGGAAAGAGGTATATGCAAGGCGTACAAAAGAACAGGGGAGGAAAAGGAGTTCAGGAGAGAATCCTAAGAAGGGTTAACAAGTGGTGAAAGCTGAAAAGTAAAAGGCTATATTGCCATTGCCATGAGTAACCAACTTTGAGATTAAGGTAAATATTACAAATACGACTCAGACTGTAGTCCCCGAAGGCACACTATAGTCTCTTTTTATATAAAACCGAAAATAAAAATGCATTTATTTAGCTTGGCAGTGTCATTCATAAGGACTCCTAGTTGGACAGAACTCCCATAAGACACTCTTTATCACTCTTTTACTCATTTTGACTGATAAAGAGATCAAAAGTGAGCCACAGTTTCTAAAACATTGAGAAGATGACCAAGTAATTGTGTTCACCAAAGCTCAAAAAGACAGTATAGTCCTTTTCGCATATAAATCCTCCATTGCTTGTAAATATCAAGAAAGTAGCTACAAATTACTGACTAGACAGTACAGAACACCCAGTGTCCTTCATCAAATGTTCACACAAGTGTCAGACCATTGTTGGAGATGCCTAGGGGCAGAAGGAATCCTTTTACATATCCTTTGGGAATGTCCCGAGTTGAGTTTCTAAATTCTGGAATTCTCTAGAACTCAATGCCTCTGGAAAGATCACCAGCAGCTTACCTACTGCATGATACCCCTCTTTCCATTAAGAAATGCAAGGGTTCATTGTTCAAACACCTCCTGCATGCTGTGAAGGCCTGAATCCCAGCAATGTGGAAACAAATCTCACTCCCCCTATCATCTGACAGGAGCAAGCTAGGGTCACAGAAATACAGCAAATGAAGGACCTCCCCATGGCTCTGCGGGAGCAAGAAGAAAACTTCTAGAAAACTTGGAGATCCTGGTGGCTTTTTATTGATGTAGCCCGGGGGCAGTCAACACCCCCCGCCCCTCTCAGCTGTGGGTGTGTGTGTGCAGACGTTACCCTTCTCAACGCTGCTGGCAGGAGCACCTGTGTCCCCGCGTGGGAGGGGGCTCTATAATTATGCCTCGCTCTCCTCTCCCCCACCCCCTCCTGACAGATCGGATCGGATCCAATAAGGGGAAGAGAAAGATGACGTCATTGGAAACACTGGAGAGAACTTGCTGGGCAGAAGCTTTGCATAATAGGAATTATAGGTAGGGTATACTAGAAAAACTGAGAAGGAGACTCAACATAGTAGTCTCAACTTGCTTCAAGAGCTTTACTGTTACCAAATCCTCTATTACAAGACAATGAAAAGTAAATCAATCCCTCACAGGTGAGAGATTGATTTATTTTTTTAATGGGAATTATAATTCTTTAAGGGGGCACTGCACTCTCTTTGTTAATGGACACTATGACTGATTGACATCAGTTCCCACAATTTCTTGTTTGGAGAGGAGGAGAGTTTTCACTGATTTCCCAGGCAAAAATTGGCAGAGAGCGGGCAGTGCAGAGAAGAGAGGAACGGGAACAGATCTGTTGTGAGAGTCTGTGCCCCATATCTGAGGAACCAGAGCCATTAGAGAGGAGCTTAGAAGAATAGTTGCTGTGCCTGTTCCCCACATCAGGGAGAGGGGATGAATCTGCCCCTGCCTTTAGAGTCGAGAGATAACATCACTGTGTCTTCAGGGTCTGAGCTGAGAGACTGGGTGAGGATACAGGACCTGATCACTGGAGCTGCTGATCGCCAAGCCCTTGGGACCTGATGAGCTGACTGCCAGAAAGTGGGGAGCTGAACTGCACATTCTAAATGCCCACCACACTGTTAGCCCAAATAGAGACTGCCCTACTTAGCAACCTACCCCTTATCATTCAAAAAAAAGATTATTGCGCAAAAGGGAGAGGAAGCAGCATACACTGCATTAGATCCAATAATGCACATAAATCAAACAAAACAAGGTGTAGCGCTAGGTAGCATAATTGTGACAAAACCGTAACAAGTATAATGTAAATAAATCAAATCACAGTGAATAAATGTGCAAATTTTAAAGTCCCATATAGTCCCAGAAGTGGTGATCTTAGTGGATACAGGAAGGGAACAGAAACAACAATCTCCAATTCCAATAGGCAAACGATAAATTGACCCCGGTCAAAGATCAGACGTCTCCTGGCAGATAAAAGCAAGATGGACTCTTACCAGAATTGTTGGACCCACTCAATCATATGATTGGTGGATCAATCAGGCTTTTTTGTGGATTCCCCACAGAGATGACTGAAATCCTCCGCCTGGTTGCCACAGGGATGGGTAAGATCCTCCAACTGGTTGGTAGATGGTCACAACCTCTGTAATGACAATACTGGTGGAATCCCTTTTTACATCGGTGGAGATGCCTTCACAAGCTGGATAAGGAGAAGCCTATGGATGGCCTCTCACAGGAATACATGCGGAGAAACAAAAATAGTCCCACATAGTGTAGTCTGAAACACCTCCTTTATTGAAACAGGTGAAACAGCAAGGATAAAAAGCTGGCAAAAACAGGGAATAAAAGCAATAAAAGGAATAAGAACGGAACTGCGATAGACACACGGCCATGTGTCTATTGCAGTTTCGTTTTTTATTGCTTTTTTCCCTTGTTTTGACCAGCTTTTTATCCTTGCTGTTTCACCTGATTACCCATTCCTGCGGCAACCCGGGTCGTATGATTCAGTGGGTCCAACAATTCCGGTAAGTCCATCTTGCTTTTATCTGCCAATAGATGTCTGATCTTTGACTGGGGTCAATTTATCGTTTGCCTATTGGAATTGGAGATTGTTGTTTATATCCCTTATCATTACCCCACTCTTAAAGGGACAGTGCATCACTTAAAAAAGGGCCCCACCGAAAACTGGCAATGTTGAATTCCTGGTGCCAGGGACTCTCGGGCACTTTCAAGGGTACCCCGTCAACTAAATATACATCTGTTGTTTAATTTAGTCTTGCTATAACCTTTGAGTGCCAGCTAATGGGTAATTAACCATTTCACCCTTCATAGTGCTTTTAAGTCTATATAAATACATGTTTTTTGATTTACCCTTTTGTTTGTTTGCTTTGTTTTAACCACTAGAGATCCGCGCTATAGACGAAAGACGTCTACAGCGCGGATCTGAATATCCGGGTGGACGTCCATGGACGTCCGCCCCTTTACACGCCCCCTGCGTGCTCTGACAGGCGGCGGCGGCGCGCGGCCGCCACACGCTGCGTGGGCGTGCCCGCGGGTCGGGCGGACTCGATGTCCCCGTAGAACGGGGAACCGCCAATGTAAACACGGCGGTTCCCCGTTCTGTGACAGGGGGACAAGCAGATCTACTGATCCCTGTCACTGGGATCAGTTAGATCTGTTATGTCCCGACCAACCCCGCCCCCCCACAGTTAGAACACGCCCAGGGAACATTGTTAACCCCTTCACTGCCCCCTGCAGGTTAACCCCTTCACTGCCAATGACATTTACACAGTAATCAGTGGACATTTAAATTTCTGATCGCTGTATAAATGTCATTGGTCCCAAAAATGTGTCAAAAATGTCCGACATGTCCCCCCCAATATCAAAGTCCCGATAAAAATCGCAGATCGCCGCCATTACTAGTAAAAAAAATAAATAAATTAAAACATCATAAATCAATGTCCATAGTTTGTAGACGCGATAACTTTTGCGCAAACCAATCAATAAACGCCGATTGCGATTTTTTTTACCAAAAATATATAGAAGAATATAAATCGGCCATAACTGATGAATAATTTATTTTTTATTTTTTTTTTGGATATTTATTAGAACAAAAAGTAAAAAATATTGTTCTTTTTTCAAAATTGTCGCTCTTGGTTTTGTTTATAGTGCAAAAAATAAAAACCGCAGAGGTGATCAAATACCACCAAAAGAAAGCTCTATTTGTGGGGAAAAAAGGACATCAATTTTATTTGGGTACAACGTCGCACGACCGCACATTTGTCATTCAAAATGCGACAGCGCTGAAACCTGAAAATTGGTCTGAGCAGGAGGGGGGTTTAAGTGCCCAGTAAGGAAGTGGTTACATTTAATCAATTATCCCTCTGCAGCGCGTGGTCTTATTCCTGTGCATTCTTAGTGTGGTAGCCCATTAACCCATAAGACCACAAGTGTCTGAGTCTAAGGCCTCATGCACACAGGACGTTTTTTGACTGTTTTTTAGCAGCTGTTTTCAGCTGCAGAAGTTTTTTTTTCTACAGTCAATAAACCCTCCATCATGTTACCCTATGTTTTCATGCACACACAGGCTGTTATCAACTGTTTTTAGCAGTGACGTTTTTGAGCTGTAAAAAAAACACCCAAGAGCTGAGGGTTTTTTTGGACTGTTTTCAGCTGTAAAAACGTTCAAACACTTAAAAACTTCCAAAAACGCTTAAAAATGTCCATCCCCAACATTTTTGGACGTTTTAGACCAATTGGGAAAAAAAAAAAAAAAAAAACGCTGGCCCTTTAAAAACTTGAAAAAACTTGAAAAACCGGCGGTAATATAACGCTGGTAAAAGCTGAAAACATCTCCGATAAGCTACTGACGTTTTTTGGCTGTTTTTTTAAAGTCCTGTGTGCATGAAGCCTAAGACTAAGTGCGTCAGTGGGGAGGGGACCAAATGCTTAAGAGAGTTGGGGCAGCACAAATTAGTGATTAGTCAGCCCCTAACACAGTGGTTCTCAACTCCGGTCCTCGGGACCCCCCAACAGGCCAGGTTTGCAGGATAACTGAAATACATCACAGGTGATATAATTTGCTGCTCAGTGATTGCAGTATTCTAGTCTGCATCTCCCCAAGGTAATACTTAAAATCTGGCCTGTTGGTGGGTCCCGAGGACCGGAGTTGAGAACCACTGCCCTAACAGCATGAGACAAGTGGCAGGCACTGATTCCAGATCTTACTGAGGAGCTTGTTCGTCACACCTGTCTGTCTCACCGGCGGTGAATAATAAGATGGTTCAACTATATATGATACATCAGTCCTATTTATCGCCAGTGAGGCTGTATGCAATGCATCGTATTCCAACACCTGAATGTACTAGATGTACCCACCATAGAGCGGACTTTAACCATATCCTGTGGCTGTGGCCGGTAATTGCCCTCTACTGGAGAAAGGTGACCGAGATGTTGTCTCAGATCCCCTCGATTCCGGTCCCTTGTACCCCACGGATATGCCTGTTGGTTATCCTGGACGAGGAGGAGCGGCCTAAGTTCACCAGAATTCTATAACGAGAAACACTTTCTCGGCACGGAAGGCCATTGCTCTTAAGTGGAATCAATCTGGGCCTCCGTCTATCTGGCAGTGGCTCCAGATGGTAAATGAGGTTCTACCATTTGAGAAATTAATATTTGAGCATAGGGGTTGCCCTGCTAAGTATAATAAAGTGTGGGACCCTTGGTGTTCATCTTCTCTCACCTGCATGTCTACTTAACGGTCTGTAGAGGGTATGGAAATACTGGGAAAAATTCTATACTGTTATGCTGGATTGATGGTCTTCCTGTCTACATATTTGTAACTTGATATCCAACTAATTGCTTTTTTTACTACTATATCAAATGATCCACTGGCCATGATATTTTTATAACCACCATTGAAGTGCCAAACTGTGTCGTATTTGCTTTGTAACACAAATGTTGGTCTTTGGACCGCTGTATTTGTTTTGCAAATTTCTTTTTCAATAAAAAGAGTTTAAAAAAAAAAAGAGAGTTGTGGCAGAACAGAGAATCCATCATCATCAACAGCTCCTGCAGCGGTAGCACTACATTGAGATCAAATTCTATTAACTTCTTCACTGGAGACTCCATCCTAAGGTATCCACTGCGCTAGCTGCTTGGATAATAAGGGGGGAAGGGGAGGTGTCTGGTTGAGCCCCCCCCCCCCACCCAACCAAACCCATTCCCTCCCTGTGAAATTCCTATGTCTCTCTCCCTTTCTTTCTCTTCCCTAACCCTGTTTATCCCTATCTTAGTTTTACTTGTTTTTCTAAGGTACATTCTAGCCCTTTAAAATATTTAAAAAAGGTAACTTAAGAGGGAAGACAGCTATATTTGAGCTGTGTGAAGTTGGCACCCCATGTTTGTAAAACCTGAATAAAAATATACCATTCGTTAGCGCCGGTTCGGTTTCTGAGATATTAAACATTCAATTTAATGCAAGCCCCGCCCACTTTGCACCCCATGTTGCTGAAATTTAAAAACAAATGCGCCATTTGTTTGCGCCGCGTTTGCGCTGGTTTGCGCCGCAAAAATAAACGTTTGCGCCGGTTCCGTTTCTGAGATATTAAACATTCAATTTAATGCAAGCCCTGCCCACTTTGCACCCCATGTTGCTGAAATTTAAAAACAAAAGCGCCATTTGTTTGCGCCGCATTTGCGCTGGTTTGCACCGCAAAAATAAACGTTTGCGCCGGTTCAGTTTCTGAGATATTAAACATTCAATTTAATGCAAGCCCCGCCCACTTTGCACCCCATGTTGCTGAAATTTAAAAACAAAAGCGCCATTTGTTTGCGCCGCGTTTGCGCTGGTTTGCGCCGCAAAAATAAACGTTTGCGTCACTTTCGTTTCCGAGATATTGTGCGTTATTTGCTGTAACCCCGCCCACATTGCACCCCATGTTGCTGAATTTTAAAAACAAACGCGCCATTTGTTTGCGCCGCGTTTGCGCTGGTTTGCGCCGCAAAAATAAACGTTTGCGCCGGTTCAGTTTCTGAGATATTAAACATTCAATTTAATGCAAGCCCCGCCCACTTTGCACCCAATGTTGCTGAAATTTAAAAACAAAAGCGCCATTTGTTTGCGCCGGTTTGCGCCGCAAAAATAAACGTTTGCGCCACTTTCGTTTTCGAGATATTGTGCGTTATTTGCTGTAACCCCGCCCACTTTGCACCCCATGTTGCTGAATTTTAAAAACAAACGCGCCATTTGTTTGCGCCGCTTTTGCGCTGCAAAAATAAACGTTTGCGCCGGTTCAGTTTCTGAGATATTAAACATTCAATTTAATGCAAGCCCCGCCCACTTTGCACCCCTGTCAATCAGGCGGCAGGGTGGATCTCGACAGTATTGTCGGGATCTGTCCCGGCTGCAGCGCGGCTGTGCGCTATCAGCATATAGTGGGCAATAGCCGCCACATGCTGAGTATTTTGTCACAGGAGAACATACTTACTATATATCATCTTCTGAATATAAAGAGAACGAAGGCCAGAAAAGGTTGGGCCATGCACAGTTCTCTTAACCAAGCAAAACAGCACTCCAGCAAATTCTCCTATAAAAGTCTGTTCTTTATTAAAGCTGTGTGAAGTTGGCATCCCATGTTTGTAAAACCTGAATAAAAATATACCATTTGTTTGCGCCGCGTTTGCGCTGATTTGTGCCGCAAAAATAACTGCCAACTTCACGCAGCTCTTTGTAAATTACTTTTTTTGAAAAACATCAATGTCAGTAAACCTTCTTTTCCTGGCAGACTCCATGGCAGCATACAAGATGCGTGGCTCCGCTTCCACAGCTACCCCATAAATCTTTGCTCTGTCCTGATTGCCGTGCTCCTTTTTTGTCCTCCGTTTGGACCAAGTGGATGGTTCACCTACCTGAAGATTGCTACGGCCACTGCTTCCGCCTCCCTGTGTCTCGCCGGCCGCTCTGCACATGTGTGTCCGCGGGATGAGAATGAGGCCCGGCTTGTGCATGCACATGTGGGTTCCCGGCGGCACCGGGCAATGACGTCACGCTGCGTTGTAAATGGCCGGGTAGCCCCACCCAGCCTCGGGAATGCATACGGGCATTGCAGAAGCTCCCCTGGGCTGCATGAGTGACCTCCTCAGGTAAGGTGGGCGGGGGGGAGAGGGGGGGGATCTGGATCTGAAGTCTGGGCACTCCAGGCTCTGGATGCTCTGTACCCTGGCATTTTATTCTTCGTCTCTCTCTGCAGATTCTCATTGCAGATGGATGCCTCTCTACCCCCTGATGTCCAGCCCTCGCTCCACAGGTACCACTCAGGTTCCTTGGGATGGGAGATGGCTGAGGGAAAGGGTTAGGCATTGACAGGGGATGGTGAGACTGCGGCAGTAAGCTTAAAGCTTCTTCTACTCTCTTTCTTCCCTCAGCCCTCATAGGTCCGACTTACCCCGAAGCTCGCAGAAAAGGAGCGGCTCATCTAAATCTCACCATCAGCATCATCATCAGTCATCTTCTAGATCTGGTCTTCATGGATCCCGCTCAGGGTCAGGGCACCGCAGTAGGGATACACACCACCCCCTCCAGGCTCCCAGGAGAAACTATGCTGGGGGTGCAAGAGGGTGGTGTCTGCGGACAGGTCCCTGTGTAACCACTGCTACCAAAAATCGGTGGTCGAAAGGAAGAACCCAGATCAGCACCTGGAGGCTTTGATCAAACGGGTTGTTAATAATTCCCTGCAGGAAAGGGAAGCCCGTCAACCTCACATGCCCCCTGCAGGAAAGGGAAGCCCGTCAACCTCACGTGCCCCCTGCAGGAAAGGGAAGCCCGTCAACCTCACATGCCCCCTGCAGATCCTCCAAGGTCCCTAGCGGGTGAGAGCCAGTGGGGTGATCAATTGGATCCCTTCCAGCCTGATTGGTAGTCTCTGGCTCAATCGGACAGTGAGTCACAGATGGAAGCGCCAGAAGTAGGGTTCAAATACGCCCTAGTTCTTTCTCTGCTGAAGGTGGTAAAAGAGGCGATGGACTTGGAAGAGCCGACCGTATCGCCTCCAAAACAAACAAAAAAATGTTTAAACAGCTCAGTAGGGAGCACTCTCATTTCCCCTTTCTAGCAGAGCTAGGGGGAATTATCTCGGATGAATGGAGTAAAGTGGAAAGAAGGGGCTCATTAGCAACCAAAGTTCAAAAGCTGTACCCTTTCAAAGAAGAAGAGGTGAGACAGAGGCAGCTCCACTAGTGGATGTGGCCCTGATGAGGTTTGCAAGGTACGTGACACTCCCATTAGAGTGTCAAGGACCCCCTGGAGAGGAGAATCGACACAGACCTCAGATGAATATATCTAACAGCCGGAATGGCCTGTAAACCGGCCTTGGCCCTAGCGACACTCTCCAAAGCTATGGAGGTTTGGTCCGATAGTGTTGATGAAACCGTGGCAGGGTTTTCCACTGAAGTCACCTTTTGGGACGGTGCCAAAGTAGTTGTGATAGCCTGGTTTGGAGGTATCGAAACCTCTCACAG
>BLSH010236159.1:189479-200096 GCA_018402905.1 Glandirana rugosa | reverse complement strand
AACGTATGACTGACGTGATGTGCTAGCATGCTGGTGTCTTTCTTGCAAGTCCACGTACATTAATCGTAGGCCGGCAAGGACTTAAGCCTCGTACGCACGAAACGTGTTATGTTGAACAACATGGTTGACGAGACATGTGTGCTATGTTGCCAGCATACTGGCCAAAACCATGCTGGTTCAAAAGATCAGACGAGTATGTTGAGGGGAACATGCTGGCAGCATACAGCCGACAAGATTAGCGCGTATACTTGCTAGCTAAAGCGCATGTTACCAGCAAGTATACTGGACAACATATGCTAGCAGCGCTGTTGGTAAATCTAAAGGAAATTGTACAAGAAAATTGCATAACGTACGGCCAGCCTTAAGCCTCGTACACACAGGACGACGATCGTATACAACAGGTCATATGAACGACCATTGTACGCGAAATCGATCGTTCATATGCGCGATTAGAACAGCCGACATACGACGGTCGTACAAGGGGAGTTGTATGAGCAGACTAGAAAACTTGGTCGTACCAAAACCGGTCATACGACCGTTGTATCGTGTGTACAGAGCAGTTGGTACAACAAGTTGTATTGTGCAAAGCACGCATGCTCCGAATTCAGGAACGGCCGGATGCTAATTACATGCACCTGAACGTTCTTTCTGTGGTCGTACGATCGTGTAGTGCAGTCAGTATGCAAGTTACATTATCCAACATACGATTTGAGACGATCGTAATACGATCGTCCTCCCGTGTGTACGAGGCTTTACACAGGACAGCTCTGAGGGCTGAACCACATCTTTTAGGCACATTTCTGAAACCCATATCTAACACTATGTACATTATTGCATTGTGTTGCCATTAAAGGAAAAGTATAGCCGAAGCTTTAAGGTCACAGGAGTGCAATTCATTCTGCACTCCTGTGACCCGTGAATCCTGCTATTGGCTGACGTCACAGAGTGTGCATAATGTGAGGGGGCAGAGCAGACAGCGGTGACTGACAGTAACCTGCTCTTTGCTCAGAGCGGCGTTGAAAACTGAGAGATCAGTGGGCTTTGATCGCTCAGTTCTCAGCCTTATGGCCCGTACACAGATCTGAAAATCAAACGGAAAATACTGCTTTTGAAGAGATCTACGATAATCGGATAATTAGTACAGAGCTTTCAGGAGCCAATCACGACAGTTCATCCGATATAATCCGATCGGACAAGCACGAAAATATTTCTCATACGATACCAGATCGTACGATTTTCATTCAATCGGTACAGTTGTAGTTCGAAAATACAATACAAATACACTACAACAAACACTTCCGATTTTTTATTCTGTCATACAAGAATTTTCGTAACTTTAGCAGCCTCATTTTCCATATACGACTAGCATGCAAAAAAAAAAACATGATATGTTGCCAGATTTTCGGATTGTGTGTAAGGGCCATTAGAGACGGTGGGGGACAGATGCAGCATTGCATCGATCCTGCGTCCATTTAGGTTAGTGTAGCCCTGGCCCCGCAGGGCTGGCTGGAAGTAGTGGTTCACCTGCTCACAACTGCCCTCAATCAGACTCCTACTGGCATCCAGAGTCAGAAAACAGGCTTGTTCTTTGTTTTTGTGTTTGTGTTTTTTTATTAGGGGATTTGAACTTGGATAGGGTAGGGGTGATTATGGGATGCCCAAGGATTAAACAGTTCTTTACACAGGACCGCTATATACACTCTCTAGTATATACACTCCTCCAACTCCACTCCAGCACACTTCTTGCTTCTCTGACAACTTCTGGTTCCTCTCTCCTGCACAATTCTTACTCAGCACTGATGAGACCTGGAAGGAAATTTACCAAGCCTCCAACAGTCTTGTTTGGCCTAGCTAGCACATGTGAGACCTGGTGTAGATTTTTCCAGGGTTCCGGATTGCCCTTTGCAGGCATGGGGTTGAGGTTCCCCTTGTGTAGAAAGTATGTTGGTGCTACCTAGCCACGATGGACTACAACTCCCAGCCCATCCTCTTCCAGGCCCTGTCAGCTCTTCCAGCTGCAACGGCCTCCTCCACTACCACAGCAGCACCAAAGTCCCACACTGGCTTCTGCATCCTTCCCAGACTGTCTCTCACCCTAATCTGTTCCGGCATGCCTCCTCCAGTATCCCAAGGTGTTTCGCTCACCTGACACTTATAGTTACTCACTGAAGATCTCTCTCCGATAGTGCTCCCTCCTGCTGTCCTTTCCGCTCTCCCTTGTGCCTCCAATTCAGGATCTCACTCCTCTCAGCTGCACCTGAGCTCTCCAGGCCCAGGGTCACCCCCCCAGACTGGGAGCTTCCCCTGGGCCGCGACAGCCTCCACACTATCACATCTTCAGACCTGCCACCTGCCAATCCAGGTTGGGGATTGGTCAGGGCTCCCCAACATGCCTCAGGAAGTTCCACGTCCTCTTCCCATCCCCTTTTCCAGAACTTTCTGAAGAAGAGGGGAAGGGTAACCAAGAGGTGTTCCTTCCTGCAATCTCCAGCACTTCCTGGACCACCCCCCTGTCCAAAAATCAAAACAATCAGGCCTGCACTAAAGTCAGGCCTAAATAAACTTGCCTCACCTACACAAAATCCTCACTCTAGCACCTACCTATAGTAGAGGGCGCTACATAAGTATGATTTTAAAAACCAAACCCATACTTCTCTTTAATTTTGAGTAAAAATGAATGGGCTACCTTGACACAAAACATATTAATGTGTGACATGATAAGTATTATCACAAGTGCATTAGCACAATGCAGAGAAGTGTGAATGGGCCCAAAATGTTTAACATGATCAAGAGGTATCTTTTATACTTATCAAATAGAAATAACAAGACCAAAAGATAGTAAATAAGAGAAGTTCACTGCAAAAATGATTATAAAATGACCAATAAACTAGCAGATTTCAAGCAAACTGATTTTCCAACAGGATGGAATATCATTCTCATCAGACAATGTAATTGGTTGTACAGAGTAGGGGGCAATAAAGCAACTGGTCATCAATTTAGAATCAGCCTGATGTAAATATTGTTATGTAAAAGATTGTGACTTTGCTGCGTTATATAAAAATTTCTTGAGTCCTGGTTCACACTGATGCGGAGCGGGATTTGCAGCGATTACTGTGCATTTCCCACACTGCATCACAGTCGCACTCCATTTATGTAAACCGCTGCGGGTGTCAATGTTAAGTTAATGACACCCGAAAAACGGGTTGCAAAATGCACTGCGATTGGCTGAATAGGATTGCATTGGTGTTCACATCCGATTCCAGTGCACTAAAAAAAGGTGCTAGCATCTTTTTCATGCGGAAGAAATTAATGGACTCAAGTCGCACTGCAAAAAATTGTATTTGATTTGAACAGGAATACGGTGGGATTTCTGTACGAATCACATGCGGTTTCCTGTGCCACATCAGTGTGAACCAGCACTTAATCAGATCACATAGTTGTGAATACCCAAATTACACTCCAAAGAATCGCATATGATTGGAACAGGAATGTGGTGCGATTCCTCCAAATCACATGTTATTTTCCACATTGCATCAGTGTGAACCAGCACTCAATCTATGGAAATATTATCAATACTTTGTATTTTACTAATGAAAGATAAAATACCATTTTTAATATTTAGAGTTGAAAATATTTTTATTGAAAGTGATTATTATGATTAACTGTGATTAAATGATAAACTTTTGTGTAAAATATTATGCTTTGATAGCAAACAGCTACAGTGATGGAAAAAAGTATTTTATCCCCTGCTGATGTTTGCCCACTGACAAAGAAATGATCAGTCTACAATTTTAATGGTAGGTCTATTTTAACAGTGAGAGACAGAATAAAAACAAAAATATCCAGAAAAACACATTTCAAAAACGTTATAAATTGATTTGCATTTTAATGAGGGAAAATAAGTATTTGATCCCCTATCAATCAGCAAGATTTCTGGCTCCCAGGTGTCTTCAATACAGGTAAGGAGATGAAATTAGGAGCACTCCCTTTAGACCCCTTTCACACAGGGGTGGTTTTCAGGCGCTTTAGCACTAGAAATAGCCTCTGCATAGCGCCTGAAAACCTCCCATTCATTCCAGTGCATCTTTTCAGACTGGGCCGGGACGTGAAAAAAAGTCCTGAAAGCAGCATCTTTGGGGCAGGGTCTGAGCGATGTATACAACGCTCCCAAAACACCCTGCTCATTAGAATGAATGGGCAGCGCTTTCAAAGCACCCTAAAAGCACTTTGAAAGCATTGCAAAACAGGAGTTTTTAACCCCTTTTTTAAAACAGCGGTAAAGTGCTGCTAAAACGAATGGCGCTTTACCGCGAATGCACGGATGGCCCCAGTGTGAAAAGGGTCTTAAAGGGAGTGCTCCTAATCTCAGCTTGTTACCTGTATAAAAGACACCTGTCCACAGGAGCAATCAATCAGATTCCAATCTCTCCACCATGGCCAAGACCAAAAAGCTGTCCAAGGATGTCAGGGACAAGATTGTAGACCTACACAAGGCTGGAATGGGCTACAAGACCATCACGAAAACAGCTTGGTGAGAGGGTGACAACAGTTGGTGCGATTATTTGCAAATGGAAGAAACACAAATAACTGTCAATCTCCCTTTGTCTGGGGCTCCATGCAAGATCTCACCTTGTGGAGTGTCAATGATCATGAGAACAGTGAGGAATCAGTCCAGAACTACACGGGAGAATCTTGTCAATGATCTCAAGGCCGCTGAGATCATAGTCACCAAGAAAACAATTAGTAACATACTACACCGTGAAGTACTGAAATTCTGCAGTGCGCACAATGCCTCCCTGCTCAAGAAAGCACATGTACAGGCCCATCTGAAGTGTGCTAATAAACATTTGAATGATTCAGAGGAGAACTGGGTGAAAGTGTTGTGGTCAGATGAGACCAAAATTGAGCTCTTTGGAATCAACTCAACTCGTCGTGTTTGGAGGAGCAGCAATGCTGCCTATGACCCCAAGAACACCATCCCCACCGTCAAACATGGCGGTGGAAACATGCTTTGGGGGTGTTTTCTGCTAAGGGGACAGAACAACTTTGTCGCATTAAAGGGATCATGGACAGGGCCATGTACTGTCAAATCTTGGGTGAGAACCTCCTTCCCTCAGCCAGGGCATTGAATGGGTCGTGGATGGGTATTCCAGCATGACAATGACCCAAAACACATGGCCAAGGACACAAAGGAGTGGTTCAAGAAGAAGCACATTAAGGTCCTGGTGTGGCCTAGCCAGTCTCCAGACTTTAATCCCATAGAAAATATGTAGAGGGAGCTGAAGGTTCGAGTTACCAAACGTCAACCTCGGAACCTTAATGACTTGGAGAGGTTCTGCAAAGAGGAGTGGGACAAAATCTCTCCTGAGATGTGTGCAAACCTGGTGGCCAACTACAAGAAATGTCTGACCTCTGTGATTGCCAACCACCAAGTACTAAGTCATGTTTTGCGAAGGGGTCAAATACTTAGACCCCTTCCAAACTAGAAGGCTGTTAAAACAGCACTAAAGCACCGGTCATTTTTGTGGTGATTTAGCTGTGTTTTAGTGGCAACGTGACCTTAAAAAAATCCAAAAAAGAACAGTTTTGGGACGCTATTTATAGCCCCAAAGATGCTGCTTGCAGGACTTTTTTTAACGTCCCGCAAGTGCACCGCCCCAGTGTGAAAGCACACACTGTAACATATGGGAGGCAGTTTTCAGGCACTTTTCAGTGGCTATTTTTAGCGCTAAAACGCCTGAAAACTGTCTCAGTGTGAAAGGGGTCTTATTTCACTCATTAAAATGCAAATCAATTTATAACTTTTTTGAAATGCGTTTTTCTGTATTTTTTTTGTTATTCTGTCTCTCACTGTTAAACTAAACCTACCATTAACCACTTCAGCCCCAGAAGGATTTACCCACTTCCTGACCAGAGCATTTTTTGCGATACGGCACTTTGTCACTTTAACTGACAATTGCATGGTCGTGCGACATTGTACCCAAACAAAATTTATGTCCTTTTTTCACACAAATAGAGCTTTCTTTTGGTGTTATTTGATAACCTCTGTGGTTTTTAATTTTTGCGCTATAAACAAAAAAAAGAGCGACAATTTTTTAAAAAAAAACAATATTTTTTACTTTTTGCTATAATAATTATCCAAAAAAATGTAAAAAAAAGAATTTCTTCCTCAGTTTAGGCCAATATATATTATTCTACATGTTTTTGGTTTGCACAAAAGTTATAGTGTCTACAAACTACGAGAATAGATTTATGGCATTTTTTTTTTTTTACTAGTAATGGCGGTGATCTGCGATTTTTAGCAGGATTGCGACATTGTGGTGGACAGATCGGATACTTTTGACACTTTTTTGGGACCACTTACATTTATTCAGCAATCAGAGCTAAAAATAGCCTCTGATTACTGTGTAAATGTCACTGGCAGGGAAGGGTTAACATTAGGGGGCAAACAAGGGGTTAACTGTGTTCCCTGGGCGGTGTTTATAACTTTATGGGGGCTGGGCTGACTGGAGGAGGAGAGAGATCGTTGTTCCCTATCACTGGGAACAGACGATCTCTCTCAATTCCACTGTCAAAATGGGGATCTGCTTTGTTTACACTCTCAGATCCCTGTTCTGCCTGTCTCGAGAGTGATCGCGGGTGGCCAGCGGACATCGAGTCTGCCCCACCCGCTGACTGGCTCCCCCGCTAGCCAGTGTGCCCGCACGCACCCACACCACTGGCTCTCGTGCCCACCGTACAGCTACGCTGCCTTGCGGGAATGAGCCAACCTGCCTCTGTAGAGCAACGGTGGCTGGTCGGCAAGTGGTTACAATTATAGACTGATCGTTTCTTTGTCAGTGGGCAAATGTACAAAATCAGCAGGGGATCAAATACTTTTTTCCCTTCACTGTACTGTTTCTTAACCACCTCCCACCCGGCCACTGCATATATACGGCTGGGTGGGAGCTTCCCCGTTCTGACAGGACGTGTATTTACGTCCTGCAGAACGGGAGCTCGCAGCGCGGCCACACGCCGTGCTGCTGCTGGATCCTGTGATCGTTATGATCACAGGATCCAGCTGGGCAGAGATCGGGATACGGGCGCAGTGACTAGCCCTCCCGATCATGTGACGGCTGTGTCCAATCACAGCCATCACATTGTAAACAGAGACGAACGTCTCTGTGACAGTTCTCCCCCGCCGAGCTCAGTGAGAGCTCAGTGCGGGGAGGAAGGGGGGGAGCTGCAGCTCTGTGACAGCTTTCTGCATGGTGAGGATTTCATGCAGAAAGCTGTCACAGATCGCCCCCCACACAGTGCACCAAGCACACTGATACCCCTGTCCACATACATCTCAGTGTCCCCATAAAACAGCCCCCAAAACATCTGTATGTCCCCAATCACATCTGTCACCATACACAACATCTGTCACAGTCCCCAAAACATCTGTATGTCCTCAAAACATCTGTCACAGTCCCCAAAACATCTGTATGTCCCCAAAACATCTGTCACAGTCCCCAAACATCTGTCACAGTCCCCAAACATCTGTCACCATACACAAAACATCTGTATGTCTCCGTCACATCTGTCTGTCCGCCAACACCAAATAAACTCTGATTTGGGTTATTTTTACCAAAGAAATGTAGCAGTATCATTTTTGGTCAAAATTTATCAAGAGAAATTACTTATTTGCAAAATTTTATAACAAAAACGCAGAAAAATGCATTGTTTTTGAAAATTTTTTGTCTTTTTTAATTTATAGCGCAAAAAATAAAAAACCCAGGGGTGATTAAATACCACCAAAAGAAAGCTCTATTTATATGAAAAAAATGATAAAAATTTCATATGGGTACAGTGTCGCATGACCGCGCAATTGTCATTCAAACTGCAACAGCGCTGAAAGCTGAAAATTGGTCCGGGAAGGAAGGGGGTTTAAGTGCCCAGTATTGAAGTGGTTAATAACAGCACACAAAACTACAGTGCACAATAACCACCATCAATCACAAATCAGCTTTTGTACTCACATTCCATTGAAAAGTTAAACCTGATCTGGGTACTGCACACTACTACCCTTTACACTGTGTTAGTGAATTTTACTACTGTCATTTTTTTTATGAAAACAAACCATTGTTGAAAAGGTAGTTAACTTTATGTAAAAATTGAAATACAAAAGCAGTACTTACATTGGCTGGCCATATTCAGTGTTGTTTATCGATTTTAAAAAATGGGATAGGTTATTCCTCTTTCTGCATTCAGGAAAAAATATATAAATTACACATTGATGAAAAACATATTTTGACGGTATCTTTCTGTATTAATATGTAAATACATACGTTATTGCAGCAGGTCAAAGAGCCTTCCAATAAACTTCCACTGGCACTTGGTGTTCTTATTTGTACTGGGAGGTGGTGTGGTAAATCTTGCAGAAAACGCATACCTTTATGCAGCTACTCAAGGTTTTTTTGTCATGCATTCTCCACCCACTTCCCATAACTTTTAACACAACGTTATCTTACAAAGTTTTGCACAATGCATTTACTGTATATTGCTGTATGTGATACTGGTCAAGGATACCAGGAAAGGAGAAGGGGCTTCAAAGAAAAAGAGTAAATACTGATAGTCTTGGGATAATATGCTAGCACATTGAAATGATGGTGCTAAGTGAAAGGAATGGAGCTTTCTAAACGAATCACTTTCAGCAGGTGACAAGGTAAATGCTAGTTTGAAGGTGTTATTTAGTGTTAGGCTGATCAATATATTGTACAATTTTCCGGTACAATTTTCCTTTAGGTTTACCAACACCATATAATATGAGGTCAAACCTAAACACTTTCAATCTGTATGTAATCAGGCAGGTCTTGCACTAAATGCATATTGTATGGCCAGCCTTAAAGTGTTACTAAACCCACAACCATAAAATCTGTATATGCAGTAAAGCATGCTTGTTATACTCACTGTGGAACCTAAGGGGTTAATCCTGCCCATTGTGTAAAAAGCCGTTTAATCCTGTCTTCTCTGATCCTCCCCTTCTTCCGCAGTCCCCAATCCATCTCCTTATAGAACAGAGCCCTAGATCCACTCTGCACATGCTCAGTTTGGTGCGTATTGCTAGAGAGATTTTTTTTTCTTGGGAGGGTGCATGTGATCGGCACAGGGCCAATCCCCAAATAGCAAGGAAAACTTGCCACAAATTTGTGACAGTGTTAAATTGTAGGTCTGTTAACTTGCTGCGCATTTTCAGTGGCAAGTTGTACACTTGCAGAGCACTTGAAGCACAAGTTCTAGTTGACATTTTTACAATTTGTAGCAAATGTGCGTGGCAAGTCTCTAGCTAGAGCAAAGTTTCAGTGGTGAGTCTACAGCAAGAGCCCTGCAAGTCTACAGCATGAAAATTCAACCACAGTGACCCCTGTGGAAGAATGACTAATGCACAACATAACTGAACCAGAACTTGCAGAAGACTTGCAGAATGCTTGTAGACCGGGCCAGATTAAGAGCATTATGGGCCTGGTGCTGAGGATTTTGGTGGCCTTTCATGCTCCCAACATTGTGGGAACAGTTTGGGGATGGCCCCTTCCTGTTCCAACATGACTACGCACCAGTGCACAAAGCAAGGTCCATAAAGACATGTTTGAACGAGTTTGGGGTGAAGGAACTTAACTGGTCTGCACAGAGTCCTGAACTCAACCACAAATGTGCTTCTGGAAGAATGGTCAAACATTCCCATAGACACACTCCTAAACCTTGTGGACAGTGTTCCCAGACAAGGCTGTTATAGCTGCAAAGGGTGGGCAAACTTAATATTGAACCCTACGGACTAAGACTGGAATGCCATTAAAGTTCATGTGTGTGTAAAGGCAGACGTCCCAATACTTTTGGTAATATAGTGTAGTTGCAGGGCATAGCACTGTCACACTGTATATCCCAGAAGAGTTGAAGCTGCTATAGCTGCAAAGGATGGGGAAACTCAATATTGAACCCTACGGACTAAGACTGGGATGCCATTAAAATTCATGTGTGCATAAAGGCAGGTGCCCCAATACTTTTGCCTAGCTAGTGTATCTGCCAAGATTTGCAATGGTAGTGGAACCCTCCTACACATAAATACTACATTTAGACATAATTTAGGTAAGGCCTTGAGTCAGGAGTAGAGTTGAGCGAACCTCTGGAAGTTCGGGTTCTGCTGGTCCGTCCGAACTTCGGGACAAAGTCCGGGTCCGGGTCCGGACGGAACCCGAACGATCGCACGGACAACGAACCCCATTGAAATCAATGGGGACCGGAACTTTTATGCACAAAAATGGCTGTAACAAAGTCCTGGAAAGCCCTAGAGGGCTGCAAAAGGAAGTAAAATGGGGGTAAGGGTAGGGCAAGTGCCCTACAAAAAAATGGGGACAGGGAAATAACTGTAAATATTTTTAAAAAAATAAAAACATAAAAAAAGCAAAAATGGAGGTGAATGTGGATCATCTTCAAACTGTGTCTGAAAAGTATTAATTAACGGTAGAAGCCATATAACTGTTCTAAAATCATCTTCAAACTAGGGCAAGTGCCCTACAAATAAATGTCTTGGGCTTGAAGGTCTCCAAGCGAGTTGAGATGAGGACTGAGTTCCGGAATGGATTTAATACAGATTTA
>BLSH010236159.1:135064-148034 GCA_018402905.1 Glandirana rugosa | reverse complement strand
ACAAAGGCATATACAATATAATACGAAGGAGAGACAGAGAGAGGTGCAAATCGTTACGTGCACTCCATGTTCCGGAACAATGACCCGCCCCAAAGGCAGGTAGCATTGAGCACCCAGGTGCCTAACTGAGAACTACACATCTGGCTGGCCCCCCCGCCCCGGCAGCTCTAACAACCATTTCTTACCGATGACCCCGGGGCTGGCAAATGTCCAGGGAGAGGTGAGGGCGCCCGGCCCCAGAGACCGAGGGAACCGGAGGAAAAGTCCGTCAGATGCCCCCCACCACCGCGACCGGGACCCCACCAACCCCCAGAGTCGCATGCCGTAAATTATGAGGGGAGATTAAGACTAGATTATAACAAGGAAGCTCAATGTTCAGGGTTGGGATCCAAAAGACAGAGAGGAAGCATAATATAACATATACGGAAACAAGAAGTATAGCGGATACGGTGAGGTTGCATGTCGCAGTTCAGCGTGGTAACTCCGCCAAATAGGCATCCGTATAAACAAAGTACTGCCAATGTCGCCAGGTCTCCCGGAAGACCTCCTCCCTGTTGTTCAGGGTAGAAGTCAGGTCCTCCATGTTCCTCAAATCGTTAACTTTCGAGAACCATAATGCAAAAGAGGCAGGGAGCTCCGACTTCCAGCAAAGAGGGATGCATGCCTTAGCCGCATTCAATAACTGTATTGTTAGTGAGGTTTTGTACTTCTTAATCGGGCGATCAGTTAAGTGTTGTAGACACGCCAGTGGCTTGTCCTCTATGTCAACACCAGTCAAGTTTCTTATGGTGCGGGTCACCCCTTTCCAAAAGGGACGTTATTTTTGACAAACCCAAGAACCGTTGGCACCCTGTACCATCTTGTCAGAATTTTATAACAGGATTATTGGATCCTGGTGACTATGGAGGATTTATGAGCGAAGTGCAGTATTTTCTCTTTTTCTGTAGTAGTAAACTGGACGCCCAACTCCTCTTCCCATTGGAGAAGGAACGGCGGTTGAAAGTCAGCTCAGGGCAGAGTCAGCGATGCGTACAGTAGGGAAAGGCCTTGGCGGACGGGCTCCCCGGAACGGCAAATCGCCTCCAGTGTACTCAGCTGCCTGGAGCCTCCCAGGATCCGCTGGGACCTCCGCAGGAAGGCTCGGAGCTGAAAGCCACAGAGAAAGTCTAAGGGAGGACTGACCACCGCTGGTCCCGCCATCTCGGAGAGGGAACCATCGGTCTTAAAGAAGTCCAAGATATATTCGGCCTACTGCCCTCAGCCGCTGAAAAGCCGGGTTGCGAAGGCCCGGGTCAAATTCTGAGTTGTCTAGGACCGGGATCATGGGCGATGGATACGTAGAGACTGAGGTGTGCCGGAAGGCCTCCCTGGCAACCGTCAGGGTGCCCCCAAGAGTTGGGTGTTCCGCAATGTTACGAGAAAGAGAAGAACGGATCCACGGCCAACTTTTTGCCGTGCCTGCTGAGTCCTCTAACTGCATGGCAACCCAAATGCTTAGCGTTGGCATGACAGAACCAGTCCACCAGCCTGGTCAGGTGAGTCTCTCTGTAATACGCCTTCATATCTGGAAGGCCTATACCCCCCTGGGCTTTGGGCAAGTGGAGAATAGTGAGCCGAATCCTGGGCTGGCGGTGGGACCATACAAATTCACGGAATAGGGCTTCAACACTCTTAAAGAAGCTAGGTGGGAGCCGGATGGGTAGCGCCTGCATGATATACAACATTCTAGGGAGGGCGGTCATCTTCAAGGCACTACATCTGCCAACCACGTCAGCGCTAGTGAATGCCAGCGGAGTAGTTCCGTCTTCAATCAGGCAAGTAGAGGTATGTCGTTTGCGGAGTATAGGGGCTTTATGTCGCTAGTAATGTCAACCCCTAGATAACGTATGAAGGTGCTGGCCCAACGTAGAGGGTAGGCCACCCTCAGCCGGTCCACCACAGCCTGGTCAATGGTAATGTTAAGTACCGAGTACTTGGCCATATTGATCTGAAAGTGAGACAACGATCCACAACTCTCGGCAGGGACGTGTGGGGCGAAGACAGGAAGAAGACAAAGTCGTCCGCAAAAGCGGCGACCTTGTGTGAACCAGACCCCTTCCGGAAGCCTGTTACTTCCTGGTCCAGTCTCAATGTACAGAGAAAGGGTTCAAGCGTCAAAATAAAAATTAAGGGAGACAGTGGGCAGCCGAGGGGTCAGCATAGAGGGATAGGATCCAACCGAGCATCGACGCGCGAAGGCCCACATGTTCCAACGTGGCTCTGAGAAAAGACCAGTTGACCCGGTCGAAGGCCTTCTCCGCGTCAGTGGACAGCAAGAGCAGAGGTCTCCCCCCCGATCTGCCCGAGTGTATCAGGTTCAGTACCCGAATGGTGTTGTCCCTCGCCTCTCGTTGGGGAACAAATCCTGCCTGGTCACGGTGAATCAGCTCCGGCACGTGTGGGAGCAGCCTGTTCGCCAGGACCTTCGCAAACAACTTCAGGTCGGTATTCAGGAGGGCTATGGGGCGGTAGCTACCACAGTGTTGAGGATCCTTTCCCTCCTTAGGGATCAGGGATATGTAGGCTCTCAGTGAGTCCACTGGGAATGATTGCCCGTGCGGAATGGTGTTAACTGCCTCCATCATGGGGCCCGAGAGGGACTCAAAAAAGGCCTTATAATAGGCGGGGGTCAGCCCGTCCGGGCCAGGGGCCTTTTTGGGCTTTGTGTCGGCCAGTGCTGCACCAAGCTCCTCGACTGATATTGGTTGTTCAAGTTCCTCCAGGGTAGGCATCCCTGAGGAGACCAGGTACTTTTGCATCTCCAGGGTTTCCGCCCCAGACGGGCCAGCAGACGCGGGGTCAGCCAGATTATATAGTCTTTCAAAGAATGAGTGGAATTCCCCTGCTATGTCTGAGGACAGTGACAGTTTCTTACCCGTCGCAGTTTGCACGCAGGGAATGTAGGTCCACGAGCGCGGGCCTCTGAGTGCCCGCGCCAAGAGCGTGCCTGGCTTAGTGGAGAATTCGTAGAAGCTTTGTTTAGTCCAGGCCAATATCTGCTTCATCTTGTGAAAGAGAAGCTCCCGAAGCTCCTCCCGGACCTTCAAGAGGTCCTCGAAGGTGGAGCGAGCCAGGGACTTCTTGTGGGTGCGCTTCAGGGCCCGCAGTCGCGTGAATAGGTCCTCCATCTGTTGTAGGCGCTCTCTCTTGCGGCGTGCCCCCCATCTAATCAGGACTCCTCACACCACTGTTTTATGTGCCTCCCAGAGCACAAGGGGATTGGCGACCGAACCAACGTTTGTAGCAAAATAGTTCCACAGAGTGGACAGAACGTCCAGGTGGATCTCCTCAGACTGGAGGAGAGTCTCATTCAACCTCCAGTTCGGCAGGGTCGGGCCAAGTGATCAAGCTTAAATATGATATGGATAGGGGCATGGTCCGAAAGGGACACTGTACCGATAGATGTGTCTACTACCTTGTCAAGATGCTGGTGTGGAATCAGAAGATAGTCCAGCCTGGAATGATGTACCTGCGGAAAAAGGCATAGTCGCGGTCGCAGGGATGCTGAATCCTCCATGGGTCCACTAGGTGGAGCAGTTGTAGATCCGCTTTAATTTTGCAGAGTACGGTATAGGGGAGGGTCGAGGCATTTCTCAAAACATCTAGGAGTGGTTCCATGGCAAAATGCCCTCCGAAAAATCCAGGAGTTCAGGGAGAAGCCGATGCAGAAAGTGTGCATGATCTTTGTTAGGCAGGTACAGGTTGGCCAGGGTGATTCGCACACCTGACAATAGACCCCAAAGGAGAAGAAAGCGGCCCTGTGGATCTGTCCGTTGCGCCTCCAAAACCCAAGGAACGGTTCTGGCATAGAGTATACTGACCCCTTTTGATTTAGAAATGGGGGAGACACTATGGTATACTATGGGGAAGGCATTGTTTGAGAGCTTCGGGATATGATCCCCTTTAAAATGCGTCTCTTGAAGAAAGGCTATCTGCGATCCCTCTTTCTTTAGGAAGGAGAGAAGCTGTGATCGCCTATCCGGCGTGTTAAGACCCCCTTATATTAAGGGATGTGATTTTGAAGAGACCCATATGGAAACCTGTGGCCCACTGCAAACTAGCCGGTGACGAGAGAGCCGGAGCGCCCGGAGGGCCCCAGGCGAGCAACACACTCAGAAAGAAAGAAAAAAAAAGAGAGAAAAGGGGGGGGGGAGAATTAGAAAAAAATAAAACAGGATTACTATCAAGGCCACTGGCCTAGGCGTTCCGGTATCGCCCTAGGGTGGATATCCCGGTCCGAGACCTACTGAGGGGGTGGGTGTGAAGAACTGTCCGGTACACCCCAGACTATTGCAGGTTAAATTTAGCTGTATCAGGGAGATCAGAGATACCGGACACAGAGAACCAGCCAGACAAATGCGCCTCGCGAAGAAAGAAGCCAAAACAGGGTTGTCACTTCTGCAAAATACTACCAGGTCAGGGCGTGGGTGGGACCGGCAGCTCATTAACGTTATGATGCCAGGACCACCACCCCCCGCCATATAAACTAAATAGTAGACCAAGATATGTCAAATGCGGCATATACGCTTTAACTAAAATAATCTTTAACCAGATAAACTAAGTAAACCCCTGCCCCCCCACAAACCCCCAAGTCCTGCATCCACCTCCATCATCACATACCGACTCCATTGCCGTGGGCCATATATGGCCGCCCCCCCACAGACCCCCTAGCCACACAAATCTTCAACAGTATTCATGGACCCCTCCCTATAGCCCAGGCACCAAGTGGACCCGCGGGAGGCCGCCGGGCCCCCACCCCGCCCCCCATGGCCCCCCACCGCCTAGGCGGCACAGCAGCCAGGGGGTGACCAGGAGTGCAAGTGGCAGCGTGGGGCCCAGCCCCCCCGCCGGAGCACCCAACCATGGGCCGAGCCCCCACCTGTGAAAAGAAAAACATTAGAGATAGCCAATGTATACCATTGCATTTACCAATGAACAGAACCTAGGTACACTATAACACAATAGGGTTGTGCAAGAAAACTCTGCGGCCCAGAGGGGGGAACCAATGATGTCAAAAGGGATGAGGGCAGCGTCCGGGACAGTCTCAGCTTCAGGGTCATAATCGGCCCGGGTCCACCAGATTACGGACAGTCAGCAGTGCAAGGAAGGGGGAGGGGGGCCAAAATCCAGGGACAACGGTGGCATCATAGTCCCCGCGTGTCGTCCTCAGTACCATCGTAGGGCGGGGAGAGGGGGGAAGGCACAACAGATAGGTGTCGTAAAGTACTTCGATCAAATCAGCCCCAAGGCACTCTGAGAGTAGAATAGTACGCTTACCGCTAGTCAGGACGGAACGGCCGGAGTGGCTGCCACCCCCCCGGCCAGCATGAGACAAGGGGATGGTGCCAAAGTGAGGGGTCTATCCCAGACCACGGGGTACAGTGACAGCAGCCCAGGTGTACGAGAACTGTCAGCCAGAGCAGCCGGAGAGCACACAGTGAAGGGGCACTCTCACTAGGCGACTGGCACAAGGTATCAGGATTAGCATCTGAGTGTCTTACCCGGGTCTGCAGTGTTCTTGGTGCTCAGTCCTCCGATGCTGTGGGCCGCCTCCGAGACGGCTCACCGCTCCGTGACCCGGAACAGGGTCTCCGCTGTCGCTGAGGACGTGGCGGTGGGGGGAACCCCACTCCCTGGGATAGAAGGTATTCGTGCCAGTTAGGGATCTCCACTGCAGGATGGTCAAGAAAGGAGAAAAGGTCCGGCAGCTGATCCGGTGCCCGCAGATAGAACTCCTCACTTCCTTTCTTCACAATCAGGTGGAAGGGATGGCCCCATCTGTATGTCACCTCTATCTCCCTCAGGAGATCCAAGAGTGGACGTAGCAGAGCACGCATCCCCCTCGTCTGCCTTGATACATCTGGGTAGATGCGGATGTTTGCCCCATTAAAGTCCAGAGGACCCTTTACCCAGGTCTGCTAGACGATTTCCTCCTTGATCCCAAAAAATTGGACCCGACACAGGACATCCCGGGGCAGGTCATGGGAGTCTGACTCCCCAACGGGGGCCGAGGGCCCGGGAACCGGTGGACTCTGTCCAGTTCCAGGTCCGCGGTGGGTGGCTTGTCAAGGTATCTGTTCAGTATATCTATCACCGTGGCCTTGAGGTCAGGGCCCCCGGTGGCCTTGGGTATTCCCCCGGAGACGAAGGTTATTCCATCAGCTGCGGTTTTCACCATCGTCGACGCGCAGCTTAAGATCAATAAGATGGCAGCGGAACGCCTGCTGGTCAGCCTCCAGGGCAGAGAGCCTTGTCTCCGTGGCATTGGCCAATGCCTCCAGGTCCCCCATCCGCTCCTCCACCGCCTCCCCCTGGCCTCTGATATCATGAAGCTCCTTTGTGAGAGCATTCACTATGGAGGTGGCCATGGCCTGAAGATCGTTTCTGGTAGGCAGCGAGGAGATGATTTCCCGGAGGGTCCCATCAACATTTGTTCCCGGTAGGTTCGTTCCCGGTCGGTTATAGAGCGAAGCCGATTGCGAATCTTCCACCGGTAACTCTGGGGAGCAGATGGGCGAGGAAGACCGATGTGCTCCCGAGCAGTCCACTCCATCGGTTCGGGTGCCCAACTCTGGCTGCACTCCTTTCTTGCTGGAGGGGGTTACCGTCCCATGCTGATGCACACGCGGTGGCGCCATCTTGTCTGAGGGCTCGGGGGGGAGAGGGCCGTGATTCCGAAAGAAATACTGAGTGATCTCCGGTCCTCTATGGTCTCCCGAGATGTGTGAGTTCTTGCAAACAAGGCTTCAAGACCAAGGCTGTATGGTATGTCTCAGGTCTTGGTCCGGCAGAGCTCCAGAGATATGTCTTCACTCGGCCACTGTTAAGCCACGTCCCCCAGACATTAGTTGGCCTAAGCAAGCTGACCTACGGCACTACATTACCACTATTGGATCATCAGGGAAGCCAATTCAACTGCCGGATCCACGTTATTACTGGTGATGCTACAAGCCGGTTGTTCTCAAGTCAGTGTAGAACACAGCTTTGTTACTCAGTTCAGCTGTGTTTGTTCCACAGTAAGTAGAACTTCGCATAAAAGGAATCCTGTTGTGGGGACACTCCTGGCTATCCTGTTCACTGCTGGACTCTGCCTCTGACCTCAGCAGTCACAGGAAGTGCCCCAAAGATATATATTGGCCTGTTGCTTTGAAATCGACAGTACATCTCAGAATGCAAAGTGATATGCTGAGCTGTTGCTTTGAAAATGCAGCATGTCCTTGTCTTCCACGTGTGAGGAAAGTAGCCTCAGTCTCCTGCAAAAAGGCTGAGCCAAGATCAAGTTTCTGTGTTGCCTATGTGGAAGTTGCAACACTACAGTTTGTCTTTAGTCTCTGAAATCAGTGACTGGGGACAACAAGTTGTTGTTACTTCAAATACCAAGGAAAGTACCTGTTGGACTTTGGTGTGACAGACTCATGGCCTGAAGAAGGGGTAGAGCCCCGTAAACGCGTCGCCGTTGCTGTGGTCACCTCTCCTGCACGCACTGGCACCGGTCGGATCGGATTGCTGCGGACCACTGTCTCCTAAAGAAGGTTTCCCCGGGACTCACCGAAGGACCCTCCTCCCCCAGTACAGCTGAACCCGCACTCCCCACCACCCCAGCCCAGCAGGACCACCACAGGACTCCAGCAAAGAAGCCAGCAGTGGCTGACACTACAAAGTGCAGCACCCTACTACTTCTGTGAGTAGTTACTTGTTATTTAATAAAATCCTGGTTTTTACTGTTACTCTTAGAGGCACATTTGTTTTTTTCTTGTTTGGTGTGACAGAGCCAGCAAGACTGTTCACACTAAAGTTTGTACCCACGGAACTTTGGAGATGCAAAGGCAGTATGATTTTTCAAACAGATGACTTTGGGTAAATGCACTTGAAAAAAATTGTGCCCATTGAACTCTGGGGTTCCAGCGACAATGTGAATAGCCTAGTTAGATAGTCAGGTAGGCTGTGCTTTTGGGTCCTGGGGGCCAGTTTACAGCTGAAACCTACACTACATAAACTGCAAAGTATTCAAGTAAACTTTTTGTTTCTCCCACTTTGTTTTCCTATCACTAGATGGCAGCGAAGAGCCAATCTCCATGTGCAGTAAATTCCTTATCTTTATAGGAAAATGTTTAGGAATTTAGAGTTTACAGATAGGATGTGTATATACTTCTTGAAAGAAGGTATTACTCTCTCGGGAGTAGGGCCTGCTTCATACTGTTGATATTGCTAATGTACAGTTTGATTATTAGGACTGTAGAGTATAGCAAAAATATACTAATGTAAGTTTACCTTTTACACTCTTGCCTTCCTTGGCTGAGAGCAGACAATGTTCCACATAGATATATGTAGATATGTGTTTCTTTAGTGTAATATATAGTGATAATGCTTGTCTTCTTCACCTGAGGACTAACAACATTTGAGATGTGTACACAAAAGTTTACCTTAGTATAGATATTACTATAAGTATAGATTGTAGTATAGTGTGTTGATAGGATGTCATGCTTCCATATTGCATGTTTTTCTATCTTTCAGGTGTTGCTGCATCATTCGAGTCTTCCTTGGCTAAGGAGAGACAGTATCTTCAATTTTATACAGTAATGTTTTTTTCTATTAGTATTGAGTAGTCAATATACTAGTGTGTGTTTCTGAACTTACACCTTCCTTGGCTAAGGAGGGACAGTGCCTTAAACTGGTTCAATACCAATATGTTCTCTTTCTTATCGTATAATCCATTAGATAGATAGACAGTAAGGATGTAATGTCATTATGTAATTTCATTGCTTTATCAAATTTTTCATCCATTTGCGTGTGGAATGCCATAGGTATTTGAAACTCAAAGTTTATTCTTTCCCATCACCCTCCCCTATCCACTTTTTGCCAGGACATCTACTCTCAGGCTTGAGCGTTTATGTTTTTTTGCAGACTCTGATAGTCTCCTTGGCAGGGGGGAGTATAGCACCATCGTCCTAGAATAGGGTTGTAGGTAAATTTAGCTATGCTGGGTGGTATATAGCCTAGCTAGTCCCTGCAAAATTGTTGAAAAGACAAGAAGAAAACTGGTCAGGGAGGCTGCCAAGAGGCCTACATAAACATTAAAGGAACTGCAGGAATATCTGGTAAGTACTGGCTGTGTGGTACATGTGACAACAATCTCCAGTATTCTTCATATGTCTGGGCTGTGGGGTGGAGTGGCAAGACGGAAGCCTTTTAACATGAAGAAAAATATCCAAGCCTGGCTAAATTTTGCAAAAACACATCTGAAATCTCCCAAAAGCATGTGGGAAAATGTGTTATGGTCTGATGAAACCAAGGTTGAACTTTTTGGCCATAATTCCAAAAGATATGTTTGGCGCAAAACAACACTGCTCATCACCAAAAGAACACCATACCCACAGTGAAGCATGGTGGTGGCAGCATAATGCTTTGGGGCTGTTTTTATTCAGCAGGAACAGGGGCCTTAGCCAAGGTAGAGGGAATTATGAACAGTTCCAAATACCAGTCAATATTGGCACAAAACCTTCAGGCTTTTGCTAGAAAGCTCAACATGAAAGGAACTTCATTTTTTAACATGACAACGACCAAAAGCATAAATCCAAATCAACAAAGGAATGGCTTCACCAGAAGATTATTATTATTATTATAAAAAAAGGATTTATATAGTGCCAACAGTTTACGCATCACTTTACAATGTATAGGGAGACAATACACCAACAGTACAATTCAAAACAAGAGGGTTAGAGGAGCCCTGCTCTTGCAAGCTTACAATCTAAGAGGGAGGGTCTGGTGAAACAAAAGGTAGGGACTGTGAGGTATGAACTGATTAGGGGAGTAGAAGATTTGTTTGTTAGCTGGAGGCAGGATAGGCCTCACTGAAGATATGAGTTTTTAGGGATCGCCTAAATGTGGACAGAGTAGGAGATAACCGAACAGGTTGGGGTAGTGAGTTTCAGAGGATGGGAAAGGCTCTGGAGAAGTCCTGGAGATGAGCATTAGAGGAGGAGACAAGGGAGCTAGAGAGCAGAAGGTCTTGGGAGGAGCGGAGAGGACAGTTTGGGTGATATTTGGAGATAAGATGGGTGATGTAGCAGGGGGCAGAATTGCGAAAGGCTTTGTAGGTTATTGTAGGCGTTTTGAATTTTATTCGTTGGGCAATGGGAAGCCAGTGGAGGGATTGGCAGAAAGGAGTGGCACTCATGATAGACTGAAGAAGGAATAGCTTGCGGAGAGGTAGGCCTATGAGGAGGGAGTTACAATAGTCAAGGCGAGAGATAACAAGGGAGTGAATAAGTTGCTTAGTGGTGTCAACAGTTAGAAAGGGGCGTATTTTGGAGATGTTTCAGAGGTGGAGTCTGCACGATTTGGATAGTGATTGGATTTGGGGCTGAAAGGACAGGTCAGGGTCTAGGATTAAACCTAGTACCTTGGCATGAGGGGAGGCTGATGGTTGTTTTATTGATCTTGATGGAAAAGTCGGGGGGGGGGGGTGGTACAGGCTGCAGGAAAAATTATGAGCTCGGTTTTAGAAAGGTTGAGCTTGAGGAAGTGGTGTGATATCCATGTTGATATTTTGGTTAGTAAGTTAGTAATGCGAGAGGAGACTGAATGTCAGGAACGGTTTCACCTGCTGGTGGCACTGTAGCTCCCAGACCTATGGGCTGCATTTCCGGTGTCCACCAGCGGGTGTCCCTCAGCAGTGGTAGGCTGATGGTCGGTAAAGATTTCCCCTGCTGGTGGTGTTGCAGTTCCAGTGTCCACCAGCAGGTCTCTCTCGGCAGACAGGTGCTGACATTATCCCCTGCAATCAGGCATCACCTGATGCTGATTGCAGGAAGCGTATTTGAACCTGGGAAACACAGTGATTTTTTGCCTTGGTATTGTCTCCTTGTGCCCCTGTGTTCCTGTATTCCTGAAGCCTGTTTCCTGTCTCCTGTTCTGGACTCTGACCCTGATCCTGCAGCCTGATCCCTTCCTACACGCTCAGTCCATCTCCTGACTCCCTTTTCCTGTCCTGTCTGTTCTGATCTCCTGTGTATGACCCTGGCTTGGGCATGTTTCTGATTTGGTTATTCCTTGCGCTGTACATATTGGATTTACTATGTTATTTATTGTGTGTTCACTGTTGGTTTATTTACTGGTTGTTTTTCACTATTCACTATATTGGAGGTGCGTTTCTTGTTATTTAATTTATCTTATAATAAATCATATTATTTACATTTTACCTGTGTTTGGTGCACTTTGTTGCAGTCCACACATTTCTGGTCACACCGGTCACTGACACTGAAGGAGTGAGGTGAGGAGTAGAAAGATAGATTTGTGTGTCATCGGCATAGAGATGGTACTGGAAGCCATGGGAGTTTATTAACAGACCAAGGGAGGAGGTGTAAATGGAGAAGAGAAGGGGTCCAAGGACAGAACCTTGAGGTACCCCGACTGAAAGAGGAAGTGGAGAGGAGGAAACAGAGTTATAGGTCACACTGAAGGAGCACTGGGATAGATAGGAGGAGAGCCAGGAGAGGGAAGAGTCTTGAAGGCCAAGAGAGTGGAGTTTTTAGAGGAGGAGGGGATGGTCAACAGTGTCAAAGGCTGCAGAGAGTTTGAGTAGTATGAGTATGGAGTAGTGGCCATTTGATCAGTGAGGTAGGAGCTAAGACGGTTATAGACTAAGCGTTCTAAAAGTTTTGACACAAACGGGAGCAAGGAGATTGGTCTTAAGTTGTTCAGGCTGGTGGGATCCAGTGAGGGCTTTTTAAGTATGGGGGTGATCAGGGCATGTTTTAGAGGGGAGGGGAATTTGCGAGTAGAGAGGGAGAGATTGAAGATGTAAGTGAGGGAGCATAGGATAGAAGAAGAGGGTGACTGCAGTAGATGTGAGGGAACAGGATCCAGGGGACAGGTGGTAAGGTGGGCTTCTGAGAAAACTTTAGAGACCTCTTCGGTAGTAGCAAGGTCAAAAGAGGAGAGTGTTGAGAGCAGATTTGTACAGGGTATGTTAAGTTGGTTAGATGTTGAAATCATAATAGTGGGTATTGCAGAGGAGAGAAGGTAGGGTATCCAGGCAGAGAGGTGGGAGAAAACAGACGTATACAATGTCACTCAAAAGAAGAGAAGGATAGAGAGGGAGGGGTAGACAGGACTTGAAAGGTGCAAAGTGGGGATAGAAGCAAACCACTATGTCTCAGAACAGGTGGAGAGCGAAATTGCGTGGGGGGGGGGGGCAAGAAAATGTTTGCCCAGGGTCCAATCAATATTAACTAGTACAGATCCGCGATATAGCTGAAAGACGGCTACAGTGCGGATCTAAATTACCCGGCGGACGTCCACCCTTTGCGCACTCCCCGCGCACACTCACAGCCGGTGGCGGCGGCTCTCACGGCCGCTGCACTCTACGCAGGTGCGCCCGCGGGTCGGACAGACTCGATGTCCGCTGGAGACCCGCGATCGCCTGTTAGAGCTGCAGAACGGGGAACCGCCGATGTAAACATGGCGGTTCTCCATTCTGTGAGGGGAGACATAGCAGATCTACTGATCCCTGTGATCGGGATCAGTTAGATCTGTTATGACCCCTGGTAGCACCGCCCCCACACAGTTAGAACACATACAGGGAAGGGACATACACAAGATTGACACACCCCCGCCACGATGGTCCCCAGTATTGTCTAGATTGACTAGGGCTAGTGTCCCTAGTCATCTAGACGATACAGAGGGGAGTGTCTTACCTCTTGGCGGTACAAATGTAGCCGCCAAGGGGCAAGACGTCGAGATTGTCCGCTAGCGCCCAGAGGTCGCCTGTAGCTCAGACAGGCTGGGCGCCCGCGTGGACGCATCTCACGTCGCCGGCACTCTCGGCGGCGGTGGCCGACACTCACACGCGCCCCTCACGCGTTTCCCACCTGCAGGCGGCCCATTAAATCTAGGCGTGACATCGGCAGAAAGTCGATATAGCGCCTAG
>BLSH010236159.1:100494-126461 GCA_018402905.1 Glandirana rugosa | reverse complement strand
GTCGGATATGTGTTGGGGGGGATGCTATGAGGGGGAGAGAGCTAGTGTTAGAAGGGGGGGTCAGATATGTGTTAGGGGGGGGACGCTATGAGAGGGGAAAGAGCTAGTGCTAGAAGGGGGGGTCGGATATGTGTTGGGGGGACACTATGAGAGGGGAGAGAGCTAGTGCTATAAGGGGGGGTCGGATATGTGTTGGGGGGACGCTATGAGAGGGGAGAGAGCTAGTGCTAGAAGGGGGGTCAGATATGTGTTGGGGGATGCTATGAGAGGGGAGGGCATATGATGTTCTCTCTCATAACAAAGCCCCCCGCAGCACATATCTTCTTAACCACCCAATCACTCAGTGTACATCTTTTTAAGTTTCCTCCTTCCCAGCCACTCTCTCCTCCTCCCCTGTCCATCTAAAGAGCATATTAGAAAACTTTCTACAGACCTGAGATCAGCGCGTGTTCCTGCTCTCCCTCCTCCTCCTGTGTGTGTATACAGAGTGGAGAAGGAGGAGGGGAGGAGGCAGCTTTGTTCTGCTGCATGAGTGGGCTGCCCGGGACAGCAGGGAAGGGAGTTAAAGATCTGATGGGCGAGCAGACATGTCATTCCCGGTGCAGTACGAATTGAATGACATGTCTGGGTCTAAGGCAGATAGAATCCCGAACACATCATTCAAAAACCGGACTGTCCGGGAGAAAACCGTACAGATGGCAACCCTAACTTACTGTCAGGCCTGACTAGATTTTACCTCTCCTAACAAAAATCACTACAAAAAAGCACCCACATAGTAACAGCAGTATGAACAATGCATAAATAACTTACAAGCCTTAAAGTGGTTCAAGTCTTTATTTCATTCATTACATTCTCAGCATTACGGTAAGAAACTCTGCACTACCCATCCTACACACTTACCTGGCTCCTGTCACCACTTTAGCACTGTCTTGACTGCAGCACCGCTCTCCTCTCTTCCTGGTCTCACAGGAGACACTGAGGGTGGTGGAAGCCATAGGCTCCTGCTGCTGTCAGTCATACTCCTGTGAGGAGGTATAAGGAGGGGGCATGCCCATGGACGCACACAGCCCGGCTCTGGAGTGCACATGCACGGACCACCAAAGAGGATGTAAGGGACCGCTCTGTGCAATATGTTGCACAGAGCAGGTAGGTATAAAACAGATTTTAATATTACTTTTAAGCTGACCATACACTGCTTGAATTTTGTTCAATTCCTGCTAAGTCGGCCAACATTTGAGATATGAGTGGCTCCGTTGGCACCATCTAGCACAACAAAAATATTTTTGTTTTTCAATTTACTTTTTTTGAAGCAAGGTGGAAAATTGAAGTCCCAAAAGTGACTGCATGCATCCAATCCAATGCGAAATACAATAGCTGGCAAGGGAGATTCCTACATCCATGTTGTTCAGCGTGGATGGAGGAATCTATTAGATTCATTAGCTCACAAGCGAGCTTTACACTAGAGAGAAAACAAGACAAGAAGATGATGCCAGTTTTAGACAAGAAGAGGATGGCAATTTTAGAAAATAAGACGGTGCCAATTTTAAATGTCTCAGGATTGCGAATAGGCAGGAAATTTGGGACAGAATTCATGCCAAGCAATTACTTCTTTCGCTGGCATCGTAAGGCCGTCCATTTCACCTGATGCTTATGTGCTATAGTTTTTTAGTCTCTGTTCAGCACTGGGAAGATGAAATGCCCCCTAGATCAAAGAGTTTTGTTGTCAAAGTAGAACTAAAGGCAAAACCTTTTTTTTATTTTAGATAAAATAAGAAAGGGTTATAAAAAAAAAAGTTTTGCATTTTTTATACTTTAATGCCTGTAATGATGTTATTCAGTATTTGAATTCCTAATTCTTATTTTACGTGCTGTACTTCTATTTTTCTCCAGATTTCCATGCCATATAATACTGGCACGGTGTATACAGCAGTCAGCTTTAATTTGTGTGGCTTTAAACACATTTTTTTCTAAAATATTAAAAACGGTTGCCAAAAAGTGTTAGCTGACATTAATTGTAAAGTCTTATTCTGAACTTGGATCCCCTCTCCTCCCATTAGAATACCCCTGTAACCTTATAAAGAAAAAATCTTTATTAACCACTTGACCTTCAGAGGATTTGCTCCCCTTCATGACCAGGCCATTTATACGGCACTGCATTATTTTAGCTGATAATTGCGTGGTCGTGAGACGCTGTACCCAAATAAAATGTATGTTTTTTTTCCCACAAATAGAGCTTTCTGTTGGTGGTATTTGATCACCACTGTGTTTTTTATTTTTTGCCTTATAAACAAAAAGGAGACCACCAATTTTGAAAAAGTTAGTTCGTTTCTGCTATAAAACATATCCAATAAAAAAAGTTGAAAAAAATCAAATTTCTTCATTTATTTAGGCCAATATGTATACTGCTACATATTTGTGGTAAAAAAAAATCATATATTGATTGGTTTGCGCAAAAATTATATCATCTACAAACTATGGGATATTTTTATTTATTTTTTTACTAGTAATGGCAGCGATCAGCGGCATATAGCAGGAATGTAATACTGCGGCGGACATTCTGACCCTAACTGACACTTTTGACACTTTTTGGGGACCAGCAGAGGCGCCTCTCTAATTAGGCAAATTAAGCGGTCGCCTAAGGCCTCGCACTCACAGGAGCCTCGCGGCCGCCTAATTTACCTAATTAAAGAGTCCCCTTTGAGCTCCGGAGATTGACCTCACTCAGCCACCCCTCACCCGGCACCTCTCCCTCCTCCCAGCGAGGCGAGGGACCGCATCGATGCCTGTGTCCCGATATCACAGGATGTGACCAGGTTAGCTGAGGGACTGCTGTCATTGCGCTCTCATCTCACACTGCTCACTCCGTTCAATACAGTGGCATTGCGAGCACCAGGTCTTCCATCATTTTTTAAAAATCATCCATCGGGCTGCTGCAGCGTTACTGCTCTCCCACTCAGCCTGGACCTTGAGGGTAGCAGTCACGCCATTTGGCTCCACCCCACCTGGAAGCAACAAGTCAAGTAGCATGCAGACCGTGTGGAAGAGGCATCAGAGGTATAGAAACTGGTGTGTATTTTTCAGTGCTGGTACACCTGTTCAGGAGGAAAGTGGTGGACAAGGAGGGGGTGCAGTAGTTGGAACAAAAGGGGTGCTGTGATGGAAGAGGTGGGGTGCAGGATTTGAAACAAAAGGGAGTGCAGTGGTAGAAAAGATGAGGGTGCAGTGTTGGAACAGCTGTTCAGGAGGAGGTGCAGTGGTGGAATAGGTGTTTAAGAGGGGACGCAGCAATTTACCCATACTTGCGCACAGACATATATACAGTAATTTATCCATTCAGTCTGGGTTCACACTAGTGCGATGCGAGAATCGGCGTGATTCCAGAGCCGGTTCCTGCATCGCATTCTTCCCACAAGCAGTTCACACTGCCTTCTGCGAAGCACTGCGGGTGTCAATACAAAGTTAATGCTCCACTGCGGGAAAAAAGGTCCCTGCACCTTTTTTAGTGCAAATCCAATGCGAGTTCAGCCATACAACTGTATGGCTGAACTCGCACTGCTCAGACATTGCATGTGATCAGCACCTGCGGTACGGATGTGAATCACATGCAATGTCTGAGATCGCGTGAGTGTGAACCGGGGCTCAAGCAGACATCCATTTATCCATACTTTCACACAGCCATAGCAGCATGCATCCATTTACCCATACACACTGGCGTGGTTACAGGGGTTGCAATGGCAAATCTGAGCTGTGTCCCTCTTGCAGCTGGGTGCTGAAACACTCCTTTCAGCACCCAGCTGCCAGAGCTAATGGTAGACATGATAGCTGTCCAGGATTTAGAGTGTAGAGGCAAGAGTAAGTCACTAGCCTCATCTTTTAGGACCTATTGAAAGGGCTTTGCAACGTGGGTCAGCAGGACCCTTCATGGTTTCCTGCTCTGGGGCGCTGAAGGTTAGGTAGTAACGCCACTGTGAAAGTCTGTTATACAATGATGAGACTGAATAGAATGTATACCGTCTACTAAAATAAGGGCCTCCTGTTATACTGCACTTTGTTCAGGGGAAGTCTGCTCTACAATGATGAGACTGGAGGAAAGAGTCTGTATAGAGCGCTGTAATCGGTCTTCTACCCAGCCGAGTACCAGCACTTCGCAGTATCCTCTCTACAATCTGTGCATGCGCAGCCCAACTCTCATCCAGCCAGTCCTCCCTGATGATGCAATATATCAGAGTACAGGTGCCCTGGGAGTGCAAAGGGGTTGTTCAGGTAGGGAACGGAGCATGCACACTAAAATAGAGCTGCTGTCAAAGAGCACTGCTTCCTGTTATGGCTGCCGCAGGCTGGGGTTGGTCATGTGCAACATGAAGGAGAATCATGTTATGTAAAACTGACATGCCTATTAATAGTTTGTGTTTATTTATTTTTTTTGTATTCAGCATCACCTGTACTGAAAATACAAATCATTTTTTTTGCAACTTCAGGCAGGTGGGGGCTGAGGTATGGTGCTGCATTGTGTGTAATGGTTAGCTGATGGCCTTGGTAATAGAAGAGTATTGCTTCCCAAAGGCTTTCTTCATCTTCAGTTGCATAAACATCCTAAGACCCCTTTCACACTGAAGGCAGTTTTCAGGCGTTTTAGCACTAGTAATAGTGCCTTAAAGCGCCTGAAAACTGCCTCTCATGCCACCCGAGTGTGAAAGCCTGAGTGCTTTCACACCCAGGCGTGGTGCACATGTGGGATGTTTTGAAAAGTCTTGCAAGCAGCATCTTTGGGGCGGGTTGGGAGCGATGTATACAGCGCTACCAAAACGCCCCTGCCCATTGCAATGAATGGGTGCCGCAACACAGGAGTTTTTAACCTCTTTTTGTGGGGTTAAAAGTGCCCCACTAGTGCAAAAGCACCATTTAAACAGCGGTAAAGCGAGCAGCGATTTACCGTTAACGGCCGGCGCTTTCAGTGTGAAAGCAGCCTAATAGTCAGTGTATCATTTTTACAAAATATTCCCTGTGTTCCATTCCTAAGTCCTAAACAGTAAAGACAGCTCAGTCCTCTGCCAGCATCCCAGTGTACCTGACTGTGATTAACAGCGCCTGTGCATCTGACCCTCCCTCTGGTGCAAGGGTCCCAGCTCAGTCCAGTCCCGATCCTCGGCCATGGTGGGTTGGGCACTCCTGCACTGGAACTGCCTGTTGATTGGCTTCTCCACTGCTATCTCCCGCCAGCAGCTCTTCCCCTATGGGGAGTCCTGGGAGGACCTACTGCTGCCTGACGGGGACAACTAAACCTCCGAGGTGGTGAAACTCGCACAGCCCCTTCTCTTCTGTGAGGCCAAGTTTAAGGAGATCTATGTCAGTACAGCACTGAGAGAGAGAAAGCACTGACACCAGCACTGAGATAGAGGACACTGATACCAGCACCAAGACAGAGGACACTAAGAAATAGTGCCCCAACACCGTGGTTTGGGATAGAATGAGGACCCTGAGATAGAGCCCACGAGCGCTGAGAGAGCTGTATCGCTTGAATCATTTTTCCCATTATGGGGGTGAGTGGGGCCTCATATCTAAGTGTTGCCTAAGGCCTCACAAAGCCTAGAGCCGCCTCTGGGGACCAGTGACACTAATACAGTGATCAGTGCTAAAAAATATGCATGATCACTGTACTAATGACACTGGCTTGGAAGGGATTTTGTTTACATAGGCAGACCGCCGTTCTGCTTGATGATTGTCAGGTGCCGGCATGCACGCCCCCTAACCGCAAGAGTCGGGTCACATATATACAGTATCTCACAAAAGTGAGTACACCTCTCACATTTTTGTAAATATTTTATTATATCTTTTCATGTGACAACACTGAAGAAATGACACTTTGCTACAATGTAAAGTAGTGAGTGTACAGCTTGTATAACTGTGTAAATGTGCTGTCCCCTCAAAATAACTCAGCACACAATCATTAATGTCTAAACCTCTGGTAACAAAAGTGAGTACACCCCTAATCAAAAATGTCTAAAATGGGCCCAAAGGGTTAATATTTTGTGTGGCTATCATTATTTTCCAGCACTGCCTTAATCCTCTTGGGCCCAGAGTTAACCAGAGCTTCACAGGTTGCCACTGGAGTCCTCTTCCACTCCTCCATTATGACATCACAGAGCTGGTGGATGTTAGAGACCTTGTGCTCCCCCACCTTCCATTTGAGGATGCCCCACAGATGCTCAATAGGGTTTAGGTCTGGAGACATGCTTGGCCAGTCCATCACCTTTACCCTCAAGGCAGTGGTCATCTTGGAGCTGTGTTTGGGATCATTATCATGTTGGAATACTGCCCTGCGGCCCAGTCTCCGAAGGGAGGGGATCATGCTTCAGTATGTCACAGTACATGTTGTCATTCATGATTCCCTCAATGAACTGTAGCTCTCCAGTGCCGGCAGCACGCATGCAGCCCCAGACCATGACACTCCCACCACCATGCTTGACTGTAGGCAAGACACACTTGTCATCTGAACCAAATAATTTATCTTGGTCTCATCAGACCACAGGACATGGTTCCAGTAATCCACGTCCTTAGTTTGCTTGTCTTCAGCAAACTGTGGGCTTTCTTGTGCATCATCTTAGGAGGCTTCCTTCTGGGATGACAGCCATGCAGACCAATTTGATGCAGTGTGCGGCATATTGTCTGAGCAGTGACAGGCTGACCTCCTACCCCCTCAACCTCTGCAGCAATGCTGACAACACTCATACATCTATTTCCCAAAGACAACCTCTGGATATGACGCTGAGCACCTGCAGTCAACTTCTTTGGTTTACCATGGAACCTGTCCTGTTAAACCGCTGTATGGTCTTGACCACCGTGCTGCAGCACAGTTTCAGGGTCTTGGCAAAATTATTATAGCCTAGGTCATCTTTATGTAGAGCAAGAATTCTCTTTTTCAGATCCTCAGAGAGTTCTTTGCCATGAGGTGCCATGTTGACTTCCAGTGACCAGTATGAGAGAGTGAGAGCCATAAAACCAAATTTAACCCTCCTGCTCACCATTCACACCTGAGACCTTGTAACACTAACAAGTCACATTACACCAGGGAGGGAAAATGGCTAATATGTCCCAATTTGGACATTTTCACTTAGAGGTGTACTCACTTTTGTTGCCAGCGGTTTAGACATTAATGGCTGTGTATTGAGTTATTTAGAGGGGACAGCAAATTTACACTGTTATACAAGCTGTACATTCACTACTTTACATTGTAGCAAAGTGTAATTTCTTCAGTGTTGTCACATGAAAAGATGTGAGGGGTGTACTCACTTTTGTGAGATACTGTATAGGTTTAGGTAATTTATGTACCTCATGAAGCCTGACTGGAATACTCTCAGGATGTTGCTAAGTGAGGCCTAGCCATTACTGTTCACCTCCACCATCGCAGGAGTGAGCTTTCTCTGATCCAAACCTCTCACATGCACTCTCTCTCCCTGACACAGTAGCTTTGAGCTCAGCATTTGAGAGCTTGCTCCTGTAATGGTGGAGGTGAACAGTAATGACTAGGCCTCACTTAGCAACATGCTAGTAATGTCCTGGAATTATTCCAGTCAGGCTTTACAAGGTACATAAATGGCCTACACCTATAGCAGGGGCATTATTCAACCTTGGTCAAAGCTGCACAGTTTATTTTTATCTGCAGACTCCCCTTTTCTGTATAGGCAGTTTTTTGGTAAAGGTGAATTAACCCTTTCATGACTTGGAATATGTTGGATATCCAGAATATGTAGGTTGCCATTTGACCCTAGGCTAGGCTGACCATACGTCCCCGTTTTCCGGGGACAGTCCCTGGATTGATCTCTTTGTCCCTGCCCCACTTTTGTCCCCGCTGTTGTCCCTGCTTTTGCAGGGTCAATCACCGGCGGGTCACGCTGGCTGGGAGATGAGAGGAGCCATGCATTAATACTCAGAGGAGGAGAAGCTTAAGCCTGTGTGCTGCTTGTAGCGGAGGCGCTGCTCCTCCTCTGCATCTGTCATTGTCAGACCGAGTGCAATGGCCGCAACAAGCACAAGGTGAGTTTCTGCTTTAGATTCTAGAACATTTTAAATAATGTATCTCCTTCACTGATGGGCATTCGTTAGGTGGCACTGATAGATGGCACTGATGAGGCAGCACTGATGAGCACTGATGAGGTGGCACTGATGGGCACTGATGAGGTGGCACTGATGGACACTGATGTGGTAGGCACTGATGGGCACTGATGAGGTGGGACTGATGAGGCAGCACTGATGGACACTGATGAGGCAGAACTGGTAGGCACTGATGGGCAATGATGAGGTGGTACTGATGAGGCGGCACTGATGAGATGGCACTGATGAAGTGGCACTGATGGGCACTGATGAGGTGGCCCTGATGGCCACTGATTAGGTAGCCCTGGTGGGCACTGATGAGGCAGCACTGATAGGCACTGATGAGGTGGCACTGGTAGGCACTGATGAGGTGGCCCCCAATGGGCACTGATGAGGTGGCGCTGGTAGGCATCGATGGGCACTGATGAGGTGGCACTGATAGGCACTGACAAGGTGGCACTGATGGTCACTGACAAGGTGGCACTGATGGGCACTGATGAGATGGCACTGAGGAGGTGGCACTGATGAGGTGACACTGATGAGGTGGCACTGAAGAGGCAGCACTGATGGGCACTGACAATGTGGCACTGATGGGCACTGATGAGGTGGCACTGATGAGATGGCCCTGATGGGCACTGATGTGGAGGCACTAATGAGGTGGCACTGGTAGGCACTGATAAATGGCACTGATGGGCACTGATGAGGCAGCACTGGTGGACACTGATGTGGTAATCACTGATGGGCACTGATGAGGTGGCACTGATGGACACTGATGAGGCAGCACTGGTAGGCACTGATGGGCACTGATGAGGGGTTACTGATGAGGTGACACTGATGGACACTGATTGGCACGGATGAGATGGCACTGATGAGGTGGCACTGATGGGCACTGATGAGGTGGCCCTGATGGGCACTGATGAGATGGCCTTGGTGGGCACTGATGAGGCAGCACTGATAGGCACTGATGAGGTGGCACTGGTAGGCACTGATGAGGTGGCCCGATGGGCACTGATGAGGTGGCATGGATAAGGTGCCACTGATGGGTACTGCATTGATGAGGTGGCACTGACAGGTTGCATTCATGGGGTGGCACTGGTGAGCACTGTTAGGCTGCATTGATGAGGTGGTACTGGGTACTCGCGTGGTGGCACTGATGGGCACAAATAGGCTGCACTGATGAGGTGGCACTGATGAGGTGGCACTGATGAGGCAGCACTGATTAGGCTACACTGATGGGCACTGATGAGGCTGCACTGATGAAGTACCACTGATGGGCACTAATGAGGTGGCACTGATGGGCACTGATGAGGTGGCACTGATGGGCACTCATGAGGCGGCGCTGATGAGGCCAGCACTGTTGGGCTCTGATGAGGTGGCACTATAGGGCACTGATGAGGTGGCACTGATGGGCACTCATGAGGTGACAAAGATAGGCTGCATTGATGGGGTGGCACTGATAGGCTGCATTGATGAGGTGGCACTGATTTGCACTGATGAGGTGGCACTGATGGGCAATGATAGGCTGCACTGATGGGCACTCATGGGGCAGCACTGATGGGCAGTCACGAGGCAGCACTGATGAGATGACACTGATGAGGCAAGACTGATTTGTACTCATGAGGTGGCACTGATGGGCACAAATAGGCTGCACTGATGGGCTTCACTGATGAGGTGGCACTGATAGGCACTGATGAGATGACACTGATGAGGCAGCACTGATTAGGCTACACTGATGGGCACTGATGAGGCGGCACTGATGGGCACTAATGAGGTGGCACTGATGGGCACTGATGAGGTGGCACTGATGGGCACTCATGAGGTGGCACTGATGGGCTCTGATGAGGTGGCACTTTAGGGCACTGATGAGGTGGCACTGATGGGCACTCATGAGTCGACACTGATAGGCTGCATTGATGGGGTGGCACTGATAGGCTGCATTGATGAGGTGGCACTGATTTGCACTGATGAGGTGGCACTGATGGGCAATGATAGGCTGCACTGATGGGCACTCATGGGGCAGCACTGATGGGCAGTCATGAGGCAGCACTGATGAGATGACACTGATGAGGCGGGACTGTTGGGTACTCATGAGGTGGCACTGATGGGCACAAATAGGCTGCACTGATGAGGTGGCACTGATGGGCACTCATGAGGCAGCACTGATGATGTGACACTGATGAGGCGGCACTGATGGGCACAAATAGGCTGCACTGATGGGCTTCACTGATGAGGTGGCAGTGATAGGCACTGATGAGATGGCCCTGATGAGGCAGCACTGATTAGGCTGCACTGATGGGCACTCATGAGGCAGCACTGATGAGGTTGCACTGATGGGCTCTGATGAGGTGGCACTGTAGGGCACTGATGGGCACTCATGAGGTGACACTGATAGGCTGCATTGATGGGGTGGACCTGGTGAGCACTGATAGGCTGCATTGATGAAGTGGCACTGATGGGCACTGATGAGATGACATTGATAGGCTGCATTAATGAGGTGGCACTGATGGGCACTAATGAGGTGGTACTGATGGGCACTGATGGGCATTCATGAGGCGGCACTGATGGGCACTCATGAGGCAACACTGATGAGGTGGCACTGATGGGCACTCATGAGGCAGCACTGATGGGCACTGATAGGTGGCAATGATGAGGAGGCACTGATGGGCAATGTGTATATAGGTACTTAGGTGCTACTATGTGAAAACCTCACTACATAAAGTGGGGGAACAGCTGCAACCAAACTCCAACCCTAAGTAAATTGTTAATATCTGAAAAGAATGGTGTGCTTGTTCATCAAATTAACTCTCTCTTTCTATATATATATATATGCAATCAATTATATGAAAAAAACATAGCAATCAAATATATGTGATAGCCAATAGTGCACAAACTACAAACAACAAAATTACAAATTACTGTCCAATTAGAGCGGTCTATATCAAAACTGTCCAGAAAACTGTTTGTGAATCCAATGAAACATACAGGTGCTCAGTCCACAAAGTGACATCTGCTGTTGCTGAGAATTGTGTCAAAAGGAAATCCTAACATAATGGGGGTCATTTACTATAGCGCTGCCGCATAATAGTGGCAAAATTACCGCAATTTGCTGTAAATAGTGCTAAAACGCTATTGGCAATAGCACTGGTGGCAGATTACGCCCAAACTCAAATTTTCTATAGCTTCCAGGTCACAGATAACACCCAAACCCTGACTGTACTCAAGACCTGGAGTAGTGCAAATGGAAATAATGTTTAGAGCATGATCTGATCCCCTAAATTGAACTAAAATATGCAGTATATTGTTTAAAGATAATCTTCTTTTAAACTGTGTGAAAAAGTGATTTCTATACTGAAATATATTTAAAAGTCTGATAAGAGATAAATTCCCTGTCTCTTTACATTTAGGTGCTCAGCAAAACCGAGCATGCTGCAGACACAAAACAACTCAGTTTTTAACTCTCATGGAGTAATTCCTTGAGTAAATAGTAAATACCAAAATGAGAGCTGTTTTACACAGCTTTTTGTTTTCATTCTAATGGTACAATTGTTATTTCCCCCAAATAAATAATTTTCATGTTGAGATGAAATGTATCTTTCTGTCAAAGAAATTGTTCTTGCAACAATGCTGCAATTTTGACAATCTATGTTTTTAAGAATGCTAGAATGTGTAATCTTTTCATGTTTTGGTAAAATATTTTTTTCTCTGTCACTTTCACTTGTTGATATTTATATCACACAAATATTTCCCCAAACTCACACAGGTGTCTTTACAAACCACAAACAATACCATTGCTTAAGGAAATTTAAAATTAGTCCCATTTTTTTATTTTTTATTCTTTACAAATGATCCTAATTTGAGCCCAAAAATGTGATATGTGTACCAACATCAGAAATAAAAATGTCATTCCCAAAAATCAGAGGATAACATTACTATTCTATGCTCATGCAGCAAGAACCACCAAATATCACAAAATAAATCAAGAATAACTCTTGACTAGTTTAATTCCTATATATTCCTAGAAATGCAGTATCTGTGTATTTATGTGTAGAAGGACTTGACATGCAGTAACCCTGTGGTTTAAAAGGTAGCAATTCTGCCTACCATTGCAGATATCCTGAGTTCGATTCCCAAGCATGTCACTTCATGTAGAGATGTTGTTTGTCCTCTCTATGTTGTTAAACATAACTGCTGACTCAGGGCCTTACCTAAATTGTTTCTAAATGTAGTATTTATGTGTAGGAGGGTTTCACCACCATTGCAAATCTTGGCAGGTACACTAGCAAGCCAAAAGTATTGGGATGCCTGCCTTTACATGCACATGAACTGTAATGGCATCCTAGTCTTAGTCCATAGGGTTTAATGTTGATTTGGCCCACCCTTTGCAGCTATAACAGTTTCAACTCTTCTGTGAAGGCTGTCCATAAGGTTTAGGAGTATGTCTATGGGAGTGTTTGACCATTCTTCCAGAAGAGCATTTGTGAGGTCAGGCACTGATGTTGGATGAGAAGGCCTGGCTCGCAGTCTCCACTCTAATTCATCCCAAAGGTGTTCTATCAGGTTGAGGTCAGGACTCTGTGCAGGCCAGTCAAGTTCCTCCACCCCAAACTCGCGCATCCATGTCTTTATGGACCTTGTTTGTGCAATTGCCAGTTAACTATTTCATGTGAAATGATGTACCTGTACAGCGTTTTGAGGAAGTGGTTGTACTGGGGTAAAGCCTGAAGCTGTAGGCTTCACCCCCATACCCTTTTTTAGAGCTGGCAGTCGGCTTTCTGATGATGACAACTGATGTGGCTCAGCAGCCACTCGGCCGTTATCACAAGCTACCCTTCCGCCACTCAGCCTGGGTCTCCCGTCCTACCAGGAGACTCGAGCGACCAGCCGGCATGTCCGGAATTGGCTTTGGTTGGGTCTCCGATGTCCCTATATCGCAGGGATAGGGTGGGCAAAAAAGGGGGAGGGGTATGCCTGTATATAAAAATGATGTACAAGTAAATGCGAGGGATGACATTACTAGTGGATCTAGGGAGGAAGTTGAGGTCTTATGGGTAGAGCTACAAAGGGAAGATACCAGGGGGAAAGTAATACTGGGAATATGCTATAGGCCCCCTAACCAGAGGGAAGAGGGGGATGCAGACCTCCTATCGCAGTTTGGAACAGCAGCAAAGATGGCAAGTGTCATTATAATGGGGATTTTAATTATCCAGATATTGGGAGGAAGGTACTGCACATTCAGCTAAGGCTCGCCATTCCTAAATTTCCTGCAGGACAATTTTATGGGTCAGATGGTAAATGCACGAACAAGAAAAAAAGGATTATTAGACCTTCTGATTACTAACAACACAGACCTGATCACAGATGTGGAAGTAAGGGGTAACTAGGAAATAGCGATCATAGGTCAATTAGTTTCAATATAAATTACATAAATAGGAAACATAAGGGGAATACAAAGACATTGAATTTTAAGAGAGCCAACATCCATTAACTACGCTCCTTGCTGGAAGATGTTAGTTGGGATAAAATTCTAGGAACTATGAACTCGGAGGAAAAAGGGGAGTGCTTCAAGAACACACTAAACAAAGGTATTAGCCAGTGTATCCCAACGGGAAATAAATTTAAATTTAAATAGTTAATAAAAGATCAGGATGCCTTAACTCCAACTTAAAGGTACACATAAAAGCAAAGGAGAAGGCCTTTAAAAATACAAGGCTGAGGGGTCTCTGTCAGATTTCCATATTTATAAGATACACAGTAAGGAATGTAAGGGTGCAATCAGGGTGGCTAAGGTAGAACGTGAAAGACACATGAGGATAGTAAAAAAAAATCCCAAGAAATTCTTTAAGTATATAAACAGTAAGAGAGGGAGGTCAGATCATATTGGCCCTATAAAGAATGATGAAGGTAATCTGGTTACAAAGGATGGAGAAATGGCAAAGGTGTTAGTTAAACTTATTTTTCTCCTCAGTATTCACGAAGGAAACGGGGGGGGCTCAATTATTCAGAACTACAATGTTGGTCCTCACGACATGTCACAGGAAGCACCCTCATGGCTAACTGAGGATAAAATTAGGAATAGGCTTGATAGACTTAACACTAATAAGTCACCAGGACCAGATGGCTTACACCTGAGGGTCCTTAAGGAACTCAGCCAAGTTTTGCCAGACCATTGTACCTAATTTTTAAGAGCAGTTTTCTGACTGGTATGATACCAGTTGATTGGAGGAAAGCCAACGTAGCACCAATGTATAAAAAAGGACCAAGGTATATCCCCGGGAACTACAGACCAGTTAGCTTAACATCAATAATTTGCAAGCTCTTGGAGAGAATAATAAGGGATTATATACAAGATTATTGTAATGAAAAAGGTATCATTAGCAATAATCAGCATGGTTTCATGAAGAATCGTTCTTGCCAAACCAATCTATTAACCTTCTATGAGGAGGTGAGCTGCCATCTAGATAAAGGAAGGCCTGTAGACGTGGTGTATCTAGATTTTGCAAAAGCATTTGATACAGTTCCCCACAAACGTTAACTGTACAAACTAAGGTCTCTCAACATGGAGCAATGGGTGAGTACCTGGATTGAAAACTGGTTACAGGGCCGAGTCCAGAGGGTGGTGATAAATGGGGAGTACTCGGAATGGTCTGGTGTAGAAAGTGGGGTTCCCCAAGGGTCTGTCCAGGGACCAATCCTATTCAATTTATTCATAAACTATCTGGGAGACGGGATAAACAGCTCAACCTCAATATTTGCGGATGATACCAAGCTAAGCAAAGCAATAATTTCTCCACAGGATGTGGAAACCTTGCAACAAGATCTGAACAAATTAATGGGGTGGGCAGACAAGTGGCAAATGAGGTTTAACGTAGATAAATGTAAAATAATGCATTTGGGTACCAAGAACATGAACGCAAACTACTCACTAGGGGGAGAGCCTCTGGGGGAATCTAGGATGGAAAAGGACCTAGGAGTTCTAGTAGAGAACAGGCTCAGCACTGGCATGCAATGCCAAGCTGCTGCAAGCAAAGCTAACAAAATGTTGGCATGCATCAAGAAAGGGATCAACTCCAGGGATGAATCAATAATTTTCCCACTATACAAGTCTCTGATGAGGCTGCACCTGGAGTATGCCGTCCAGTTCTGGGCACTAGTCCCCAGGAAGGATGTCTTGGAACTGGAAAGGGTTCAGAGAAGGGCAACAAAGCTAATTAAGGGATTGGAGGACCTTAGATGTGCACCTAAGGGACCACAACATTGAGGGATATACAATGTAATACTGACATAAAAACACACACATAGGTTGGACTTGATGGACTTATGTATTTTTTCAACCTTGCTGACTATGTGACTATGTAACTATGTAACGTCACTTCTGGTTTACTTGGCTGCAAATGGCGCCGATTTTAAAAAATCTCTAGTATTTCAAACTGCCGACTTTGGTGTTGTGAATACTTTTAAGTGCAAAGGAGGGATTTGGGTTATTTGTTTTAGACCCCAGATCCCTCCATAAAGAGTACCTGTCACCACCTATTACTGTCACAAGGGATATTTACATTCCTTTTGACAGCAATAAAAGTAAGTCAATTTTTTTTTAAATGGCAGTTTAAAAATAAATAAATAAATAAAATTTTAAAGTGCCCCCGTCCCCTCGTGCTCGCGCACCAAAGAAAACACATACGTAGGTGTGCGCAGCCTATTGCATTAGGGTGTGCACCCCAAAGCTCAAACACATATGCGTGTGTGTGAATGTGTCTATATACTGACGGTGTCAGTAGAGCAGTGGATGGTGTCATAAGAGCAGAAATTGGTGTCAGTAGGGCAATGAGTGGTGTCAGTAGTTTTTATTTTTATTATTTAATTTTTTATTTTTATTTTTAATTTTATTTTTTGTATTATTTTTTACAATTTTTTTAGGAGAAAAAAGAAAAAAGGAGAAACATTTATTTATTTGGTGAAATATCAGGGGTCTAGGCAGGGGAAATATGCACCACATTGCGTGATTAGGGTGTGCCTAGGCACAACCGGCACACCCTATGCGCACGCCTATGCATGTGAGGTATAGCCGCGATCATCAGAGCGAGAACAATAATTCTAGACCTTCTCTGTAACTCTAAACTGGTAACCATTAAACATTTTTAAAGCGTCACCTATGGAGATTTTTAAGTACCGCAGTTTGTCGCCATTCCACAAATGTGCGCAATTTTAAACCGTAACATGTTAGGTATCTATTTACTCGGTGTAACATCATCTTTCACAATATCAAAAAAAATGGGCAAACTTTACAGTTTAGTTTTTTTTTTAATTCAGTGAAGTGTATTTTTAAAAAAAAAAAATGCGCTTGAAAGCCCACTGCACAGATACAGTGTGACATAAAATATTGCAACGATTGCCATTTTATTCTCCAGAGTCTTTGATAAAAAAAATATATATATTTGGGGGTTCTAAGTAATTTTCTAGCAAAAAATACTGATTTTAACTTAACAAGTGTCAGAAATAGGCTTTGTCCAGGAGTGGTTAAAGCTGTACAGTGCTGAACAGCAAAAAAATGTCCCGGTCATGAAGGGGGTAAAATCTTCTGGTGATAAAGTGGTTAAAGGAGAAGTTTGGGGTGTGTGAAAAAAAACAAATACACATATTCACCTTCATGCTGCAGCATCAGTGTGATGCTGCAGCTCTCCTGCACCAGCTCTAAGCCTGAGAACTGAGCGATCACATGACTGCTGATAGCTCATTTCTTGGTCAGCACCGAGCAGAGAATGGTAACTGTCAGTCACTGCTCTCTGCTCTGTTCCTCCAGCGCTCACTGAAGTGCTGAGCAGGAGATGGGACGGGCACAGCTGGCTTCCACTCTCAGTCGAATGCTGAGAGCCAAAGTCAGCTGTCAGTCAGGCATGTGGGTGGATCCTGACAATATGGTCAAAATCCTTCCAGAATCTGAAGCAGCTCTGCTCCCCATAGCAAGACATTTGTTATGGGCACAGAGGTGCAGGCTGTGTGTAAACACACACAGGGGGGCATGGCCCCGCCCCCCCATTCCCTCCTTACAGTATTTGATAGACAACAGCAGGAGCCAATGGCTCCCACTGCTGCCTCTGAGTCCTGTGAGGAGAGAAACCAGCTCCGCAGCAGATGGCACAGTGCCGGATCAATAGGACTTGGGTAAGTATATAGGGGGGTGAGTGGGTGATACTAATACTGGGACAATTTTATCTTAATGCTGGGAATGCATTAAGGTAAAAAATGTTCTGCCATTACAACCACTTTAAAGTCCAACTCCAAGATACTAGCAGTAGCCCCTCCCACCCACTTCTAACATGCTGGTATGACAAAAAAAAAAGTGACCAAATTACTATTTTACTGTACTTACCTGAAGCTGCAGTCACATGATAATCCTTATTTCCTCTTCTGTTTACTTCCTGGGCTCCTATTGCTGAAGCTAACACTTCCAGTGGCGGGTCCTCTCCCATTAGCTCCAGAGGTTAGGAGAACTCACAGGGGTGGTGAGGGGACCAGTGCTAAAGATAACGCGCAGGGAAAGATATCTGATCCCCAGGGCAAGAGATTAGCTTGGCTCATAGAGGAAACTATGACTTTAATCCTTTACACTGCAGGATGGCTTAGGAAGAGGTGTTTAGAATCAAGACTGAGGAGTTTTTGTTTTTGTTCACCCATTCGAGGTGGATGGGGGAATCCTGCCCTCTAAGTTATTGCATTCTGATAGTGGGGGGACTCCTCTGCTGTCAGAATACACAGATCAGCACTGCAGCCATTGTCTGCATGCGCTGATCAAGATGCTTTTCTCCTAACAGGTCTATTCAACAGAAGTTGGCCAATAAATTGACTCCGGTTGAGTGGCAGTGGCCACGCATTGATCCATCCACCAATCTTTAGCCACCTTAAGGGTTTTCTGCCTGGCTTATCCTTATACCTCCTATACATATTAAAATAATATTGGTGACAAAAATTTCTTTCAGGGAAACACTTTAACCCCTTCATGCCAACGTAACACATCTCTCGAAGAGCCCCAGTCCCTGTACTAATGATCAGTACCCGGATCTCCCAATTCTGGGTTATTTGATCGCTGGCCTGTGAAGCCCGCCCCTGTGTTTTTTTCTTTCTGTGAATGGAGAAGAAGGATACAATGGCCCTGATTTACTATACCTCCCAAATCTACTCCAGCAGTGCCTTAAAATAACTCCCAGTTAAAGGCAATTACAACTTCAGCTCTCACAGAGTCGAGTAAAATAGCACACATGCGAGCTCTATTTGCCTGTGAAGATGCCTCTCAGGTTACGTGTTGATGTTGGCTGGGATTGAACTTGCGGTTGTATGCAAGTTCATTGCCCTAAAAAAAAAAAAAAAAAAACATTACCACCCCTCTCTCTAATTGTAACAGCCTTAGCCCCAGGGCACATGTCTGAATAGAAAAAAAAAGTTTCTAATTTTTTTTTTTTCAGGAGCAGTGGTTTTAATAATGGTTAAAGTGAAAAAAAAATATTCCTTTAACCACTTCAGCCCCGGAAGGAATTCACGCTTTAGGACCTGAGCACTTTTTGCGATTTGGCACTGCGTTGTTTTAACTGACAATTGCGCAGTCGTGCATTGTTGTACCCAACCAAAATTTGCGTCCTTTTTTACCCACAAATAGAGCTTTCTTTTGGTGATAATTGATGTCCTCTGCGTCATTTGTGATTGCCGCTCTAAATTAAAAAAGAGCGACAATTTTTCAAAATAACCAGTTTTTCTTTGTTTTTGCTAAAATACAAATCCAATTGTAAAAAAATAAAAATCATTTTATTTACTTGTTTTTGGCCAATTTATATTCCTCCTCCTATCTTTGTTAAATAAAAAATTGCAATCTGCGTTTATTGTTTTGTTTGCGCAAAACTTGCTGCGTTTAGGGATGATGCAAATTAATTTCTGGAGATGTATTTTTTACATTTTTTACTAGTAATGGCGGCGATCTGCGATTTTTAGCGGCACTGCAATATTGCGGCAGACATGTCGGACCATTTAGACATTTTTTTTGGACTATTGGCATTTATACAGCGATCAGTGCTATAAAAATGCACTGCTTACTGTGGAAATGCCATTGGCAGTGAAGGGGTTAACTTGGAGAGGGTTAACTGTGTTCCCTATGGGGAGTTCTAACTGTATGGGGGCTGGGCTGCCAGGGGGAGGGAAGTGATCACGGCTTCCATATACAGGAAGCCTGTGATCACCGCCCTTCCCCCTCTGTCCGAACGGAGATCCATGTTTACATACACGGACCTCTGTTCTTTCACTGCAGAGGGGTCATCGCGGGTAGCCAGCAGCGATCGAGTCTGCCCTACCCACTCCCTGCTCCCCCCCCCCCCGGAACACAGTGAGCGCGCGAGCGTGCCTCCGGCAGCACGTGCGCGCTCACAATGGTAGTCATCGCCGCTGCCGACAGGTGAGATTGGTTTGCGATAACGAACCACTTTGCTGCCGTCACGCAGGCGGCAAGTGCTTAAATATTGTGCTTGATGGGTCCCCTTAGTATGGATCTCTGTGATGTTTAGAACAGTGGCACCGCAAAATTACATTTGTAAAGGAAAAATTGTCATTTAAAATCAGTCGTGGCTGGAATGTATTGCTGGTTCCCAGCAATATACAGGGTGGGCCATTTATATGGATACACCTTAATAAAATGGGAATGGTTGGTGATATTAACTTCCTGTTTGTGGCACATTAGTATATGCGAGGGGGGAAACTTTTCAAGATGGGTGGTGAAAATTGCCTTCAGATGACCCCAAAGATAAAAGTCTAAGGGGGTCAGATCGGAGACCTTGGGGGCCATTCAACTGGATTGGTCATCGTGGGCCAGTTGAATGGCCCCCAAGGTCTCCTGATCTGACCCCCTTAGACTTTTATCTTTGGGGTCATCTGCAATTGTCTATGCTGTGAAGATACGAGATGTGCAACACCTGAAACTACGGATACTGGAAGCCTGTGCTAGCATTTCTCCTGCGGTGTTGCTATCAGTGTGTGAAGAGTGGGAGAAGAGGGTTGCATTGACAATCCAACACAATGGGCAGCACATTGAACACATTTTATAAGTGGTCAGAAACTTGTAAATAACTCATGAAAGAATAAAGTTACGTTAAACCCAAGCACACCATTGTTTTCCCTGTGAAATTCCCAATAAGTTTGATGTGTCACAAGACCCTCTTCCTATTGAAAAAACAAAAGTTGGATTCAAAATGGCCGACTTCAAAATGGCCACCATGGTCACCACCCATCTTGAAAAGTTTCCCCCCTCACATATACTAATGTGCCACAAACAGGAAGTTCATATCACCAACCATTCCCATTTTATTAAGGTGTATCCATATAAATGGCCCACCCTGTAGATAAAGATCACTGAAAAAGCATTGTGTTGGGGGTCCCACCCAGTCCATACCTGGCCCTTCGGGTCTGGTATGGATTTTAAGGGGAACCCCACACCAAATTGATAAAAAAATGGTGTTGCCCCCCCCCAAAATCCAAACCAGACCCTTATGCGAGCACGCAGCCCTGGCATGGTGGGGGGTTGTGGACGAGTGAGTGTGCCCCCTCCGAACCTTATCAGGCCACATGCCCTCAACATGGGGAGGGTGCTTTGGGGTCTGCTTTGCATCGTGGGGGGGACCCCAACGCCATTTTTCCCAAAATTTGGCATGGGGTTCCCCTTAAAATACATACCAGACCTGAAGGGCCTGGTACGAACTTTGCGGGGGACCCCTACCCAACATTTCTGTTTAATTATGGCATGGAGTTCCTCTTAAAATCTATGCCAGACCCTTATCCGAGCGTGCATGCACAGTATATAGTCTATACAGTGGTGTAGTGGTTAGCACTTTCGCCTGGGAGCAAATAGGTCACTGGTTCAAATCCCAACCACAACACTACCTGCCTGGAGTTTGCATGCTCTCCCTGTGTCTGTGTGGGATTCTTCCAGTTTCCTCCCAAAGACATGCAGGTAGATAAATTAGATCCTGTTTAAATTGGCTCTAATATATGAATGTGAGTTAGGGACCATAGATTTTAAGCTCCTTGAGGGTAGGGACTCATGTGAATGTACAATATATATGTAAAGCGACAGCACTAAATAAGTGGCTGAAATAAATAAATGCAGTGTTGTATATATATATATATATATATATATATATGCGCCACTGCCTAACCTTTTGCTATCTTCGCAAATGTTTTCACTATATTTGGCCTCTGTATAAGTGGCCTTATATAGTGTGGGCGTGGACTTAGACCCGCTGAGCAATGATTGGCCAAAGGCACCCTTCCTTTGGCCAATCATGGCTCTCACAGCAGAGCATGCTGCGATTGGCCAAAGCACGCAGGTCATGTGCATTCTTTGGAAAATCAGCAGGCGGCATTCCCCCACAATTTCACTGCATTATGGGCCATTCAAATGTTCAGGATTCGGCAACCCCCCACTGTTCCATTCGAACATACTTGAGTCGAACCGGGGGACCATCCCTATTGGCCATGGATGTACATCGCGACACACTTTAACATAAAAGATGGGACAAAAAATGTCTCCATTTTGAAATACATTTTTACACTTTTTAGGTGAATGGGTAGGATGTACCCAATACCCATTCACATAGGGGGCCAGGATCTGGTACCCCCCTTGTTAACAGGGGGCTTCCACATTTCAATCAGCCCCCCAACCACCACGGTTGTCAGGAAGAGGCCCTTGTCCCCATCAACATAGGTACAAGAGGCTTTGAGGGGGGGTGGGGAGACACAGAGTCCCCCCCCCCCCCCATCATGTTAAAGGCACGTGGCCTGGTTTGTTCCAGGAGGGGGGCAGGCCCTCACTTGTCCCCCCCCCCCATCCTGACCTCCAGGCTGCATGCATAGAAAGGGTCTGGAGTTTGGGGGAATCCCCCAGCGTTTTGTAATAAAATTTGGGGTGGGCTTCCCCTTAAAATCCACCCCGAGCCAAAGGGCTTGGTATGGATTGGGAGGACAATACATTATAGCCAAAAGCAAGTTAAATTACATTTTTGATCAATGTAGGGGAGGATGTGGGAGCTATATGTGGTGTGGGTGGGGTTCATTTAATTATTTGGCATCACCACACAATTGCTTGCAGCCCATGTGCACACAGCACTTCCTCTTTCCAGCCACATTACACTTGCTCCTGATGTATATCTGTAAGGACTATGCAAATATAAATGAGAAGATGACTTCTCAATGCTGGTTCACACTAGTGTGATAAGGGAACCCTGCGAATCCACTGCAGGTTCCCACATCTCACGCAACTTAAATAGTTCCCACTGCCATGTGCAAACTGCTAGCTGTGTCAATAGAAAGAGGAGATTCCCAAATCAGTTTGCAAATCGCACTGCAAACTGCAAATTCAGACAGGAATCAGATTGCATGGATGTGAACCCCCATGTGATCTGATTCTGCTCCGTAACAAAACAAAACAAAAAAAGTCCAGTGCAAGTTTGGTCAGGATGCGATGCGAATTCAGCCATACTATCTATGGCTGAATTTGCATACCACAGATTGCATGCGATTTGCACTGCAATGCAAATCACATCCAATCTCGGACACCGCAGCAGTGTGAACCGGCCCTGAGGAAGGTAATCCATTTTTCCCAAAACCACCATCCCCCAAAACTAATTGAAGTTACAAAAGAGAACAAGCAAAATTAATTTCATTTTATTTTGCCAACAGAAACACGTATGTACATATTTACTGGCATTAAAGTATTTACAGTATATATACATTTAGCAAAACAGCAATTGGGTTCAAAAGGGTCCTGCTCATAGGAGCTTACAATCTAAAATTGGACTAAACCTTACAGTGGACAATTTTAGTTTCACCGTCCATAACTGCACACACATTTCATAAAATGACTAAACACCCTCATGACATTATTAGCTGCAAAATTATAGAAAGATAATTAACAGTCATTCTAACAAAGCATTACAACATAATATTAAAAAAGGCACAGATTAAACCAAGAACATTGAGTATAAGACAAACAATACACACCCCAATCAGACAGCATGGTAAAATCAGGCCACTTTTGATGGTCAAAATGCACAATCATTTCAGCAAACAAACAGCTCTAGTAAAACATTTGACATTAGCAAAATACCATTGCTTCTTCCACCAAAAAAAAACAGCACCAAACCTGACCTCACATCAGGCCAAACCAGCACCTTCTACTGAAGTCCCTTATATAAGCTAGCACTGGCACACGCCCAATAGAAGTACACGCCCACCAGTATCTTTCAATCTGTCTTTTCTAATTTATTTCACCTGAGAGGCTGCCATACCAATACTATTTGCTGTGTTAACCCTTGGCTATGTTCTTCAGATCAGTATAAGTCCAGGAAAAAATTCTAAAGCCTCGTACACACGGTTTGACGGTCGTATACAACAAGTCGTACGAACGACCGTTGTATGCGAAATCGATCATTAGTACGCGCGATTAGAATAGCCTACGTACGACGGTCATACAACAGGAGTTGTATGAGCAGACTACAAAACTTGGTAGTACCAACAAGCGGTTGTACGACCGTTGTATCCTGTGTACAGAGAAGTTGGTCCAACAAGTTGTATTGTGCAAAACACGCATGCTCAGAAGTCAGGAACAGCCGGATGCTAATTACATGCCCCTGAACTTTCTCTTTATACGTTCATAACACATCTCTATGTTCAGCTTGGTCACATGTTGGTTGTACGATCGTTTAGTGCATGTCAGTATGCAAGTTACATTATCCAACATGTGATTTCGCCGTTTGGTCGTATGACCGTCGAACCGCATGTACGAGGCTTAAAGCCCCGTACACATGGTACAACGGTTGTACAACCAAACATCCAACTTTGGACCAAGTTGGATGTTGGCTGTTGTGTCTAGCGTACTGACATGCACTAAGCGATTGTACAACCAAGCCTAACGTAGTGATGTGTTACGAGCGTATGACAAGGAAGTTCAGGTAAATGTGATTTGTGAATTAGGAACGTAGGTTTCCCAGAACGGACACTTCTGGGCGTTCCTGACTTCTGAGCATGCGTGTTTTGCACGTACAACTTTGTTGGACCAACTTCTCTGTACACACGGTACAACGGTGATACAACCGCTTGTTGTACAACCAAAGTTTTCTAGTCTGCTCATCCAACTTCAGTTGTACAACCGTTGTATGACGGCTGTTCTAATCACGCGTACTAAAGCCTCGTACACACAGTTCGACAGTCATACGACCAAACAGACAAAATTGCATTTTGGATAATGTAACTTGCATACTGACATGCACTAAACGATCGTACAATCAACATACGACCAAGCCGAACGTAGTGACGTGTAATGAACTTATAAAGAGAAAGTTCAGGTGCATGTAATTAGTGTCCGGCCGTTCCTGACTTCTGAGCATGCGTGTTTTGCAGAGTACAACTTGTTGGACCAACTTCTCTGTACACAGGATACAACAGTCGTACGACCGCTTGTTGGTACTACCAAGTTTTCTAGTCTGCTCATACAACTCCTGTTGTATGACCGTCGTACGTAGGCTGTTCTAATCGCACGTACTTACGATCGATTTCGCATACAACGGTCGGTCGTACAACTTGTTGTATACGACCGTCGAACCGGGTGTACGAGGCTTTACAGTCAGATGATCGTACAACAAGCTGGTTGTACAACCGTTGTACTGTGTGTACGGGGCTTAAGTCAGTGGTTATCAACCCTGTCCTCAAGTACCCCCAACAGGTCATGTTTTCAGGCTTTCTATTATTTTGCACAAGTGATTTGATCAGTTTCACTGCCTTGGTAATTACCACAGCTGTTTCATCTGAGGGAAATCCTGAAAGCATGACCTGTTGGGATGCTTTGAGGACTGGAGTTGAGAAGCACCTGATGCAAGCAACAGTTTTCTAACCAGATGAACCTGTGCAGTGTAAACCCTACAATTTGAAATGTCCAAGTCCCTGGCTGCAATGAGCTTCCAATTTAAAGTCTCGCAATAACTTGCTTAAATTACAGACTATTTGGACAAGAGACTAATAAAATGCCAGCCTGTCTTTGGATTGTGGTGAGAAACCCAACCAGGGGTTTATTATAAACTTCAACACAAGCATTAGCTTATCCGGGACGTGAACCAGGAACCTTTTGGGTGCCAGGTGGTTTTGCTAGCCCCTAAGCTATTGAGCAGTGAGCAAATGTGCTGTCCATCTCTGTGGTGTGAACCAGCCCTAAGTCCATAGCCATGCTCAGTATCACAAGTAATATACAATAGATTGTCCCAAGTTGTGGGAAATGTGCCTTTACACACACATGAACTATAACGGCAGCCCAGGGTTCAGTATAGAGTTGGGCCACCATTTGCAGCTATAACAGCTTCAACTCTTCTGGGAAGGCTGTCCATAAGGTTTAGGAGTGTGTCTATGGGAATGTTTGTTCATTTTTCCAGAAGTGCATTTGTGAGGTCAGGCACTGATGTTGGATGAAAAGGCCTGGCTCGCAGTCTCTGCTCTAATTCAGCCAAAAAGGTGTTCTATCAGGTTGAGGTCAGGACTCTGTGCAGGCCAGTCATGTTCCTCCATACCAACCTCCCTCGTCCGTGTCTTTATGGACCTTGCTTTGTGCACTGGTGTGCAGTCATGTTGGAACAGGAAGGGGCCATCCCCAAACTGTTCCCACAAAGTTGGGTGCATGAAATTGCCCAAAAGTGTTTACGTGAAGACCTTTTTACTTGTTTGTAAGGGTATCTGTGTGAGGATTTGGAATACCTGTCGGAAGGGTCTTCTCAACTTCGACAATATCGACGTTTACCACCGGGTTGAGATATGACTTGGGACCCGACGGCAATATCAAGTACACACACATTTCCGTGTAA
>BLSH010236159.1:86948-100198 GCA_018402905.1 Glandirana rugosa | reverse complement strand
GTGCCTTTACACACACATGAACTATAACGGCAGCCCAGGGTTCAGTATAGAGTTGGGCCACCATTTGCAGCTATAACAGCTTCAACTCTTCTGGGAAGGCTGTCCATAAGGTTTAGGAGTGTGTCTATGGGAATGTTTGTTCATTTTTCCAGAAGTGCATTTGTGAGGTCAGGCACTGATGTTGGATGAAAAGGCCTGGCTCGCAGTCTCTGCTCTAATTCAGCCAAAAAGGTGTTCTATCAGGTTGAGGTCAGGACTCTGTGCAGGCCAGTCATGTTCCTCCATACCAACCTCCCTCGTCCGTGTCTTTATGGACCTTGCTTTGTGCACTGGTGTGCAGTCATGTTGGAACAGGAAGGGGCCATCCCCAAACTGTTCCCACAAAGTTGGGTGCATGAAATTGCCCAAAATGTCTTGCTGATGCCTTAAGAGCTCCCTTCACTGGAACTAAGGGGCCAAACCAACCCCTGAAAAACAACCCCACACCATAATCCCCCCTCCACCAAATGATTTGGACCAGTGCACAAAGCAAGATCCATAAAGACATGGCTGAGTGAGTTTGGGGTGAAGGAACTTGACTGGCCTGCACAGAGTCCTGACCTCAACCAGATAGGACACATTTTGGCTAAATTAGAGCGGATATTTTGAGCCAGGCCTTTTTTAGTGCGTTTTCAGTTTTGCAGAAAAACCTTACAGCCCATTTAACATGGTTTCCTATGGGTCACGTTCACATCTGTGCATTTTATGGAAAGGGCTAGGGACTTTTTTCTGGTTTTAGGTTCCATAGACTTCAATGGATCAATTCTGTGTATTGAAAAATGCAAAAGGCACCCACAATATGCAAACTACAACCTGCATAGGTGTGAGCAAGTAGGACAAAAAAAAAAAAATAAGCAAAATGCCCACTATTGCTTCTGGGCTGTACTTCGGGTGCAAACAACAAATACCATAGACATATGTGGTATCATTGTGATCGTAAGAAGCAGGAGAATTTATTTTAGGTTGTTATTTGGTGGTAGGTTATAGTAGTAACAAGAAATATAGAGCTACATTTAAAAAAAAAGTTTTTTTTTTACGATTTTCCTTAGATAATAAAAAAAAAAAAAAAAATCAGGAGATATCCATAACTATGTACTACCAAATGAAAGCCCAATTTGTAGTAGTAGTAGTAGTAGTAGTGATGATATGTGCGGTTTTACTAACACATGTTAAAATTGCAAAATCGAGCATTTAGATCTGGGTACAATTTTTCTTTTATCATTTAAAAATAACAAACATGTTATACTAAGATGATCTGTCCAATGGTTTTGCACAGAGCAGCCCCAATCCTCCGAGAATGCTCAGCCAGTGAGGAGGCAGAGAGGTGGGAGAGCAGCGACCCTCGTGCACATCAATGGATCGAGATTGGGCTTAGCCAGGTGAGATTGTCTGTGCTCCATTTTTGTCAGGCTCAAATAATCTATGGTTTAGAATATTTTTAATAATAGTTTTCCTCTTCATGTTAACCTATTGTGTATACAAGCCAGTTTTTAGATTGCATATTATATATTTTTTTCATAATACCAATTGGCATGTATAGTTATATAATATAATGATAATAATTCGTACTGTATTTATGTTTAGGAGAACAAAATTTCTTTCGTTCACCTAAAATTTGTGGTTCAAACCATGTCTCAGATAGTACTAAAACCAGCAAAGATCGCCATCTAGTGGCTATAGTCTACTATAAACTGCTAAAGTTTGGAAAAATAGAACAGATAAATTAATGTGAATAGATAAAATGCTAAAAAGTAAAATCATAATATATTTATGCTTTATATAGAACTTTTGCAAATTTCATCCCCAAAATAATTCCCCTGACTTTAGTGAAAATGGCCAGTGTGAAAAGAATAGGATGGAAAAGAAAAATAAGGTATGCAAAAGAAAAGTAGGCCTGCAATTATTTATAAGTATTTGTTTGTAAATTTCCATTACTAAACACTTCTTATGCATCTTTGTTTTAATTTTTCAGATAATGGTGAAGTTACCTCTTTAAAGTCATTGTAAAGGCTCGTTTTTAAAAAAATAACAAACATATTATACTTACCTCCTCTATGCAGTTGGATTTGCACAGAGCAGCTTGGATCCTCCTCTTCTCGGGTCCCTCTTCTGTTCTCCTGGCTCCTCCCTCTGGTGAGTGCCCCCTCAGCCAACAGCTTGCTACAGGGGGCACCGGAGCCGAGTCAGAGCTCCTCGTATCCATTCTACCCTGATTGGCTGACTGATTTTTATTGACGGCCACGGGAGCCGATGGGACCGCTGCTGTGTCTCAGACAATCAGGAAGAGTGTCTGGGACAGCTAAGACACTCGTGGACATCGCTGGAGAGAGAAGGGACTCAGGTAAATAATTAGGGGGTGCTGGGGAGGCTGCAACACACAGAAGATTTTTTTATCTTAATCTATAGAATGCATTAAGATAAAAAAAACCTTCTGCCTTTACAACTCCTTTAACTATTCATTCATACTTTAAATCACTGCATTTGCTATATGGAAAGGCATCAAATGAAATGGTGAAAAAAGGACAAACCCTCCTTAACTAGCCTGCCAGGAAGCTAATGATTAGCATCCAAGACATTCCCCATCCCGCATCCACATCAATTCAAGGGGCATCTATAGCTGCAGGGCAGGGAATGTCTCTGTTACTTACAGGGGTGGCCTATCCATTAAGGGTGCCCCCTCTCTCCTCGCCACCCCCATCTATGCCATGGATAGATTCATGCATAGCAGATTCATGAATTACTGTGGCGGGGGGTTACTTTGAAGCATCTCATTAGAGCTATAGACTCTAATAGGCTTCAATAAAGTGTGGCTTGTGGCGCAGAGCATACATTCTAATAGCTGGTCACTGGTCCACTCCTTCAATGTCTGGCGGCAGTAATCATTATCCTGTTTCAAGGCTACTGTGAAGTTGACCTGGAACCATCCAGGGCCTTTTTGTAGTGCTGGAAACAGATGAGCAAGCTGAAGCGGCAGACTTGGCCATGGTTCCTGAGATAGTACCCACAAAGGCCCTGTTGAGGAATAAGAAGAAAGTGCCTATTAGTCTGCAGAATGTTCCTAACCATCCTGTGGTCCTGAAAGCAAGGATGCATGTGGGCCAAGTGAGCACAGCAACCCCAGTGACGCCTGAGGAAGAACGGAAGGAGAAAGGCCTGCAAAGTTTGAGGAAAGAGATGGAAGAGTCTGCTGCTGGCTTGCCTCCTGTATAGAGAGAGGATGAAGTCTCAGCTACATTGGTGGGATAAAATCTTTGCTACTGATGATTTCGACGTGGGATGCGCCAAGAGTGCTCATCATTGGATACAACTACACGAAGAGAAGCCGTTCAGGGAAAGAGCCCGGGGGATCCCCCTCAGTGATTTAGATGATTTGAGGGAGCATTTGGCAGAATTAAAAAGGTCTGGAGTGATTCAGGAGTCCAGAAGTCTGAATGCCTCACATCAGATACTTATGTGTACCGAGGACAAGACGAGGAGAAGACAGCCTTTATTTGCCCTTTAAGGTTCTTTGAGTTTCTCAACAAGACCCTCAATTACTACTGAAGAGTGCCATTAGGCAAGCCAGAATATTGCATCGGGAATGGAACCGACTACAGCTGAAAGATGGATTACTTCATAGGCGAGGTCCTAGTGAGGGGGCAGAAGAAACGTGGCAACTGTATCTTCCTGAGAAACACTGCAGTTCTGTTTTGGTGTCTCTACATGACGTACATGAACATCTGGGCATAGAAAGGGCTTTCCAGCTAATCAAGGCTAGATTGTATTGGCCATATATGAGAAGGGAGGTAGATGGATTACTGCCACTCCTGTCTATCTTATATCCAGAGAAAGCCCCTTCCAACCCGTGCTGCTCCTATAGAGCATTTACAAATTCAGGGCCCTTTAGACCTAGTATGTATTGACTTCTTGTGTCTGGAACCAGATACAGGGGGAAGAAGCAACATATTAGTGGTAACTGACCACTTTACCAGATATGCACAAGCTTAACCTACCAAGGATCAGCAAGCCACTACAGTTGCCAAGGTGTTGGTGGAAAAGTTCTTTGTCCACTATGGGCTGCCAGTTTGAATTCACTCTGATCAAGGGGGGACTTTGAAAGTAGACTTATACAGCTAATGTGCAAGTCTTTGGGCATTAAGAAGTCACATACCACGCCCTATCATCCTCAAGGAGATCCTCAGCTGGAGTGATTTAATTGAACTATGTTAAACATGCTAGGTACTTTGCCTTCCGAGCAGAAGCAGAATTGGTGAAATCATCTTGCTACCCTAGTACATGCTTACAACAGCACTGTGAGTGATGCAACTGGGTATTCACCCTACCGTCTCATGTTTGGGCAGGAGGCTAGGTTTCCAATTGACTTGGTCTTTGGAACGTCTGCTGATGACACTTTGTTGACATCTCACAAAGGCAATGTAGATCGGTTGAGGAGTTTGAAGCAAGCATATGAAGTTGCCAGACAACATGCTACAACCCGAGAAGCAAGAAGCAAAAAAATTTGGGTGTGCCTGGAAAGCACATTAGACAAACGGGGAGAGAGTGTCCCCAAAGGAAAGAGTGTCCTTAACTCCAATAGACTGAAAAACATACACTGGAGAGGGAGCTAACTGTGGTTATTAATCTGAAAAATACTTTATTAGGAAAATATCAAAAATATCATTAGGTCATTTAATATATATACACACACAATACAACAAAACAGGACACTCGACATAAATAACAACGTTGTATATTAACCACTTCAGCCCCGGAAGGATTTCCAGCTTTAGGACCGGAGCCTTTTTGCGATTCGGCACTGCGTCGCTTTAACTGACAATTGCGCGGTCGTGCGACGTTGTACCCAAACGAAATTTGCGTCCTTTTTTTCCCACAAATAGAGCTTTCTTTTGGTGGTATTTGATCACCGCTGCGTCATTTCTGATCGCCGCTATAAACAAAAGAAGAGCGACAATTTTGCAAAAAAACCCAAATTTCTTACTTTTTCCTAAAATACAAATCCAAAAAAAAAAATATAAAAAAACATTTTTTTTCACCGTTTTTGGCCGATTTATATTCTTCCTCATATTTGCGATAAAAAAAATTGCAATCGGCGTTTATTGATTGGTTTTCGCAAAAGTGGTCGCGTTTACGGATGATGAGAATTCATTTTTGGGGTTTTTAATTTTTTTTTATTTTTTACTAAAAATGGCGGCGATCTGCGATTTTTTGCGGTACTGCGATATTTCAGGGGACATGTCCGACCATTTTGACGCTTTTTTGGGACCATTGGCATTTATACAGCGATCAGTGCTATAAAAATGCACTGATTACTGTGTAAATGCCATTGGCAGTGAAGGGGTTAACCTGCAGGGGGCGCGCTAAGGGTTAACTATGTTCCCTGGGCGTGTTCTAACTGTATGGGGGACTGCCTATCTGGGGAAGGGAAGTTATCACAGCCTTCACCTAAAGGAAGACTGTGATCACAGCCCTTCCCCCTCACACAGAGCGGAGGTCCGTGTTTACATACACGGACCTCCGCTCATTCGCTCCGGGGGGGCCATCGCGGGTGGCCGGCGGCAATCGAAGCCGCCGCACCCGCTCCCCGGCCCCCCCTGGACACAGAGAGCGCGTGGGCGCGCCTCCGGCGGTGCGCGCGCGCTCACTAAACTCGTTCCCGCAGCCGCCGTCGTATGATGGCGATTTGCGGGAACCAGCCACTTTGCAGCCGTCAGATGCCGATCGGCGGTCGGCAAGTGGTTAAAAGACGTTCACTCGCAAGCTCAGCCAAATGCACACAGCCAGTGGTATTCAGTATAGCATAAGTAGGCCCTCAATGCAGAAGTGTAAGTGTGTGGTGCTGCGGACAATGAAGGGAGTCTTGGGAAACCCTGATGGCATCCACTCAAAAAGGTGTTATGCTCAAAAGAGGGACATCCAATCTCGCTATTGGTCCTATGTGTCAGTCCCTGATATGTAAATTGAATTGCCACCCAACAGGCCCACCCCCTTAGCGCTGATTGGGTAATGTGTTTGGTTCAAACCGAAACCAATGAGTCTTGAAAGCACCATCCAGGAGTATCCCAGCCTGTTGTGACAGGCTCATCTGTCAGATTGAGTGAACAATGGAAATACACCACTGGTAATGTGCTAGTGATTCAGACAATACATTAAAAAGCGAGACAGCTGTGATGGTATTCAAAGGGTTAATAGAAACCGAGGGTAATCTGGGAAACCCTGACATACACCACCTCACATGAAAGTGTCAGTATGCATGTAAAGGACCTCCAGTTACCCTATGTCTGCAATCAAAGTCCTCAGTACATAGGCATAAACTGTAACAACCAGAGAAAAATGAAAAAATGCGCTGTGCTAGGTGAAAACCGGATCCGTGCAGGCATGCAGCACATATGTCCCTTAGCTTAGGCAACAAGTATGCAGAGTAAATCCTGAAATGGCAGGGTTAACACCAAACTCTCACAGAAGCCTCATGTTGTCTGAACATATCTTCCTTCAAAAGAGTATGCAAGCGCACAGTGGGGAAATCCAATTGAAGACAAACACTTCGTACGCTAATGTAGTCGTACCTTCACTGTAGCAATCTCATAGGGGAAAAACCAGGGAACATAAGGGTGATGGACACTGAAAGGGCACACCGCAGCCCAGAACCATATCTGCTCCTTGTCACCATATAAAGTAAGGCAGTCTTAAGAAAGCATAGGAACTCACATATGAGAAGTCCAGGATTGGTGCTTCATATCTGGAGTTTTCCGGCTTGCTGAATCCATAAAGTGGTGCTTATGGTGACCAAGGATCGAGGGATGTAAGTGACTGGACAGTAGAGCCTTGCCTGGGGACAGATATCAGTCCACTTCCGGTTTCTGTGGTTCACTTCCGGTTCGCGGCTGGTGACTGGGGGGCTTCAGATGTAAGTTGAGCCCCGGCTGGTAGGTGACAGCGAGCAAACGCAGGCACAGAAAGCCGACGCGTTTCACCTACAGACCGTAGGTTTCATCAGGGCTAGATGCCCAGCTGAATTTCAGTCTTTTTATGGGAATTTCTTCAGTGACCCCTAACCTGGAACTTCCAGTGAGGTCACTTCTGGTCATCACATCATTAGATTGTCCTCTGAAAAGCATAAGATTGCTGATTGGTGGAGGCCCCATCCTTATATTATCTGCAACCAGTTGCCTGGATTGTCTGTATATCAGATCCGGCCTGAAGGTCAAGATGGTCCTTTGAAAATGTGGCATCAAGATCATTTGCTTCCCCTTTCTGATGCAGTCAGGATGCCTCCTATTGCAGATGCTCCTTTGGAGGATTCAAGCCCTCCTAAGACAAGATCTCAACGGAAACCTCCCGCTAAGACTATTAGAGCAGACTCTGAAGAGAGTAAGGATGAGGATGTAATACCATCCTGGATTTGGGATCCTGTAATCATCCCTAACAAAGAGGTTGAACTCTGGTACCACAGGTCCAGGTCGCCCACTGAAGCCAGCAAATCATCATCATCTTCTAGGCCAAAGAGAACTATTCCCCTACTGTCGTCAGGAAAGAATATTCCTTCGGGTCATCGGATCAAGCCAATTACCAAAGTCCCCCCCCCCTTTATGAAACATACCCTTCCATTGCCTGAGAGAAACCATTCAATTCCACAGAGTCGGTCAACTAGTCAAGGAATGGGGGCCAAAGATCATCCTGACGTTTTACCCTCCCTTACTTTGGAACAAGAAGATCTAATCAGTTTTAATGGTGACATGTACTGGAGAATAGAGTGAGAATTCCACTTCTAATATGCTGCACACAATGAACTGCCTTCTTGAGAATGATATACCCTCCCCGGTCATTTCTATAGAAAGTTCCACTTCAAATTTTCAAATGGAGGAAGATCACAATCAGCAAGTTACTTCTTCATGTGAACCAGAAAAAGAATATCTTCACCTCTGATACAGAAGTTATCTCCCATCCTGAGTTAGCAGTCAATAAAGCATCTCCTATGTTGGGTAATATTCAAGAAAGCACTACTTCTCATCTTGCCTCTGCTTCACCTATTCGTCTTCGAAGAAACGTTCACCCGCTCCGAAGACTGACTTATGACACCCTGTGAGAAAGTTCTGATAGACTGATTCCTACAATTCAAAGAACGGGTTCTACCCCAGCCCTTGTTGTGCAAAATCCAGCTGGGAGTGTTCTCCATGCAACCCCTGACACTATTGGGTGGGACACGGCTATTGCCTTGGCCTGGCAGAAAACTGATTATGAACTCACTGAAAACGTGTATAGGTGGTTTCAACAGAACCCAGATGTTTGTCAGCATTTGTTAAATTTAGCTGAAAGTTAGGTTCAATTAACCTTGTGTTTTTTTTTAGGTTACCAAGCCCTGAGTATTTGGGGACCAAATATTTCAAGAGGGGGACAGTGTAGCCTGGAGCCGAACTGTGCTTCCCTGGCATGTAGACATTTGTGCTCATTTTATGCTGTGAAGGATTTCCCCTAGTGTTAGTTTGTTTAATAAGAATGGATCTGTGCAGGAGTGATGTCTTGTGAGACTTGTAGTGTGACAAGGGAAAGAAGTAATCAGACTCTGCTGTGGAGGGACTTAATTTCCCACAAGGCTGTGCTGCAGTGAGTGTTCTTGGGAGAAACAGTGCCTTATGGGAGAATCTATTTAAGTCAAGGGAGGAGCTTGTTGCGGTCTCTTTGAAAGGCGTGATCGATCAGCAAGGACCCTGTGTGCCCTTTGCAGTGGGACTGCGGCCTACTTCCAGCTATCCAGCCAGCTGAATTTTTACAGTGTCCCAGCTAGCTGCGGTGCTACAGTGTTCCGGAGGGGGATCTGCAGAGCCAGCTTACAGACATCTGAGTTTGTTCCTGAGCAGCAGCAGTAGCCACATCTGTAATGAACCACATACCTGAGCGAGTGGAGCCTGTCTCTTGTAGGAGGAGACCTCTCATACAGCTCTGACTCAGAGCCCACTGGAATGGGAACAGTGGTCTCGTGAATACAGCAAGGTAGGAGTGGCTCTGGCAAACAGCAGGAGACTGGATGCTGGAGTGGAGCTGGTAACACTGGAACAGCAGACAGCTGGAAAGAGGAACAGCAGCAGCAGACAGCGATCATGGGAGCTGGATGCAGAGCACAGGACAGCAGACAGCTGACTGATGAAACAGGCAGGAGGATGGTCAGACAAGCCGGGTCAATCACAGATGAACGGAGCAGCAGAATCGGTAGACGGGAAATGGTCAGAGGCAAGCTGGGTTCGGCAACGGGTATCATATAGGCAGAGGTAAGCAGGGTCCAAAACAAGCCGGGTCAGGGTAGGAGAAGACAGGGAGGTCCAAACAAGCCGGGTCAATCAGGTAACGGATCAGGTAGCAGATAACGGGCAAGCAGGTGCAGGTACTGACAAGCTGCAGATCAGACAGCACTTAAGCCCAAGTCTGACTTCCTTATAAAGGCCCATGTGATGTACTGACAGAGATGCTGGGTCCTAGCGCCCTCCTGCTCTGACAGATTCTGGGTCCTAGAGTCCTCCTGCTATTGGTGCCCTGACAACATCCCTGCGCATGCGTACATGTGCACCCCTCCGAACAGTCGTGGGAACCTATGTTTGAATCCGTGCAAGCGTGCGCACAAGCGTGCACGATCGCAGCGCTCGTCTGGATCCCTGACATTGCCCCCCCCCAAGGGGCAGCCTCCAGATGCCCATCGATGTTCTTTTCTCTGGGTGAGACTGGAAAAAGGCTTTAATCAGTCTTTTTGCATGAATATTTGATTCAGGTTCCCAGGAGTTGTCTTCTGGTCCATAACCCTTCCATTTAATCAGGAATTGGGTCTGACCTTGTCTTTTCCTGCAGTCCAGAATAGCCTCCACCTCATACTCATCGCTCCCATCAATGAGGATTGGTTCTGGTGGTCTGGACCCTCTATCAGGAAAGGGGTCCGTCACAGCAGGCTTTAGCAGGGCAACATGGAATACCAGATGTATTTTCAAAGAGTCAGGTAATGAAAGTTCATAAGACACCTCGTTGATGACTCTTTTCACCGGAAAGGGGCCGATGAACTTCTTGGAGAGACAAGCCAACCGGAGATTTGCTGTAGAATGCCACACCCGCTCACCAGGCTGCAACTTCAGCTCCCCCTTCTCTTCTTGTCAAAAGCCCTTTTGTTGACCGCCTGTCCCTTGGCGATTGCTATCTGGAGAAACCTTGTTGTGCCGACTCAAGAAATCCACTGTACTCTGTACCGCTGCGGATTCAGGAGTAAAGTCAAGCAAGAAAGGACAGGTTGAAGCCATAATTTGGGGAAACCGGGGATTGTCCCATGGTCGAATGACTGGCATTGTTATAAGTAAACTCCGCAAGTGGCAGCAGGGGTACCCAATTATCCTGGGAGAAAGATGTAAAACAGCAGAGGTACTGTTCCAAAGTTTGATTGGTGCGTTCCGTTTGCCCATTGGTCTGTGGCTGATAGGCCGAGGAAAATGCCAACTTGATCTGTAGCAGCTCCCACAGGGCTTTCCAAAAGCGGGAAGTGAACTGGGCCCCTCGGTCAGACACGATATTTGCTAGTACTCCATGTAGTCTGACAATCTCCCTAATGAAGACTTGAGCTGACTCTACAGCAGAGGGAGTGCTCTTCAGGGGTATAAAATGAGCCCTCTTGGACAGACGATCGACAATCACAAATATTGCCGTAAAGCCCTCAGAAGGTGGTAACTCAACAACAAAGTCCATGGAGATCATCTGCCAGGGTCTGTTTGAGTAGGCCCCAGGTTCGGCTTCTTGCTGTCTTGTTCTGGATACAGACAGGACAAGAATTTACGTATTCCCTGCAAAAGTCCTCCAACTTGGGCCACCAGAAAGTACGCTGCACCAGTTTTGCGGTCTTGTGAATGCCGAAGTGACCTGCCAGGGGATGGTCATGCAGAATTTTAAGAACTTGTACCCGAACATTCTCTGGTACTAAGATTCAATCTCCTTTCCAAAGCAGATTGTCCCCGCAAGCGAGGGTTAATCCGGCAGGACTGGACTGGGACATGGAGAAGAAAACTACCCGTTGGCAAGATGGTATCCGGAACAGAAGAGTCTCTGGAGCTGTCGTACATCCGGGACAAGGCATCAGGCTTGGTGGTTTTTGACCCAGGACGGTACGTGATATGGAAGTTGAAACAGGAAAAGAACAAGGCCCATCTGGCCTGCCGTGGTCTCAAGTGTCTGGCTGATCGTAGGTACTCAAGATTCTTATGATCAGTGTAAATAAGAATCGGATGGGTTGCACCTTCCAGTAGATACCTCCATTCTTCCAAGGCGGCTTTGATGGCCAAAAGTTCCCGATCGCCGACATCATAATTCCTTTTGGACGGAGAGAGCTTCCGTGAAATAAAGGCCACAGGGTGTAAGGTGTCCTTGACTCCCTGACGCTGGGATATGACTGCCCCTATTGCAATTTCAGAAGCGTCAACTTCAAGGACATAGGAAAGTGCTGGATCCGGATGGCTCAGGATTGGGGCAGAAGTGAAGCGTCTCTTCAGGGTTTCAAAAGCATCCTGGGCCTCAGGATTCCAGCGGATTCGGGAGTCTTGCTTGGTAAGCTGTGTAATAGGGGAAATGATGGTAGAAAAAATCCCCGGATGAACTTCCTATAGAAGTTAGCGAAACCCACAAAACGCTGTACCCCCTTCTTGACTGTGGGTACAGGCCAGTCAATTACAGCAGACACCTTCTGTGGGTCCATTTCAACTCCCATCAGTGAAATAATCAAGCCCAGGAATTGGATACTCTCCCTCTCAAATTCACATTTTTCTGGCTCAGCAAACAGTCTGTGTTGACGGAGTCTTTGCAGCACCTGATTGACATGCATACGATGCTGATCTAGGGACCCGGAGAAAATCAGAATGTCATCTATGTACACGATGACAAAAATGTCCACAAAGTCTCTAAACGCTCATTAATGAAATGCTGGAAGGTAGCAGGAGCGTTGCAAAGACCGAAGGGCATTACCAGGTATTCAGTGACCAAATCTGGTGTGAAAAGCGGTCTTCCATTCATCCCCTTCTCTGATGCGCACCAGGTTGTAGGCCCCCCCTTAAGTCCAGTTTGGTAAAGATGCAAGCAGATCTTAGTCTCTGGAATAATTCAGTCATCAGAGGCAGGGGGTAACGATTCTTAATCGTGACTTTATTCAGCTCCCTATAGTCCACACAAGGCCTGAGTGATTGATCCTTTTTGGTAACAAAGAATATTCCTGCTCCAGCTGGGGACTTGGAAGGGCGAATTAATCCCTTCTCAAGGTTTTCATCAATATAGTCCTTTAGTGCCTCTTGCTCCCGTTCTGTTAGCGGAAAGATGCCTTCGAACGGAATTGCGGCCCCTGGGAGAAGATCAATCGGAGAGTCATAAGGGTGGTGAGGAGGAAGCGTGTCTGCCCCCTGTTTGCTGAACACATCCAAAAAAGATGGTAAGGCTCAGGTACTGACCGCCGGATCTCTGGGTCTGTTTAGAGCACAGTAATGACGAAGGGATGACCGGGGTGCTGGAAGTACAATGTCTCTGGCAATAAGGTGAAGAAAACTTGACTTCTCCAGTAGTCCAACTTATGTGTGGATCGTGGGCTTGGAGCCATGGAAGGCCCAGAATGACTGTGAAAATCGGGGAAGAGATGGCATCCAAGCTTAACAGTTCCTCATGATGAGCAGAACTGACAGGCAACAAAGGAGTTTCTTGGGTAACTAGTCCAGACTTGATATGGGACCCATCAGCAAGGTAGACTGAAAGGCTGTGCTTCTTGGGTTGCAGAGGAATACAGTTGATGGGTGAACTGCAGGTCAATAAAACAGCTGCATGCACCGGAGTCAATAATGGCGTTGACTTGTAGAGTTCTTCCCAGCAGCTGAAACAAAAGGGGTACAGCGATGTGGAAACAACGGACAGTCAAGACGAGTAGTACTCCTTGACAATTCGAACCTACGGTAGAGAAGGGGCTAAAAGTGTCAGTAAGACCCGGAAGGTACCGAGGTTCGGGTGCTAGGTGTGTATTCAACCTGATGACCTCTTCAGTTCAAAAGAAGTGGAATAACGGTCTCTGTAACATGAAGGTCGTGGGGCCAGTAGGGAAGCAGTAATGACACGAGATTTGTCTGGGTCTCTAGGCCGCCAGTCATGGACTCGGAATGGTAGAAAAAACCTACACTCTAGCCTTCTCGTGTGCAGACTTGAGGTCAGTGGAACATTAG
>BLSH010236159.1:31173-43264 GCA_018402905.1 Glandirana rugosa | reverse complement strand
TTCTTCCTCTTCCTCTTTCCTTCTTCCTCTTCCTCTTTCCTTCTTCCTCTTCCTCTTTCCTTCTTCCTCTTCCTCTTTCCTTCTTCCTCTTCCTCTTTCCTTCTTCCTCTTCCTCTTTCCTTCTTCCTCTTCCTCCTTCCTTCTTCCTCTTTCCTTCTTCCTCTTTCCTTCTTCCTCTTTCTTCTTCCTTCTTCCTCTTTCTTCTTCCTCTTCCTTAAATAAAAGTTTCTCTTACGTTCATTGACAGACGCAGCCTCTATTCATGACACATGGGGTTTATGCACATCCTACTAGGAGTAGACTAGGCAAAAAGAAAAAAGCAAGCTGGCCCCTCCCAAGCTATCCTCACTCAGCATAAAACCCCCCAGCTCTGTATAGCATATCAGTTTCTTTATGCCTAGTGCAAGGAGTTAGACCTGGTTCCCTGCTGGGATCTGCAGTTCCCCATTTTTCTTCCTTTTGCTTTTTTCAAGCTATCTGATGATGACTGCTATCAAGTAGCCGGCTAGGGCATAGAGGATATCTGGAATACTGAAATTTCCCCAGCACGGCCGACCGATGCGAGCTACCCTTAGCTTTAGCGGGGTCCGCCACATCGTATCCGTTCCGTGCGAACCCCACTTACGTCCGAGTGACCGGGCTGCGCTCGCGTCCAGGGGCGTTCTGGCCGGCAGCATCCCTCCCCACCTGGGGGGAGGAAGGTCTGCTACCGGGTGGCTACCCGATGCGCCTGTCGGGAATGGTGAGTGACACCCCCCTCCCCCCCTCTGGTGTGTGGAGGGGGGGCGACTAGCAGTACCGTAAGTCCGGCGGAGGGTCATGGGGTCAAGGTTCCTGTACTATTTCACCCCTTCCCACCCCCCCAATCCCGCGCTGCACCCCCCGTGCTACTTTACCGCCATGCAGCGTTATTTCGCCGCCATGCGGAGGTGTACCGCCGCCATTTTCCCTTGGCCGCATTCGGCGGCCATTTTGCCATAGCCACGGCCTTTTTAATGGAGGTTTTGGCCTCTAGTGATTGCGCGGAGGCCATTTTGCCGTAGTCGTGCCTTTTTAGCATGTGCTTTTGGCCATAGGCCCTAAAAGAGTTTTGGTGGTACCTGCGGGTTCTTCTCCGGGGGGGGGGGTCGGTCCACAGAAACGCAAGCTGCGCTGGGACCTCTGGTTCCCCTGGACCAGTTAACTTCCATTTGTGGAGAGTTTTTCGCTCGGGGGGGTACCGAGCCATGCCGAGGGGGTGACAAAAAAGTGTCCACCCCCCCGCCTTCCTCTGAGGGGGAATCTGAACCGGATGGGGCCTCTGTGGTCACAGGGCCCCACATGGAGCTCTCAGATGGTGAACTGGCGCCCTCAGACGGTGGGGAAGACCAGGTGGCCTTGATGGCGTGCAAAAGGGCACTGGTGGCCTCCCTGATCCGTGATATCCGTGAGTCATTGCAGCTGGACCAAGCCGGGGAGTCGCAGGAGACTGCCCACGTTTGTGGGTCCTTTAAGCCGTCACGGATCCCTAAGGCATGTACTTATGTCCAATTTTTTGACCAGTTTTGTGTATAAGGAATGGCAGCGTCCGCAGAATTCCTTTTCACTGCCAAAATGTTTTCTTGCGCTATCCTTTTGAGGATGGTTTTTGCAGAAGTGGGCTTCCCCCGCAGTGGACCCTCTGGTGGCTCGCCTGAACAAGGCAACGACCATTCCATCTTTAAGGTTCCGGCCGATAGGCGGACGGAGGGTATCCAAAGCTTTGTTCTTGGTGGCGAGGACGGCCATGAGGCCAGCTCTGGCGTTGGCCACGGCGGCACAGCCACTTACGAAATGTGCGACAGGATTGCACAGTGTTTGGGCTCCAGGTGCTCCCCTGAGGCCTTGCCGGTACCTGTGTGTCACAGCCTTGGACCTGCTCCTCATGTTGTCGAAGATGTCTGTTTTTGCAGTCATTATCAGACGGTTGCTGGGGTTGCGGTGTTGGTCGGGTGACCACACGTCCAAAAAGGGCCTCACGGACCTTCCTTTTCAGGATGGTCAGCTTTTCGGAGCACAGTTGGTTGAAATCCATTAATGATTTCACCGGGGGGGAAGAGTGCCTTTCTTCCAGAACCCAAGCGGCGGGATTGCCACCGTAAGCAGCGTCCTTCATCCTCGGCCCAGAAGCGGTGTTTTTCGTGCACGCGGATTAGCGGGCAAGGGGCTCAAGGCCCGACACTCTGCCTCTGGGTCCGGTAAGCGTCCCTGGCAGAGCAAGCCCGAAAAGACTGAGGACAAACCCTCCTCCACATGATGGGTTGCCCCCGCCTGGCTCTCGGGTGGGGGGGCCGACTTCTGGGGTTCGCAGACAGGTGGACTGCTCGCATTTCCAACCGGTGGGTACGGGAAGTGGTGTCCTCCGGGTACAGGATAGAGTTCAGCACTCTACTTCCAGATAGGTTCTTCCCATCGAACCTGAGGCTTCCGCCGGGGTGTCGGGAAGCTCTCTTAGGGGCTGTCCAGCTGCTGTCCGCACAAGGAGTGATTGCGCCGGTCCCTCCGTTGGAGAGGTTCCGTGACTTCTATTCAAACCTCTTTGTGGTGCCCAAAAAGGGTGGGGTAAGGCCAGTTCTGGACCTAAATGCGCTAAATCATTTTGTGACAGCGCGAAAATTCAGGATGGAATCAGTCCATTTCGGTTGTGGGACTTCATGGCATCCCTGGACATCAGGAACGCTTATCTGCATGTTCTCATTTGCCTCCGGCATCAGCGCTTCCTGCGCTTTGCGGTAGGGGACCTGCATTATCAATTTGTGGCACTCCCCTTCGGTCTGTCCTCTGCTCCACAGGTCTTCACCAAGTTGCTGGCCCCAGTGCTGGCTCTGCTGAGACAGAGGCATTGCTGTGGTAGCTTACCTGGACGATCTACTCCTGCGTGTGGAGTCGGCTCCGGCTCTGGATGACAATGTTGCTATCACATTGACCTCCCTGCGAGACTTCGGCTGGTTGATTAACCTACAGAAGTAGACACTGAACCCGTCCTGTCGCCTAGAATATCTGGGCCTGATATTGGACACAGAGCAGGCGAAGGTTTTCTACCACCGGCCACGTTGCTGACACTGCAAGCAGCAGTGCAAGCCCTGCTGTCACGTCGGTGGTCCTCCTTACGGGTCTGTATGCGGGTGTTGGGGATCATGGTCTCGGCCTTCGAGGCGATACCGTACGCCCAGAGTCACACTCGGCTCCTGCAGCGAGCGATCCTGTTACGGTGGGACAAGTCTCCGTTGTCTCTGGACCAGCTGATCAAATTGGATCATCAAACCAGGGGGTCTTTGACCTGGTGGCTCCGGGCCCCGGCATTGACTTTGGGAAAGTCGTTCCTTCCCTTGAATTGGTCGATAGTCACGACGGACTCCAGCCTATTGGGCTGGGGAGGAGTCCTTTGGCAGTTGTCTGCTCAGGGCCGTTGGTCGACGCAGGAATCGCGCCTTCCAATAAATGTGCTGGAGCTGAGGGCGATCGGGCTCTGTCTCTCCCACTGGTCGGCAAGGCTGCGCGGCCTCCCGGTTCGGGTTCAGTCGGACGACGCCACGGCAGTGGCGTAAGTGAACCATCAGGGCGGAACAAGGAGCTCGGCACCAGCTGTGGAGGCGGCCCTCATTCTGAGGTGGGCAGAACTTCGCGTGCCGGCAATCTCCGCCATCTACATTCCGGGCGGAGACAACTGGCAGGCGGACTTTCTCAGTCGCCAGACGCTGGATCAGGGGGAATGGTCCCTACATCCAGAGGTGTTTGGCCAGATTTGCCACAGGTGGGGCACGCCAGACGTGGACCTAATGGCGTCCAGGTTCAATCACAAGGTGCAGACCTTTGTGTGCAGGACAAGGGATCCATTGGTGGCAGCCACGGACACACTAGTCACACCTTTGTCCCGGTACAGGCTTCTATACACCTTTCCTCTTCTCAAGCTTCTACCGCGGCTCCTGCGCAGGATAGAAGCGGAAGGAATCCCGACAATCCTGGTGGCTCCAGATTGGCCTCGGCGCCCTTGGTACGCTGACATGGTGCGGATGGTAATGGACGTTCCCTGGCGGCTCCCGCTTCGTGGAGATCTGCTGTCGCAGGGACCCATACTGCACCCTGGTTTACCCTCGCTGGCTTTGACAGCTTGGCTATTGAGTCCCAGGTGCTGAGGGATAGGGGTGTGTCTGACTCCGTGATCCCTACCATGCTTAAGGCGCGTAAGTGTACTTCGCACAGATAAGTTATCGCACCTGGAAGGATTATATTGCCTGGTGTGAGGCGGGGGGGTTGGTTGGAACCCCCGCTCTTTCTCCATATCCCGGGTGCTGGCCTTCTTGCAGCAAGGCCTGGAAACCAGATTGGTTTTGAGTACACTCAAGGGTCACTTTTCAGCTCTGGCGATTCCTTTTCAACGTCCTTTAGCTACGCATTCTTTGATACGTACATTTGTACAGGGTGTACGTCATGTAGCTCCTCAGGTACGGTCGCCGTTGGCACCGTGGGATTTAAATTTAGCACTTCCGTACTGCAGAAGCCGCCATATGAGAAAATCAGGGATATTCCCTTACAATTGCTGTCCCAAAAAGGTGGCTTTTTTGGTGGCCATTACATCCGCTAGGCGGGTGTCTGAGTTGGCGGCTTTGTCATGTAGGTTTCCCTACTTGGTCCTTCACAAGGATAAGGCGGTGCTGCGCCCTTTCCCTTCGTTACTACTGAAGGTGGTTTCCCCTTTTCACATTAATGAGGGCATTGTTCTCCCTTCATTGTGTCCACACCCATCTCATACCAAGGAGATTGCTTTGCACTCCTTGGATGTAACAAGGGCTCTGCGGGTGTATTCGTCGGCTTCAGCTTCTTTTTGGAAGTCTGATGCTTTGTTTGTACTGACGGAAGGACCGCGCAAAGGTTTGGTGGCCTCATCAGCTACTATATCCCGTTTGATCAGACAGACTGTGACCCGTGTGTATACTGTTCGGGGCCAAGAATCCCCTTTTCCGGTCACGGCTCATTACACCAGGGTGATTAGCACTTCCTGGGTTTTCAGACACCCAAGCCTCAGTGTCTCAGTGTGCAAGGCGGCTACATGGGCCTCGGTGCACACTTTTGTTGAAATTTTAGAAGGTGTTGTGTCAGCATCCGTGGATGCTGCTTCTGGCTGCAAAGTTTTGCAGGCGGCGGTATAGGCGCGGCTGGCACCTCCTGAGAGGAGTCTGTTGGGTACAGTTGTTATTGCTGGCCCACCCTTCTTGTTTCACACTGCTTTGGGACGTCCCCATGTGTCATGAATAGAGGCTGCGTCTGTCAATGAACGTAAGAGAAAATAGGATTTTATTAAGAACTTACCGTAAAATCCTTTTCTCTGAGTTCATTGACAGATTCAGCACCCACCCCTCTGTGTTGCGTTTGTACGGCTTGTTACGAACTGATATGCTATGCAGAGCTGGGGGGTTTTATGCTGAGTGAGGACTGCCCCCTTGGAGGGGGCCAGCTTGCTTTTTTTCTTTTTGCCTAGTCTACTCCTAATAGGATGTGCATAAACCCCATGTGTCATGAATAAAGGCTGCGTCTGTCAATGAACTCAGAAAAGGATTTTACGGTAAGTTCTTAATAAAATCCAATTTTTTCTTAGTTTCTGTCAAAATGTAAATGAGTAATGTTTCCTCCTTCACTGATGTGTGCTGATGAGTATGCACTGCTGGGGCCTGATAGGTGGCATTGACAGGCAGCACTGGTGGGCACTGTTGGGGCTGCACTGATGATCAGGACACTGATTATCCATGTAGATGTCCCCTGTGTGGTTTTGCTGGTGATTGTCTCTCTTCTCCTCACAAGCTGCTACCTTGCCGATAACCAGCAAACCCTGTTTACATTGTGATCAGCTGTGATTGGACACAGCCGATCATGTGATAAATTGCCGCCGTGATTGGCTCTTTACCAAGATCTGTGATCAGCTGCGTTGGAAGGACGCAGTGATCACAAATCACTGCTGATACTTTTGTTGCAGGGGGCGCTCAGGCAACGTGAGCATGGGAGGACATTATATGACAGCCTCCCGACAAAGTGCAACTGCGCTGTAGCTGTCATTCAGCAATAGCACGGTCATGAACAGGTTAACTAGCTGTCTGTTCTCTAAAAGGGGACCTATTTATTAACAGAGTTGTTGATGTATATCCATAATTTGACCCATTCAGGTGTGACTACAAGCTCTCATCTCTATGGAGCTTGTAGTTATGTTTGCTCCTTGGAGCACAGGCGACCAGAGGAGAATTGAATGTTAACCTGGTCTAAACGTAATACAATAAAGTTCAGCATCTGATACTACACACAAACCTGGTCTACTTAACAGAAAGTTGGGCAATGTAAAGTGGGATTGTGTGCTTTATCTGAGGTCTGATAAATGCTAAATAGCGAAGGGGGGTGGGGATGGAAGACCACATGCAAGATTATTTATCCAAAGGTATAATGCTGCATTAACAAAAATGAAAAAATGGTATACAGACATGTTGTATTTTTGTCTTTTATGTATATGCAGACTTAAGGAACAAGAACGCAAGGAAGCAGAGGAAGCTAGCCAGAAAGAAATGGAAGAATGGGATAAAAACCTGCTGGCTCTTGCTGCACCTTCATGCATGGAGACAATGTGGGAAATACCAGCCATAGGTCATTTCCTTTGTTTAGCACAACAAATATTAAATCTTCCTGAAATAGTATTTTATGAACTAGAAAGATGTTTATTCATGCCTCAGTGCAATGTATTTTTATCAAAGATAATGACTTCTTTATTAAGCCCTCCACATCGCAGACCAACTTTACACCGTAGGCCTAATCTTCCATACCGAGCCTGGGAAGCAGCACTTAGGCAGAAGGTTCAGCAATGGTATACAGTTATAGGTCAGGCAGAGAACCCTGAGAAATGTGCTGAGAAGCTTGGACTGTGTTCTCAATTCTTCAAGGTCCTTGGGGAAGTTAATCCTCTTGAGCAAAAAACATTTCATGAACTGACATTTCAACAGAAGGTCTGGTTACTTAAAGGTCTTTGTGACTTTGTGTATGAAACACAGATCGAAGTACAGGATGCAGTACTTGGACAGCCAATCCATGAATGTAGAGAAGTGATTTTAGGTTATGATGTTCAGGAAAATTCCTATATTCACTTCCCACAATTTTGTGGTGCAGATGTGCGAGTATACAAACAAAGGCCATTGAAAGCCCCCGACTTTCCTATCCCTCCAATTAAAATTAAAAGATTAGCGCGAGCAAGATTCCGTAGATCCAAATGTAAATTTACTAAAAAGAAAAACGGTCAGTTTAAAACTGTTAAGCCAGTAGTAGCTCCATCCTCAAGGACTAATGTGGAGCTAAATGTTGACTGTCCTGGAAACTGTCATATGGACAGTTGTGTGAGTAGCACAAAGCATGATGCAAAGACAGTCAGGAAGCATGAAAATGGGGATCCTTGTGACATAAATAAGCCTGGCTCTTGCAAAGAGAACATAGAAAAGCCTAGTAGCCCTGGAGAACTAGTGGGTTACGGAGAACCTCTGAGTCCTGGAGAAATCAGGATTCTGGAAAATGTTGAGAAATATTCAGATACTGCCCTTCTCAAAACTGACACTAGTCCACTGAAAGAAAATGCACTTAAAACTTTTCAAGTCCATGTGAATGGCAACCACACCAACAACACTGAAGGTTTTTGCCACCGAGTGGCAATGGATATTCTTTTAGATCATTCTGCACTGAACCATGAAAAGCTGGAACTTCGGAGAGCAAAAAAGAAGAAGAAGAAGAAAAAAATGAAAGCTCTTTTAGCAGAAAATACACAGGGTAGATATGAAAATCTTCAAAACACATTTAAATCTTTTAAGACTGAAATGCATAACAAATTGTTGCTTAACAAAAAAAGAGCCAAGCACAAGAAGCACAAGTCTGGTAAGTTTTTTTTTGTAAAAATGATTTGGTCAACACTAACTTGGAAGCCTTATTATTTTCAGGTTGTGATCGAGGTAGCCATTGTGATTAAAAAATAAATATTAATGTATATACACAAACATGCATACGAACGTGGCCAAATTAGTTTGTACCTTTCCACAAAAAAAGAATCCACAATTTTTTACTGAAGTAATTGCTACACGCATCAGTATTTATTTTATATTTTCATAAACAATCAGACTTTGCTTCCCTTTTTTCTTGTGATTCGACAAAATATGTTGGATAAAACAAATGAAAATGAAATTTGTCATAAATACTAAAAAAATACAAAAATATTACCCTTAAAGCGTATCTAAGCCCAAACGTAAAAGTCCAGCAAAAGTAGCAGTTGAAGGGCTGAGGCAAATCCTTTAACACTGACAGGGGTGCTTACAGTGATCCGATTTCATTCATTTACGTAAAACCTTAATGCCAAAAGGGAAAAGTTGTAACTACTTAAAAAAAAGTTATCCTTTATTTCGTAATCACATTGATCTAAATTTGCTAGTGCAGGGGTCCCCAACCCCTGGTGAGCTTTGACGACCGCGGTCTGGATGGGACTATCACTATAATGACGGCTGGTCAGCAAGCGGTTAATGTAAAGGGGACTGCTCTCTAAAGGGGCACTGTGACGTAAAGAGGGCTGCACTGTAAAGGGACCCTATGTAAAGGCGGGACTGTGCTGGTTGTGGTGTGAAGAGGAGTTGAGGACCGATACCCTGTCACCAACCACAATTCCTTGGTCCCTGGAAAAGTTGGCTGCAACAAAACCGGTCCCTGGTGAAAAAAAGTTTGGGGGCGCTGTGCTAGTACATCAAAAATATACAGAGCAAAAAAGGTTGGGGACCACTCTACTAGTACATATAACACTTCACCTCTACTTCCCTGCTACTGTCTAAAGCTGGCTACACATTATACAATATTCTGGTACAATTTTCCTTTAGATTTACCAAAACCATATAATATGAGGTCACACCTAAACACTTCCAAATTGTATGCAGTCAGGCAGGCACTTGCATGACATAATTGAAGGTAAATCTAAAGGGAAATAGAACAATAATAATTGTATAATGTGTAGCAAGCTGAAAGGTGGCACCGTTTTTCCTCTATAAGTCCCCTTTCACACTGGGACTCTCATGTGCTTTAGCTCTAAAAATAGCTCCTGTAAAGCGCCTGAAAAACATCCCCCAATCCACCCCAGTGTGAAAGCCCGAGTGCTTTCACACTGGGGCGGTGCGTTTGCAGGGCGAGAAAAAAAGTCCTGAAAGCAGCATCTTTGGGGTGGTGCGGGGAGCGGTGTATGCACTGCGCCTAAACTGCCCCTGCCATTGAAATAAATGGCCAGCGCTTCCAAAGCGGCTGAACACCGCCTCGTGAGCACGGTGCGCCAGCACTTTTAACCCCTTGGGTGCAAAAGCGCTGCTAAAACTAGCAGAGCTTTACTGCTACCACCCCAGTGTGAAAGTGGCCTAAAGTGGAGCCAACCTAAGGCTCCATTCACACCAGTGTGTTTTTTCATGCTTTTTGCAGAAATGCAGGACATTTTTTTCAACATGGGTTCCTATGGAACATGTTCACATCAATGCAGTTTTGTGCCTCTACATTTAATAGAAAGGGTTAGGGACTTTTTTAAACGCAAAACGGTACTTTTTTGCTTTTTTTGGTTCAATAGATTTAAATTAAGAAGCTGCAGAAAAGCACGTAGTGCGTATTTACCTTATTTTTACCGCGATTTGTGTTTTTACATCTGCCCAACAACAAATTTTTATAAAAAAAGGCAAATCGCTGCAAAATCATGGTTAAAAAAAAAATAATGCAAAAAGCACTGAGGAAACGCTCAAAAGCAACATGCATAGATGTGAATCGAGCCTAAGACAGGATGTGTGTTACTATCCGCATCACCAGGTAAAAATAAAGGGAGAAAAGCTTAAAGCGGTTGTATTCTCAATAAAAAAAAAAATATTAACCTGCAAGGCAAAGGCATAATGAGCTAGCATGCACCGCATACTAGCTCATTATGAAATACCTCAGAACGAAGCTCCGACAGGTCCGCCCAGTCCCAGCAGAGGGAGCTGACATTTTCCCTCAGGGGATCCTTCCAGGTTCGTGGCTCCGGCGCTGTGAGTGGCCAGAGCTGTCTTTCCGGCAAGGTCCGGCGCTATATCCCAGGACTGCGCCGGGACATCACTGCGCATGCGCCGCTGATGTCAGTGGCTGCATGTAAGGTGAATATCTCCTAACCAGTACAGGTTTAGGAGATATTCACTTTACCTACAGGTAAGCCTTATTATAGGCTTACCTGTAGGTAGAAATTATATTTGGGGGCATACAACCGCTTTAAGAAATGAATGCAGCCACCACTGTTAAAGTGATTGTAGAGTCTTGTTTTTTTTTTTTTTCTATGAAAATAACAAACGTTGTATTTACCTGCTCTGGTTTTGCACAGAGCAGCCCGGATCCTCCTCTTCTTGGGTGCCTCTTCTGTGCTCCTGACCCCTCCCTCCTGTTGAGTGCCCCTACAGTAAACAGCTTGCTATGGGGGCACCCAAGCCGAGCTGCAGCTCCTTGTGGCCATTCAGACACGGAGCTGCAGTTTGACCCGACCCCTTTCTCTCCTGATTGGGTAACTGGCCCCGCTGCTGTGTTTCAGTCAATCAGGAGGGAGAGTCCCGGATGGCTGAGACACTCGTGGACATCGCTGGACAGAGAATGGGGCTTTGGTAAGTATTGGGCAGGCTGAGGGGGGCTGCTGTACACAAGGCTTTTTATCTTAATGCATAGAATGCATTAAGCTAAAAAAAAAACCTGCCTTTACCACGCCTTTAATGATGGTAGACTGCAGTTAATTATATTTTTGTATTTGGGTTTAGATACACTTTATTCTAATATTTTGTTACACAACCATGAAAGGCAACTGCTGCAAACAGGTTATTTCTTTAGCTCTCAATGACACATCTGCACCTGCCAACAGATGGTTTGCCCACTCTTTGAGCAAACTTTTTTCTACAGCTACTCCTACTAGCCATACTTAGGTGCTTTTAGCTTTGTGTTTCAGGTCTTTATCCTGTTGAAGGATGTATGACCTGCGACTGATATATAGCTTTCCCTTTTCTGTGCAGGAAGTTTCACTCCAGAATTCCTCGGAAGTCTTGAGATTTCATTGTGCCTTGCATACATCAAAGACACTATAGTCAAATACAACAAAGCATCCTAAAAAACATAACTTAGCCTCCTCCAGTAGGTTCTTTTTTTTAAATTGTTTTCCTCTGTGAATGGAGAGCTGATGTGAATTAGCAAATATCTGCAGTTTTGTCTCTCTCGCTTTCTGACACAGATGTATATTGGCCTTAGAGTTCAGCTTGTGTCTCTTTAAAAGTTATCTGTGGTGCTTTGTCTACCATTTGCTCTATTCTGGTCAATTTTCCTCTTGTGGCAATGTTCAGGATGCTTAGCTGCACTCCCATGGACCTTAAACTTTTTAATAATATTTCTCCTACGTTCACTGACAGACGCAGCTCTTCTTGACTTTGTGGGTTTTATGTTCGTCTTACCAGGAGTTAACTAGGCAAGGAAAGAGTTCAGCTGGCCCCTCCCCTGGGGGCCGTCCTCCTTTCCTACAATAAAACCCCCCCTCACAGAGGACTCTCCAGTTTCAATGCCTAGTTTGCAAGGAGTTGACCTGGCTTCCCTATGGGAACTGCAGTCCTATTGTGACCATTTTTTCTTTTTTATTTTATTTTTTCTTTTTTCTGCAATCAAGATGATCTGCTATCAAGAAGCCGGTCGGGGCATCGAGGGTCTTTGTGCTCTGTATCTTTTTTATTTTATTTTTTCTTTTTTACCAGTGTTATCCTGACGTCAAGGGTATCCCTTCGGTCCAGTTGAGGAACGTTTGATCCGTAACTTTGACCTCTCAGGAGACACTCCCCCCCAAAATAACATCCTTTCCTCCTGCCGGGGGTCCCCTCCCCGGTCGACTTGAGAAAGGAACGGATCAATTGAGGACCATTCTGCTTGTATTTTGGGTGTTTCAGTTCTTCTCGACGCAGACAGTCACTTGCATCCTCTTTATAATAATTTTTCAAATTCCAGGTACCCTCACGTCGATTCGTAGGACTTGTAACGGTGTTCTCCTTTT
>BLSH010236159.1:14973-31163 GCA_018402905.1 Glandirana rugosa | reverse complement strand
GTTGTTTTTGCGTTTACCCACCCCTCTTTTTTGACACAGCTTGGGGACGTCCCCACAAAGTCAAGAAGAGCTGCGTCTGTCAGTGAACGTAGGAGAAAAAGGGATTTTATTATAACTTACCGTAAAATCCTTTTCTCCGAGTTCACTGACAGACGCAGCACCCACCCCTCTGGGCTCTTTTTTGGTACGGCTTGTGTACAAACTGGAGAGTCCTCTGTGAGGGGGGGTTTTATTGTAGGAAAGGAGGACGGCCCCCAGGGGAGGGGCCAGCTGAACTCTTTCCCTGCCTAGTTAACTCCTGGTAAGACGAACATAAAACCCACAAAGTCAAGAAGAGCTGCGTCTGTCAGTGAACTCGGAGAAAAGGATTTTACGGTAAGTTATAATAAAATCCCTTTTTTCAACTGTAGTCACAGGAACATTAAGCTGCTGAGAGATGGTTGTATATGGCTTTTACATTTGACATACTAGTCTATGATTTTCTTTTTAATCTCCTCAGACAATGTTTTCCTTTGCTTTATTTGGTCCACGTTCAGTGTGGTGCACATAATGATATCAAAAAGCAGACTATGTTTCTCCATTTAAATAGACTGTCGGATCAATAAAAAAATGAAAGCTGTTTGATACTAATAATGGAAAACAGTTCAAAATATCACCAAGATCCAATCATTTACCCAGTATTTACAAACAAAAGTTGGCACTCTGTGTAAAATCTACATAAAAACCGAATGCAATGATTTGCAAATCTCATAAACGCATGTTTTATTCACAATAGAAAACACATCAAATGTTTAAACTGAGAAATGGACCATATTAAGGAAAAAAATAAGGTCATTTTGAAGTTTATGGCAGCAGCAGGTCTCAAAAAAGTTGGGACAGGGCAACAAAAATCTGGCAAAGTAAGTGGTACTAACAAGAAAGTGTTGGAAGAACATTTTGCATCTACTTAGGTTAATTGGCAACAGAGCTCAGAGCTGGTGAATTGGGGAGTGAAGAGAGAATCCCAGGGGAAGGAGGAAGATTTCTGACTTCCTCCTTCCTCGGTCAGACCACCCAACACATTAACCATGTCCCCCTATCATTTATATGTGTGTGTATATATCGGGGCTTGACAAACTTGCTTTGAATTTTTTGAAAAAAAAGTTATGAGCCAGGTTTTTTTTAGCATAGTGTGGGTTGTCAGTGCCCGGGGTAAGGCAAGTAATTTGCGCCCCCTAACTTACAGCAGAGCAGCCAGTCAATAACTCCAACGTAACACCAGGGTTATAGGCTGGCCAGAAAGAGTGACACTAAAAACCTGTTATAAGGGGAAACTCCTTATTATGCCTAATGCATCGTGACTGCGGCATGTAAAACGCCCTCATCTGCTGCCTAATGCAGCTTAAGGGTGGCCTTTGGTGGGTGGCAAAAACATATCTCTACTGCACATTTTTACCACCCAACTGCACATCTAAACAAAGCCTTAGTGACACTTTAAATAAAATACAAAAAAAGGTGAAAGAAGTATTCCAGTGCTGCTGATCTTCTGCTGCCTCTTTGCAGCCACTTCCTGCCTACATGTGTGTCCCCCACGGTGACTTTTCATTGCTCTGTTGGGTTTCCGGTCACCATGAAATACTTTAGCCCAGCTGCACATAAAGAGTGGTAATTGTTGATGGTACACAGGGCTTTAACACAATTTAGTTGCTTAGAATAACGATCACAATTTTCGCAGTGTAACATCATCTTTCACACTATACAAAAAATTGGCTAACTTCACTTTTTTTTTTTTTTTTTAATTCATTAAAGTGTATTTTTTTCCAAAAAATTGCGTTTGAAAGACCGCTGCGCAAATACCATGTGACATAAAATATTGCAACAACCGCCATTTTATTCTCTAGGGTCTCTGCTAAAATATATATATATATAATATGTTTGGGGGTTCTAAGTCATTTTCTAGCAGAAATTACTGGATTTTTACTTGTAAGCCACAAATGTCAGAAAAGGTTTAGTCTTTAAATGGTTAAACTGACCATCTACAGACCGAAGTTAATTCTTTTGATAAAAGTACCAAAAAGATACATTGTTTCTACTTATAAAGAAAAAAAAACAGATCCGGGCAGCCTGCCAAGTTTAACCACTTGCCTACCGCAGTCTGGCGGCGACAAAGTGGCTCTATCGCAAACCGCTGTCATATGACGGCGGCTGCGATATCCCTCACTGTGCGCGCGCGCCGCCAGAGGTGCGCTCTTGCGCTCACTGTGTCCGGGGGGCGGCAGGGAGCGGGTACAGCAGACTCGATTGCCACCGGCTACCCGCGATGGCCCCCCTACAGTGAAAGAACGGAGGTCCGTGTAAGTAAACACGGATCTCCGTTCTGTTAGAGGGAGAAGGGCTGTGATCACAGGCTTCCTGTATATGGAAGCCATGATCACTCCCTTCCCCCAGCCAGCCCAGCCCACATACAGTTAGAACACACCCAGGGAACACAGTTAACCCTTAGAGCACCCCCTGCAGGTTAACCCCTTCACTGCCAATGGCATTTACACAGTAATCAGTGCATTTTTATAGCACTGATGGCTGTATGAATGCCAATGGTCCCAAAAAACTGTCAAAATGGTCCGACATGTCCGCTGCAATATTGCAGTACCGCTAAAAATCGCAGATCACCGCCATTACTAGTAAAAAATAAAAACAAATTAAAACCCCAGAAATGAAGTCTCATCATCCGTAAACACGACAACTTTTGCGCAAACCAATCAATAAACGCCGAATGTGTTTTTTTGTTTTTTTTTTTTACCAAAAATATGGGGAAGAATATAAATCGGCCAAAACCGATGGGAAAAATCTTTTATTATATATTTTTTTTTTTTTTGGATTTGCATTTTAACAAAAAATAAGAAATGTTGTTTTTTTTTTTGCAAAATTGTCGCTCTTCTTTTGTCAGAAATGACGCAGAGGTGATCAAATACCACCAAAAGAAAGCTCTAATTGTGGGGAAAAAAGGACACAAATTTCGTTTGGGTGCAACGTCACACGACCGGGCAATTGTCAGTTAAAGGGACGCAGTGCCGAATCGCAAAAAGTACTCTGGTCCTAAAGTGGGAAATCCTTCCGGGGCTTAAGTGGTTAACAGCTGTTAGATTAACCTGAGAACGGCTCTTGCTGAATCTGAGATGCTGTTTTAAGATAGTGAGAGGAGAGAATGATTGGCTGCCACTCGCCAAGACGCGGTTTCTGGTTGCCGTTGTGACCTGGCGCCCTGGGATTGTCCCCTTAAAATAACTCAATACACAGCCATTAATGGCTAAACCGCTGGCAACAAAAGTGAGTACACCACCTAAGTGAAAATGTCCAAATTGGGACCAGTTAGCCATTTTCCCTCCCCAGGGTCATGTGACTCATTAGTGTTACAAGGTCTCAGGTGGGAATGGGGAGCAGGTGTGTTAAATTGGTGTTATCGCTCTCACTCTCTCATACTGGTCACTGGAGGTTCAACATGGCACCTCATGGCAAAGAAAAAAAAAGAATTGTTGCTCTACATAAAGATGGCCTAGGCTATAAGAAGATTGCCAAGACCCTGAAACGGAGCTGCAGCACGGGGGCCAAGACCATACAGCAGTTTAACAGGACAGGTTCCACTCAGAACTGGCCTCGCCATGGCTGACCAAAGAAGTTGAGTGTGCGTACTCAGCGTCATATACAGAGGTTGTCTTTGGGAAATAGACGTGTGAGTGCTGCCAGCATTTCTGCAGAGGTTGAAGGGGTAGGGGGGTCAGCTTGTCAGTGCTCAGACCATACGCCGCACACTGCATCAAATTGGTCTGCATGGCTGTCATTCCAGAAGAAAGCCTCTTCTAAAGATGATGCACAAGAAAGCCTGCAAACAGTTTGCTGAAGACAAGCAGAGTAAGGACATGGATTACTGGAACCATGTCCTGTGGACCAAGATGAACTTATTTGGTTAAGATGGTGTCAAGCGTGTGTGGCGGCAACCAGGTGAAGAGTACAAAGTCAAGTGTGTCTTGCATACAGTCAAGCATGGTGGTGGGTGGGAGTGTCATGGTCTGGGGCTACATGATAGCTGCCGGGACTAGGTAGCTACAGTTCATTGGGAGTACCATGAATACCAACATGTACTGTGACATACTGAGCCAGAGCATGATCCCCCTACCTTCAGAGATTGGGCCGCAGGGCAATATTCCAACATAACGACCACAAATACACCTCCAAGACAACCACTGCCTTGCTAAAGAGGCTGAGGGTAAAGGCGATGGACTGGCCAAACCTGTCTCCAGACCTAAACCCTATTGAGCATCTGTGGGGCATCCTCAAATGGAAGGTAGAGGAGCCCAAGGTCTCTAACATCCACCAGCTCTGTGATGTCATGATGGAGGAGTCCAAAGAGAACTCCAGTGGCACCCTCTGCAGCTCTGGTGAACTCCATGCCCAAGAGGGCTAAGGCAGTGCTGGAAAATAATTGTAGCCACACAAAATATTGACACTTTGGGCCCAATTTGCACATTTTCACTTAGGGGTGTACTCACTTTTGTTGCCAGCAGTTTAGACATTAATGGCTGTGTGTTGAGTTATTTTGAGAGGACAGCAAACTTACACTGTTATACAAGCTGTGCACTCACTACTTTACATTGTAGCAAAGGGTCATTTCTTCAGTGTTGTCACATGAAAAGATATAATAAAATATTTACAAAAATGTGAGGGGTGTACTCACTTTTGTGAGATACTGTATATAAAAATAAATATATATATTAGAGTTGCCACTTCATCCCTTTAAACCCGAACACATATGAACTACACAGGTTCTGAGGAAAATTAAATGCAGGAAAGGCACAGAGTTTAATTTCCACCTTAATCAGCCACAGAACCTGTGTAATTAATGTGTTTGGTTCGGTTTTAAAGGGATGAAGTGGCAACCCTAATATAAACATATATATATATATATATATATATATATATATATACATATATTGTGTAGGGGGACTAATTATTTTATTAACAAGGTGGGCGGTCACCTCCAAGAATGTCCATTACTGAGCAGTGATAATTTATCACTGCTTAATAAACCAACATCTCTGAGTTTCGGTGAATTTCTGGTACTGCTTTTTTATCATTTTATAAACTTACAACTTCATAGCAGTGGAAAAAAAGAAAAAAGAATAGTTCAGTATCTGCAGTCCAGTAATCTATCACTACATAACAATATCCAGTTTACAAAAATATTCTCATGTTATCCTCTAAACATCCAGCAGTTCCAAAAACCTAGGTCTTTGGGGACGCAAAAAGGAAAAAAGAAGAAAAAAAGGGGGGAAAAAAAGAAAATGTATAAAGGAAGGAGTGGAAGGGGAGAGATGGAGGAAGAAGGGGCGGTGTCCCACCCAAAAGTGAAGGGGGAGACCTGACACACACCAAATCACCCTTTAAATTTACATGAAAACAACAAATTCATTAGTACTTCCTTTATATTTACATACCAAATCATGCTTTATAAATGTGGTTTTTAGTGACTTCCTTTAACCTCCTTAGCGGTATTCCCGAGTGTGGCTCGGGGTGGATTTTCAGTACCTAAAGCGGTAACCCCGAGCCACACTCGGGCTTGCATCGCTGGATCCAGGCAATGTTTCTTACCTTGTCCCCTGGATCCAGCGATGTCCTCCCGCGGTGTCAGCGTGTCTGCGGGCTGTGTCCGCAGCTCCGATGCCTACGTGTGCCTCCGGGCTCCGTTCCCTGCGAGCGTCGCGTCGCACGGGGGCGGAGACCGGCGGGAAATTCAAAAAGTGAAACACACACAGTACATACAGTACACTGTAATCTTAGAGATTACATTACTGTATGAAAACATTTCACACCCCCTTTGTCCCTAGTGGTTTGCCCAGAGCCCTGCATGCACTTTTATATAATAAATGTCATTCTTTCTGCCTGGAAACATGAGAATGTCCATAGCAACCAAAAAGTGTCCCTTTGCGTCAAAAGTGGTTTTTGATCAGCTAGAAAACACCGATAATAAATAAGAATCATTTGCAGAATTGAGTGATACTGATTTTTGGGGAAATTTATCATCAGAAACTGAAAGTGACGACAACGACAATTCTGCAACTGAGCAAATTTCTGCGTTTTTGGTTTGATTACATTATTGAATAAATGCAAAATAATTGTACCGCTTTCAGCACCAACAAATCAGACATAATCATACCGCCAGGGATACTAACCATTGCAGGCCTATAGTACATAACGCCAACTCAGTCATACCGCCAGGGAGGTTAATATCCAAGTTCACACCTCAAAAAAAAAAAGGGAGGGATTTATGACCCTTTCTTTATTTCCGTGGAGCATTCTCTTCACCAATACCTCTATTTCTCTGTGCCTTCACAATCCCACCTTGTGTGTCCCTTTTCCCTTATTCATTCCACTTCTAATAATACTATTTGTGGGGAAAAAAAAAAAACATTCTTCTTTTTACCAACCACTACACCCCCCCACAGCACATGAAATTTACATTCCCCAAAATCACTCTGTGTAAGCAAATCACACAGAAAAAAAAAAAAAGTATTGACTTCCCACTTCACTACTCTCCCCCCTATCCCTCCCCTTCCCCCCACCGCCAACACACACAAAAAAAATAAATAACTCCACCCAATTACTTCCCCCTCTTTCTCCATACTCCTCTCCAGATTGCTGGATGGTTTTTATTTAAAGAGGTTCACCCTATTCTTTGTCCTTTGTGGAATGGCACGATCTGTAACTCCCCAACATCCCTCTTCAATGTCTGACGAGTGGAGTATTCATCCTGCCCATATGTCCTCAAACATTTCCCTCTGATGTCTAACTATATGTATCCATCTCTCTGCCTCCTATCTACCTCCTTTTTCCAATCCAACACTGTGGGGTCGGAGGGTTGTTTCCAGAACCTGGGTATCGGTGCCTTCGCTGTGTTTAATAAATGTGGAGTGATACTCTTTTTGTACACTCTGTTTGATATAGGCATTCCATGGAACAGGAAATGAAGTGGAGTGAATTCCATAGATTTAAACGACAATCTCCTAATCTATGGTGCGATTGCCTCCCAAAAGATTTTAATCTTTGGGTATGTTTACCACAGGTGGAGGAAAGTGCCTCTCTGGTCACATCCTCTCCAGCAGCTCACATTAGATCCTGGATACATCTGGGCTATACGCACCGGTGTTCGGTACCATCTAGATAAAAATTTATAGGACATCTCCTGTAACTGAGAGCTCCTAGAGGCAGTGTGTCCTTTGAATCATTGTTTTAATTTGAGTAGTTGTAAAGTTTTGTTCCATCTCTCTCTCCCACTCTCTAATGGGTATGGGACTACCTTTTGTTGGTTGTTCGTTACCAGTTTATACATTCAGGATAACAAATGTCCAGGGTCTGGGTTCTTGCCACACAGTGACTCGAAGACAGTAAGGGAATTCAGTGGTCTTCCTGGCACTTTTAATTTTTTAAAAAAAGGTTTCCAATTGTCGGAGTCTCCAGCTGTCCAATAACGTCCTCTCCCGGTCTGTTATCAACTCCTGCAGGGGTAATAGAACTCCCTCTGGTGCAAATTTTGCACAGGTGGTGTTCTCCCCTTCCCCCCCATACACTTGTCCATCCCCTCTCCTCCCCCGGGGTGAACCATGGATATCCTCCCAGTGGAGCCAGGGGGATGTACCAGGTGCATATTTCCCTGAGACATTCATCTTGTCCCACACTGACAAGGTTATCTGCGTAACAGGAGACGTCCATTCTGATAAACCCCTGTGGTCTGCCGGGATCCATGGGGCGCCCGCTAAATTCCTGCCTGCTAATGTTTTTTTCCAGGCAGGCCCATAGCTTATCCTCTGCATTATGGCACCAATTTAGTATGCATGTCAAGATCATAGCCTTATAATATATTGATATATCTGGAAGCCCTACTCCCCCCTCTCCAGCTTATGTCTTCACATCATGTCGTAGGATAACCTGGGATGTTTGTCCCCCCATATGAAAGTCTGGAATGCCCTCCACATTTGTTTAAAAAAACTCAGTGGGAGGGCCATTGGAATATAAATTATTTTCGGTAATATATTCATTTTTAATGCGTTCACTCTGCCAAACTATGTCAAAAGAAGAATTCTCCATCTCTGCAAGTCTCTTAGTATACTCCCCACTAGGGCACCGTAGTTAAGATCATATAAAAGTTTAGGATCCTTAGTTATATAGGTCCCCAAATAAGGCAGGGAGTCCCTACGCCTTATAAATGGGAATGATCGTTGCAGAGATGCGACCATCCCGAGGGGCATGGCTCGGCATCAGAATTGATTTTTCAAAATAGATTTTAAAATTAGCTAACCTACCAAATCTGTGCACTTCGTGCATCAATGTGCACAAAGACTCCTGGGGGGAAGTAAGGTAAAACAGTAGGTCATCAGCATAGGCTGAGACCTTATGCTCTACTAATCCAATATGGACCCCCACGATCTTCGTATTCCTTTTTACCATACGTAGAAAAGGTCCCAAGATCATGTCAAACAAAAGCGGGACAATGGGCACCCCTGTCTAGTCCCATTTTGTTTCTTAAAATATTCAGACAGCCTCCCATTAATCTTTACTCTTGCCCCTGGGTTTGTATATAGGGCCCGTATCCACCCCCCTGAGCAACTTGAACAAGATCAATTCCACCACATGGTCTTGCAATCAAAGGGCTAAAATGTTGGCCAGAAACTTTTTGTCCAAGTTCAACAGGGTGATGGGCCTGTAATTGGCACAGTACTGGAGGTCTTTTCCCTGTTTCGGTAGAACTGTTATATAAGCAAGCAGGGCTTCCTGTGGCAGGGGGGTTGGAATTTGTTATTGAATTAAGATATTCACAGAGTGGCTAAGTAGTATGGAGTCAAACTTCTTATATATTCGTAAGGCCATCTGGCCCTGGGCTCTTACCCATTGATGTGTTCTTAATTACCTCTCCCAGCTCTTCCTTAGAGATCGGCCTTTCCATCTCTTCCCGAGCCACCCGGGGCATATCCTGCAACCCTGATTCTTTTAGATATTCCTGAATTCTAATCCTCTCTTCCTCCTCCTCCTCTTCTGTTAATTGTGGGTCGATATTATACAGAGCTTTATAAAATCTTTGAAATTCAGGGGCTATTGTTTTGGAATCTACTATCTGTTTATTCTGCACTCCTAAATTATGTACATGACGCAATTCCTCTTTTTTCTTAAATAGTTTTGCAAGCAGTTTGCCACATTTGCTCCCCTGCTCATAGAGCCGATGGGCAAAGTACCTGCATTTGTTTCTGACCTTGCAATCTAAGCACAGCGCTAGATCGGCCCGTAATGTTTCCAGTTTTTTTATACCTGCCAAGTTCAAATGTGCTTTATGTTTGACTTCCAGTTTATGGATTTCATCAAGTGAAAATAAACTCCCCTCTAATTACCGCCTTATGCGCTTCCCATCTTGTTTGGCTTGATACTTCCCCAGGTGTGTTTATTTCGAAATATAATGTTAACGTACGGGATAGGGACTCTACAGCCACTTTATCATCAAGAATAGACTCATTCATTCGCCATGTACGCTCTATTCTCCCTCCCGATTTTTTTTTTTTTAGAACGTCAAGCTTATAGGAGCATGGTCTGAAATAGTAATTGGTTCAATACTAGCGGATTCCACCCAGCCCAGATAGAATTGATCCACAAGCAGCCAGTCAATCCTTGAATATGTGTTATGTACTTTTGAATAGTAGCTATAGTCTCTGTCCCGTCTGTGAAGTACTCGCCAGCTATCTACCAAGTGTAGAGAGCGCATTTGTTGTTTAACATGTCTCTGTGCTCTATAAGAAATTTGGGTTTTCCCCGATGATGTGTCCATACTGGCATCTAATGTCAGGTTAAAGCCCCCCCCCCCCCCCCATTACCACAAAACCATCCTTGAATTTACCCAGTATTTTCAGGGTTTTGGAGAGGAAGTCAACCATCCCATTATTCGGAGCATAAATTAATGCAAACGTATAATACTGACCCTCCAACTTACCCTTCACAAATATATAACGACTTTCTGGGTCTACCTGCACCTCCGTCTCCGCTAAGAGACAGGAGGTCTGCATGGCTAATGTAACTCCTCTTGCCCCTGCCCTTGGGGAGGGAGCGTGGAACCACCGTTCAAAGGGAAACGGAGGGGTTTGAAGTATGTGCTAAGTCACAAAATAAATGTGTCCACTTAAAATGGCTGCAGCTCCTCTGTATGAGTTCAGGATATTAACTCTTGCACTATCAAAGCCAAAGAAACAGTTGGCACCGCCATCTAAGTGTAGATTTATTTGAAACAGTGCCATTGAGTGCTATTTTAACCACTTGCCGCAAAATCACATACCTGTACATCATTCTGTTTAAGTGATTGTACCGGTGTGAAGCCTGCAGCTGCAGGCATCACCCTAGTACTGTTTTTTTAAGAGCCAATTGTCGGCTTTCTTGTGATAACAACTGATGCAGGTAAGCAGCTGCTTGATTGTTATCACAAGCAGCGGGAGGGGACGTCCCCTCCCACCGCTCTGCCCAGGCTCTCCTGTTATATTGGAAGACCCAAGCAACCAGCCAGCACGTTCGCCGGCTGGCCAGAAACCCGAACAAAGCCAGAATCAGCTTTGATCGGGTCTGGGATCTAATAACCCGTAAGCTATGTCATGACATCACTTGTTTACTAGAGCCTTAAAGGTGCCAAATTTAAAAAAAATGTCAGTATTCAAAACAGCCAAACCTGGCATTTTGAATGCTTTTAATCTCAAAGGAGGGATTTGGGGTCTTATAGATCCAAGATCCCTCCAAAAAAATACACGTGACTGTTGCTGTCCCAAGGGATGTCGCCTGTGGAGATTTTTAACCACTTGCCGACTGACGGAGTGGGTAGGGCGGACTCTATTGCCGCCGGCTACCCACGATGGCCCCCCTGCAGTGAAAGAAGGGAGGTCCGTGTATGTAAACCGTGATCATCCCCTTTCCCCAGCCAGGGCAGCCCACACACAGTTAGAACATGCCCAGGGAACACAGTTAACCCTTAGAGCGCCCCCTGCAGGTTAACCCCTTCACTGCCAATGGCATTTACACAGTAATCAGTGCATTTTTATAGCACTGATCGCTGTATAAATGCCAATGGTCCCAAAATTGTCAAAATGGTCCGACATGTCTGCCCCAATATCGCAGTACCGCTAAAAATCGCAGATCGCCGCCATTACTATTAAAAAATAAAAACCCCAGAAATGAATTCTCATCATCCGTAAACGCGGCAACTTTTGCGCAAACCAATCAAACGCAGATTGCGATTTTTTTTTTATCACAAATATGAGGAAGAATATAAATCGGCCAAAACTGATGAAAAAAAAAAGTTTTTTTGTATTTGTATTTTAGCAAAAAGTAAGAAATTTGGGTTTTTTTGCAAAATTGTCGCTCCTCTTTTGTTTATAGCGGCGATCAGAAATGACGCAGCGATGATCAAATTCCACCAAAAGAAAGCTCTATTTGTGGGAAAAAAAGGCCGCAAATTTTGTTTGGGTACAACGTTGCACGACCGCGCAATTGTCAGTTAAAGCGACGCAGCGCCGAATCGCAAAAAGTGCTCTGGTCCTAAAGTGTGAAATCCTTCCGGGGCTGAAGTGGTTAAGTACCGTAGTCTGTCGCCATTCTATGAGTGTGCGCAATTTTAAAGCATGACATGTTAGGTATCTATTTACTCAGCGTAACATCTTTCATATTATTAAAAAATTGGTTTAACTTTACTGTTTTGTTTTTTTCTTAATTCATGAAAGTGTATTTTTTCCCCAAAAATTGTGTTTGAAAGATCGCTGCGCAAATACAGTGTGACATAAAATATTGCAACGACCACCATTTCATTCTCTAGGGTCTCTGCTAAAAAACTGCATATAATGTTTGGGGGTTCTAAGTCATTTTCTAGCAAAAAATACTGATTTTAACTGGTAAGTAACAAATGTCAGAAAAATGCCTGGTGTTCAAGTGGTTAATTTCTTTTTATTGTTTCACATAAATCTACACTTAGATGGCAGCGCCTGCTGTTTCTTTTGTATTTATGCTGGAGGGGGGTCCTGAGTTGGACTTTTAAAGCCCCCTCTGGGATAGAAATGTACACCCTCTAAACAATCCATTAAAAAAAAAACTGAAGTCATTAGTGCTGAATCCAGAAGCCCCCCCCTCACCAGAACCAGCAGCAGTGGCAATGGAGAACTTAGGTGAGTACATCTGCTACCTGTCTCTTTGGCTATTGTAAGTCTTCTTTTGGAAAATATATTTGCTATATGGTATATATAAGTAGGCATTTTCTTTGGTTGTGCCATATTGATTTCTCACAGTAGGTACACAAAATAATGGGATGGATGGCTCTGCAGCATCTGAATCGCCTTATTACATTTGAAAAAAATATTTCATGATTTGCTTTATTTTTGCTGACTATTTTATATTAACAATGTGTAAGAACTGACCAGTTTAATGTGATAGAATACTTATGAGGTTATTTCTCTATTCATTTGTGGAAGGAAAAAAAACTGTCTCTACAAATATGGTTGTAAAGAAGAAGAAAAGTGCTGTGTCTTCATCTGCTACTCCAGAATTCCAGGTAATACGTAACTGCAGTTGCAGCAGCCACTTTTTTCCTTAGTTTTTAAAAAGCAACATTAATACTCCAAAAGTCTATAATCCAGGAGTTATATAATGCTAAATCAATTCTTAAAGTTTGAAACTGATTGGGGATACATCAAGCAGATAGAAAGTAACACACCACATGCCTCAGGAACAGACCTACCCAGTCTCAATGTGAGGGGAATTCTGATATCTGGCTGCAGCTTTTGCACAGAACTTTTTTTTTTCCCAACTACAGTTTATAAACTAAATAGGATAGAGTGGAGATGGATTAGATCACCTGTTTATATGGCTACCTCTGTCCCTTTAGGCCTCTTTCACACTTGTGCAACTTGTCCTGCGACTTGGGACTGCAAAGTCGCATGACAAGTCATACCCCATGATTTCCAATGATTACCATTCATATCTGTGCAACTTAAAGTCGCAGTGACTTAAAAGTAAGTCCCTGCACTACTTTGGTCTGACTTTGATGTGACTTGAGGTCCATAGACCTCAAGATTACACAGGCATTGCTTCAAGTCGCATTCAAATCATGCCAAAAATTGCTGCAAAATCACACAACTCTCAAGTTGCACAAGTGTGAAAGGGGCCTTAGGGAAATTCAACCTCCCTATTTGCCCTGTTTACCGTTCTCATCAAAAGTAAAAGAAAATCCCAAATTTTGGATTGTCTCCAGAACAGTAATAGAGGGGAAATCTTCCAATGGGGGCCCCTAGTTCTGGTAACCTGGGGTCCCCAATGGATTCCTTTAATTTGCAGGGATTTCCTGTCACTTCCTATTATGGCTATGGAACAGGAAGTGAAGGGAAATCTTCTCCATGGGACACAGATGACAAAAAAAAAAAAAAATGACAGGGGTCCTTTACTCTATCCAAGATGAAAAAAAGAAAGGTTTTGCTTGTAGTTCTACTTTAATTACCCTAATAGCCTTTAAACATTGAACTAAAAAGAATTTAAACCCTAGTAACATATATATGCGGCGTCCAGGAGGTGGGCTTTAAACTTGGGCCCCGCATATATGTGTTCCTGTGTTTGTGCTGGGAGTGTGGTGCTCTCTCACCGAGAGCCTGGGTCTCATGCTAAAGTTTGGAACCCGAGACTTCCTGTCACCTGATTGCTGTGATAGCTTCTGTCACTCAACATGAGCCTCCACTCTGTTTAAGTAGTATTCGTCTTGCTTAAAGCTAGCCACACACATAGTCTGATTGTACAGTCTCCCTAAAACCTAGAACACATGGGCCGAATCAATAGAAACCGGCCGACATTCGGTACGTGTGTATGGCAGCCGGTCCGACAGAAGCCAATGGCTGAAAGCTCTGACTGAAGTGTTTTCGGGAGGGGGCCGCCCCCTGTCAGAACACAGAAGCTCAGCAGGGGAGATTTCTATACTAACATCGGATTGTTAGTACAGCGACTTCCAACCTGAGCTATCGTTTTTTTTCCCTTCAATCCGCTTGGTTTTACGAAAACTAGTAGTGTGTACTAGGCTTAAGGCTGACCATACACTGTACAATCTCCTTTAGATCTACCATCAACTATGTAGTACAAAGGCCTGCAATGATTGGTTGGAATAGGTAGGACCTTATATTACATAGTTTGGTAAGTTGATTTAATGGGGCAGTTTGTAATGTATATATGGAGACCATAAGAGCCGGTTCACACTGAGGCGACTTGTCAGGCGACTTGAGTCGCCTGACAAGCCGTCACCATGCAGTGCAATGGAACCGTTCTAATAGGAGCGACTCAGGTCGCTCCGACTTAGAAAAAGGTTCCTGTACTATTTTCGGGGTGACTTCAGCGCGACTTGCATTGACTTCTATGAATAGAAGTCTTCTTGCAAGCCGCGCTGAGGTCGTCTCGAGCGGGGCGACTTGCTTCTCCCTGCAAGAAGCGCCGCTCCAGTGTGAACCGGCTCTAAGGCTAGCTGTTCACCACACAATCTGATTGTGAAATTTCTGTACAATTTCATTAAGGCTCCATGCACACTGAAGCTGATAAACTATCGTTTTTGGGCGTTTGTTGTTTTTAACAACCCATAAACATCCCTCTATGTTATCTTATGTGTCCATGCACATTTATGGGCTGTTGTCTGAATGCCCTAAAATCACGTTCAAGAGTCGTTCTTCTGACAAGATCTGATCAGGCAGACTCTTGCACTGCCCAATAAAGCTGATGGTAGATCTAAAGGAGATTATACAACCCCAGTTCCAAAAAAGGGGAAACTGTAAAATCTACATAAAAACAGAATGAAATGATTTGAAAATCTTATAAACCCATATTTATTCACAATAGAACCTAGACAACATATCAAATGTTTAAACTGAGAAAAGGACAATTTTTAGAATAAAAATAAGGTGATATTGAAATTGACGGCAGTAACACGTCTCAAAAAAGTTGGGACAGGGCAAGAAAAACCTTACAAAATAAGTGTTGCTAACACGCTGGAAGAACATTTTGCAACTAATTAGGTTGATTGGCAACTGGTCAGTAACACGATTGGGTATAAACAGAGCATCTTATAGAGTCAGAGGGGTTGATTTAGACCTGGTTCACACCTATGCTTTTTTTTAGCGCGTTTTCAGTTTTGCAGACACACACTACAGTCCATTTAACATGGTTTCCTATGGGTCATGTTCACATCTGTGCATTTTATGGAAAGGGCCAGGGACTTTTTTCAGTTTTTTTGGTTCCATAGACTTCAATAGATCAAAAATGTGTTTTGAAAAATGCAAAATGCACCTGGAGTATGCAAACTGCAACCTGCATAGGTGTGAATCAGGCCTTACTTAACCGCTTGCCGACCTGCTCACGCAGATATACTGCGGCAGGTCGGCCCTCCTGTGCGAAGTGACGTACCCTTACGTCCTCTCACGCAGGTGCAGTTGCAGGCAGGAGCGCGCGCCTGCTGCGTGCTCCATGAGTGTTCCCGCGGGTCGGGTGGGCTCTATGTCCACCTACGACCCACGATCAGCTACTACAGAGCCAGAACGGTTAACCACCGATGTAAACATGGCGGTTCCCCGTTCTGACAGGTGTCATGACAGAGATCTACAGATCCCGGTCATCGGGATCAGTTAGATCTGTTATGCCCTTGGCAGCCCAGCCCCCACACAGTTAGTAACACACACAGGGAACACATTTAACCCTTTGATCGCCCCCTGCAGATTAACCCTTTCCCTACCAGTGACATTTACACAGTAATCAGTGCATTTTCATAGCACTGATCGCTGTATAAATGCCAATGGCCCCAAAAAAGTGTCAAAAGTGTCTGACATGTCCCCCACAATATCGCAGTCCCGCTAAAAATCGTAGATCGCCGCCATTACTAGTAAAAAAATAAAAAAAAAACGCCATTACTGAATCCTCATCCTAATCAATATACGCCGATTGCAATTGTTTTTACCACAAATATGTCAAAGAATATACAGGGTGGGCCATTTATATGGAAACCCCTTAATAAAATGGGAATGGTTGGTGATATTAACTTCCTGTTTGTGGCACATTAGTATATGTGAGGGGGAAACTTTTTAAGATGGGTGGTGACCATGGCGGCCATTTTGAATACACAAGGG
>BLSH010236159.1:0-14551 GCA_018402905.1 Glandirana rugosa | reverse complement strand
GATGGTGCACCACCACATTATGGGTGTCAGGTCCGAGCATTTCTAGATGAACAGTTTCCTGGAAAGTGGATTGGTCCTCGTGGGCCAGTTGAATGGTCCCCAAGGTCTCCCGATCTGACCCCCTTAGACTTTTATCTTTGGGGTCATCTGATGGCAATTGTCTATGCTGTGAAGATACGAGATGTGCAGCACCTGAAACTACGGATACTGGAAGCCTGTGCTAGCATTTCTCCTGTGGTGTTGCTATCAGTGTGTGAAGAGTGGGAGAAGAGGGTTGCATTGACAATCCAACACAATGGGCAGCACATTGAACACATTTTATAAGTGGTCAGAAACTTGTAAATAACTCATGAAAGAATAAAGTTACGTTAAAACCAAGCACACCATTGTTTTTCTTGTGAAATTCCCAATAAGTTTGATGTGTCACATGACCCTCTTCCTATTGAAAAAACAAAAGTTGGATTCAAAATGGCCAACTTCAAAATGGCCGCCATGGTCACCACCCATCTTGAAAAGTTTCCCCCCCTCACATATATTAATGTGCCACAAACAGGAAGTTAATATCACCAACCATTCCCATTTTATTAAGGTGTATCCATATAAATGCCCCACCCTGTATATCGGCCAAAACTGAGGAATAAAGTTGTTTTTTTTTTTTATGGGTTTTTTTTGGATATGCATTATAGCAAAAAGTAAGAAATATATATATTTTTTTTCAAAATAGTTGCTTTTTTCTGTTTCTAGCACAAAAGTGCCGAATCTCAAAAAGTGCACTGGTCAGGAAGGGGGTAAATCCTTCCGGGGCTGAAGTGGTTAAACTGGAGGGTGCAAAATCTGATGCAGCTGTACATAGGAACCAATCAGCTTCCAGGCTTTAGCCCACGTTCACACCAGGCTGTTTTGTCAAATCGCCGCCTATTGCCAGCAACTGCACTGTCCAAGTGGGTGCAACGCTGACTTTGCAGCTCCGCACTGATTCCCAAAAGTAGTTCCTGCACTACTTTTGGTGACTTCGGGACCTATTTGAAGTTGAAAATATTTTTATTGAAAACAAGAGTCACATTACAAAGGTAAAGCGGTTGGTGTGATATATCCACAAGTCCACTTAGTGGCTATGGCCCACAGTGAGACTCGGGACCATGAGCAACCCATGATCATGGGTAACAAAGACAAAAAAAGAAAAACTTCATTATATCAAGAAAAAACGCTTTGAAGTATAAAAACGTGGTACCTTGTTGTTTTCTATGTTAAAAAGATTGAAAGACAGAAAGATAGGAAAAGACAAAGACATAGTGAGAAATGAAGGGAAAGATAAACATAAGAAAATAGGGGACAGTAGAGAAAAGAAGGGGGGGGGGTCTGCTGGAGGGTCTCGGTCTTGTGTAGTTGCCCAACGAGCAAACCTGAGACTTGCTATCTGTCTGTTACCGGGGCTTGTTGGGAGCCTAGGAAGTTAGTGAGTGTGTCAGAGGCGGAGAAGCGTATTCGGGACCAATTTGAATAGACATCTGTGCACAGATGTCTGTCAAATTGCCACTAAAGTCGGACTGAAATGCCGGTTTGAAATTGTGCGAGTTCAAACTGGCCCGCAATGTGAACCTAGGCTTATTGTCAAAGCTTGATTGAACAAGCTGAAGTTAGAAGCTGGTTGGCTACCATGCAGAGCTGCACCAGATTTTGCACTCTTCAGCTTCAGCAAATCAACCCTAGAGTGTCTCAGATGTAAAGATGGGCGGAGGTTCAACCAATATATGAAAAAAACTACGTCTAAAAATTGTCAAACAATTTCTAAATATTGTTCCTCAATGTAGTATTGCAAACAGTTTAAAGATATGATCATCCACAGTACATAATATAATCCAAGATTCTGAGAATCTGAAGCAATCTCTGTGTACAAGGGACAAGGCTGAAATGCAATATTGGATGCCCGTGATCTTCTGGCCCTCAGACAGCAACGCATTAACCACTTCAATACCATGCACTTAGAACACTTCCCTACCAGACCAATTTTCAGCTTTCAGTGCTGTTGCGATTTGAATGAGAATTGCGCGGTCGTGCGACGCTGTACCCAAACAAAGTTTTTATCATTTTGTTCCCACAAATAGAGCTTTCTTTTAGTGGTATTTGATCACCCCTGCGGTTTTTATTTTTTGCGCTATAGAAAAAAAAAAAGACCGAAAATTTTGAAAAAAAAAAACATTTTCTTTGTTTCTGTCACAAAAGTTTGTATAAAGTACATTTTCTCCTTCACTGACGGGCACTGATGTGGCTACACTGATGGGCACTGATGAGGCTACACTGACGGGCACTGACAAAGCAGTACAGATTGGCACTGATGAGGTGGCACTGATAAGGTTGCACTGATGATGGGGCACATATACAGCACTGATGGGCGGCACTGACAAGCAACACTGACGGGCACTGATACGTGGCACTGATATGCGGCACTGATGGAGACTCATAGGCGGCACTGATAAGTGGCACTGGGCACAGGTGGGCACTTTTAGGTGGCACAGGTGGGCACTTTTAGATGGCACAGGTGGGTACTGATAGGTGTCACAGGTGGGCACTTATAGGTGGCAGTGGTGGGCACAGGTGCAACAAGCACTGTTAGGGATGGCACTGGCAGGCATCATACATGGGCACAGTGCCATCCCTACAGTGCACAATAATGCCCTTACCTGGTGGTCTAGTGTGATGTCCGGGGGGGGCTCCCTGGTGGTCCTGATCCGGTTCCCTGGTGGTCCAGTGAGGTGATCCTGAGGGTGGCTGCGCTGATAAATGTTCAGCGCAGCCCCCCCCCGTCAGAAGAGCAGCCGATCGGCTCTCCGCTGCTCAGGTCTGCAGACCTGAGCAGAGGAAAAGCCGATAAACAGCTCTTCCTATTTACACTGTGATCAGCCGTGATTGGTCACGGCTGATCACATGGTAAAAGGCTTCGGATCGAAGCCTTTTACCTCGGTCGGTAATGCGGTGGGTCAGCCTGACCCACGGCACCACCGATCGCCGCGATGCGTGCCCCCAGGGGCGCGCGATCGCGGATTATCCTGAGGACGTCATTAGACGTCCAGTCAGGATAATGAGCCACCCACCCGGACATCAATTGTCGATGCGCCGGGCGGGAAGTGGTTAAAGGATAAGTTCACCTTTAAAAAAATAATAATAATAAAGGCACATCTGCAAATAAAAAAAAATGTGCCTTTACTATTTTTTTTTACTTTTACTGTAAAGCAATGCTGATTGCGGGTGCCACGCAGGAGTTCTGCAGATTTGTCAGTGCATCTGTCTGGTTGTACCTCATACGGCAGGCAGATACACACTGACAGGTAGAGACAATGAACTACCAGAGCACTCAATAGCACCATGGTAGTTCATTGAATACTACAGCCGCAAAAGCTTTTGGTACTTGTAGCTTCCTGTTCACAGAATTCTGAACAGAGCCCCGCATGGCTGCGTCATGCTAGATCGCTGTCACTGGGGAGGGGGAAAAGCTGCAGCTGCTGGTACATGTTACATTTTCCACCCTAAATATTGGTGGAACATGTAACCTGTTCCAAAAGGTGAACTTATCCTATAGGCTGGGCTCACACCTATGCGAATAACATGCAGCTTACACCGCATCCAATTCGCATGACACTTGAAAACACATTGTTTTCAATGTGTCAGGTTCACATAGGTGCGGTGCATTCGCAGAAAACGTGTGCGTTTTCTGTGCAATGCGGTGTGATATCCCAGCCTATTAAGTTCAATGGGAACACATCTGCCCGCAGATGTGTTCCACACTGAACGGGAATCTTTCCCCCTGCCCGTGGCACTTTCCCCTCCCCGGGCAGCTGCGCTGTGAGAACGGACAGGAGCCACTGAACGGCTCCGTTCATTCTCAGCAGCAAACAGTCTGGAATTTGCACCGGACTGGTGTGAATCCAGCCTTATAAACAGGCATGATTCTGTGATGGACTTTAATGCATGGGCTCAGGAATACTTCCAAAAATCACTGTGAACACAGTTCATTGTACCAACCAAAGAAGCAAGTTAGAGCTTTATCATGCAAAGCCATATATGAACATGATTCAGGAACGCCGCTGTCTTCTCTGGGCCAAAGCTCACTTAAAATGTTTGTTGCAAAGTGGTAAACTGTCCTCTGGTCAGACAAATTTAAATTTGACATTCTTTTTGGCAACCATGGGCACCACGTCCTTTGGACTAAAGTGGAGATAGACCTTCTGGCTTGTTATCAGCATGCAGTTCAAAAGCCTGCATCTCTGATTTTATGGAGGAGCATTAGTGTAGCTTGCACATCTGGAACGGAACCATCAGTGCTGAAATGCAGGTTTCAGAGCAGCATATGCTCCTATCCAGACAACATCTTTTTCAGGGAATGCCTTGTATATTTTATCAGGGCGCTGCTAAACCACATACTGCATCTATGACAACAGCATAGCTTCATAGTAGAAGAGTCTGGGTGCTTAACTGGCCTGCCTGCAGCCCAGACCTTTCTCCAATTGAGAATATTTGGCGCATCTTGAAATGAAAAATACGACAAAGACACAAGACTGTTGAGCAGTTAGAATCCTATATCAGGCAGGAATGGGACAACATTCCTCTCCCAAAACTCCAGCAACTGGTCTCCTCAGTTTCCAGATGTTTACAGAGTTTTGTAAAAGAATAGGGGAAGCTACACCTAATTAAGCATGGCCCTGTCCCTCACGTCACATTTGTTAATAAATCTAAAGAGACTGCACAATCAAAATGTGTAACCAGCTTGCAAGCAGAAATCACGGCTGATGTTGTCTCTTCTGTGTCCCTCCTATGATTAAAACCCCCTACACACGATGCGAATTTCAGACGGGAATTTTCGTACGACGACCGTGTGTCCGAAACTCTTACCCTTAGTATGCTACTTTCGACAGCCGATTTTCTTTTTTACGGACGATAAAAGCTGGATGTGCAGACTAGTACATTTTTTTTCGTACGTTAAGTCAACGTCCAATTTTCGTATCAGTAGGGTTTTCATAAGAAAGAAATTGTACGATCACGACTACACATGCTCTGAAACGAAAAAATACATACAAAACTATTCAACACATTACGTCACTTCTGACGTTGAAGTCAGTCGTACGAAAATTTTCGTATTGTTAGTAAGGGTCAGATCAGGTCCACCGGAGAAACTGACAGGTGGATGCGATCAGCCCACTAGTGTGAAAGGGGCCTAAGTTAGCGACTCATGGAATAGGGGTATAATTGCATAGGGGGTCAGTTTTTGTGTGTCTTAACTTGCTAGATGATCCTGTACCTCTATATTCATACTTTAATACTTCGCTTTTAGAAAAGTGGCACCATGTACAGTATCTCACAAAAGTGAGTAAACCCCTCACATTTTTGTAAATATTTTATTATATCTTTTCATGTGACAACACTGAAGAAATGACACTTTGCTACAATGTAAAGTAGTGAGTGTACAGCTTGTATAACAGTGTAAATTTGCTGTCCCATCAAAATAACTCAACACACAGCCATTAATGTCTAAACCGCTGGCAATAAAAGTGAGTACACCCCTAAGTGAAAATGTCCAAATTGGGCCCAGAGTGTCGATATTTTGTGTGGCCACCATTATTTTCCAGCCGTGCCTTAACCCTTTGGGCATGGAGTTCACCAGAGCTTCACAGGTTGCCACTGGAGTCCTCTTCCACTCCTCCATGACGACATCACAGAGCTGGTGGATGTTAGAGACCTTGCGCTTCTCCACTTTCTGTTTGAGGATGCCCCACAGATGCTCAATAGGGTTTAGGTCTGGAGACATGTTTGGCCAGTCCATCACCTTTACCCTCAGCTTCTTTAGCAACGCAGTGGTCGTCTTGGAGGTATGTTTGGGGTCGTTATCATGTTGGAATACTGCCCTGAGGCCCAGTCTCCAAAGGGAGGAGATCATGCTCTTCTTCAGTATGTCACAGTACGTTGGCATCCATGGTTCAATCAATGAACTGCAGCCCCCCAGTGCCGGCAGCACTCATGCAGCCCCAGATCATGACACTCCCACCACCATGCTTGACTGTAGGCAAGACACACTTGTCTTTGTACCCCTCACCTGGTTGCCGCCACACACACTTGACACCATCTGAACCAAATAAATTTATCTTGGTCTCATCAGGCCACAGGACATGGTTCCAGTAATCCATGGCCTTAGTCTGCTTGTCTTCAGCAAACTGTTTGCTGCCTTTTTTATGCATCATCTTTAGAAGAGGCTTCCTTCTGGGACGACAGCCATGCAGACCAATTTGATGCAGTGTGCAGCGTATCGTCCGAGCACTGACTTGCTGACTCCCCACCCCTTTAACCTCTGCAGCAATGCTGGCAGCACTCATACGTCTATTTCCGAAAGACAACCTCTGGATATGATGCTGAGCATGTGCACTCAACTTCTTTGGCCGACCACGGCAAGGCCTGTTCTGAGTGGAACCTGTCCTGTTAAACCATTGTATGGTCTTGGCCACCGTGCTGCAGCTCAGTTTCAGGGTCTTGGCAATCTTCTTATAGCCTAGGCCATGTTTATGTAGAGCAACAATTCTTTTTTTCAGATTCTCAGAGAGGTCTTTGCCATGAGGTGCCATGTTGAACTTCCAGTGACCAGTATAAGAGAGTGAGAGCGATAACACCAAATTTAACACACCTGCTCCCCATTCACACCTGAGACCTTGTAACACTAACGAGTCACATGACACCGGTGAGGGAAAATGGCTAATTGGGTCCAATTTGAACATTTTCACTTAGGGGTGTACTTACTTTAGTTGCCAGTGGTTTAGACATTAATGGCTTTGTGGTGTTACTTTGAGGGGACAGCAAATTTACACTGTTATACAAGCCATACACTCACTACTTTACATTGTAGCAAAGTGTCATTTCTTCAGTGTTGTCACATGAAAAGTTATAATAAAATATTTACAAAATATATATTTATATATACATTCCTTATAATAAGTGTTTACTCTTTCTAGCTTGTTTGCACGAATCTTGATGAACTCAGGGAGCTGATTAAGAAAATTGATGGAGAGCTCAAAACATTGGAAAACAACAAAAAGAAATCGGTGAGAGCATTTTTGATGAAGTAAAAAAACTGCCAATACCGGTCAGCAATATATATTTAATGTTCCTATATCTGGTACAAAAAAAAACGGTTTTCTAGCCTTACATTTTATTATAATATAGGTGAAGTACTTGTGTTTCATGAACTGTGAATAGTTATCCACAGAAACATTGTCAATCTGGAATTGTTGTTACATACATTGTTATAACATGTAAGTCATGTATTGTCTGTATAATGATCTTTCGGTTTAGTTATGTCTGTTGCTATTGACAGATAAGGTAATTTCTGGGCTGTAGCCATTTGTTGCTGCATGCAGATTTGTTCAGCTTTTTTACAGGTTGTAAACAAGAGCTGTATATATATTTCTTATTTTCTTGCAATGATTTATACTTCAATTATTGTTTTAGGGAAAATGGCACTTAAGAAGGCAAGGTGTAAAAGAGCTTCATGGCACCTTGACACGTCTGCTAAATGAACTGTTGCCATGGGAACCAAAGCTACTGAAGGCTTTTCAAAAAAATCGGTAATAACACACTGTAAACCTAGAATATATGATCATTGCTTACTGAAAAGATAGTATGTAGTCTCTCCTGTGTAGCAGGTGGATATTGCATTTTATTTTATTGTAAATGGTCAATAGCTGAAAACTGAATGCATCTTATAAATCTATACATTGTTACCCATAACACAGTAGAGCTGTATCCCACATATAGTTAGTATCACCATTCAGATCTGCTATTAACCTTTTGTATCGTATAGCATTAGACATTAGTCCTGGTTGCATCGGTAGCAGCATTAACACATAGGAGTGATAATTGCTGAAATTTTTTATATGTCTTCTTGCAGTGCACGTCTGAGAAAAGACTATGATGATTTCCGAAGGCTGCCAGAATCTGACAATTTTACCAGAGAATCATCTTCTCGTGGTAATTGTGAGCCAAGCAAATCTCAAATTTCTGTACCTAAATCATCTGAAGTCTGTCACAAGGAAATCGAGAAAAACAATTGTCATGGTATGATTTAAAACAAAACTAGCCAAACAGCTAAATATACATGTGTCTGATCTATTTTTACCTGGCAGAGTATTTATAATAATTAATTTAGTTTTTACTTTTAGAAAGTCCTGCAACACTCTATAGTTAGGGGAGTATCACCAGTATTCGATATTGCTGCTCTGCCCTTTCCTGTGTCACATTTTCCTGTCCAGCATGCTTAAGAGCCCTTTCACACTGGAGTGGACAGGGCAGTAGCGGTACAGCGCCGCTAGTTTTAGTGACGCTTTACCACTGTTATTGCAACGCTTTGGCGCCACTAGCGGAGTGCTTTTAATCCCCCCCAGAAGGGGTTAAAATTGCCCACTTAGCGCTGCTTTCAAATCGCTTTGGTGCTTTGAAAGCAGCACCCATTCACTTCAATGGGCAGGGCGGTTTAGGAGCGGTGTATACACTGCTCCCTCACCGTCCCAAAGATGCTGCTTGCAGGACTTTTTTTTTCCTGTCCTGCAAGCGCACCGCCCCGGTGTGAAAGAACTCAGGCTTTCACACTGGAGCTGCAGAAGAGGCAGTTTACAGGCGCTATTTTTAGCACAAAAACATCTGTAAAGCACCTCAGTGGGAAAGAGGTCTTAAGTGGAACTAAACCATGTCATTTTTTACAGCCACAGGAGGTTCCCTTTTAGCCTTTCCTTTATCTTCAGTTGCTGTAGTGCTGCTCATGTGATCAGATATGACTCCAGCCGTTTGATGGCTTGATGGTTCAGTTGAGAGCTAACATATTGCACACTAGAATCTGTAAACGTTATCTTTCAAGACATGCCTTAAAGTGGAACTAAAGGCAGAAATAATCACCTATTCTCCAAAGGTCTGTCTGATGCCCGCGTGGTTCTTCGCTGCCATCTTCTCCCTGGCTTCTTCTGGGTGCCAGTCTTCAGGGCCGTCTTGATTGACCAGTGTGGGTTGATGCCACTCCCGCATCACCAGTTGCAGTTCTTTTTTTTTTTTTTTTTTGCAACACATTCAGTTTTCAGTTCAGGTTCGCCGGGCAGACTTTATTTCTCTTATGTTCAATGACAGATGCAGCCCTTCAATGACAAGTGGGGTTATATGCACATCCTACTAGGAGTTGACTAGGCAAATAGAAAGAAAGCAAGCTGGCGCCTCCCAGGGGGGCGTCCTCTCTCTCCCATATAACCCCCCTGCTCTGCTTAGCATATCAGTTTTATTATGCCTAGTGCAAGGAGTTAGACCTGGCTCCCTAATGGGACCTGCGGTTCATCTTTTTTGCTACCGCTTTTTTATTTTTTTCAAGCTATCTGATGAAGACTGCTATCAAGAAGCCGGCTGGGGCATAGAGGATAGCTAGAATCCTGCACTTTCCCCAGCACGGCCGACCGATGCGAGCTAGCCCTAAGCCTTGGCGGGGCCCGCCGCATCGTGCCCGTTCCATGTGGGCGGCCAGTGGGTGACCCCCACTTGCGCCCGGTGACCGGACTTGGTTCCTGTCTAGGGGCCTATGGCCTGCAGCATCCCTCTCCGGCATGGGAGGAAGGTCTGCGACTGGGTGGCTACCCGCTATGACCATTGGACTGGTGAGTGACCCCCTCTCTTCCCCCCTAGGGGTGCGGAGGGGGGGTGCTGGGCGTATTTTAGCGTTTTGGCCGGCCGGTGGAGGGTGTTCGCTGGGCTAGTGCCCCCCTGGGTGTCCTCGCCCCCCTCCTACACCCCCCTCCTCTCTCCGCACTGCACCCCGTTCGTTCGTAACGCACCTCGTGCGTTCGTACCGCCATTTTGCTGAGGGTTTCCCTCTAGTGCCTGCGGCGGCCATTTTGCCGTAGTCGCGGCCTGCATACAGGCTTTGGCCTCTTGTGGACGTTTTCGGCGGCCATATTGGATGTCCCTGGAGAAGTAAAAAACGTGCTGCTGCCGTTTTTGCTTCCTCTTTCGCTTGGGACAGCGTGGCTGACTACAGACGGCGTAGGCTTCTTACTGGCAGTCCTTAAGCACTCTTACTAGGAGCAGCACTTGTGGGCAAAACAGCAAGTATAGCTGGGCTCTCCCTGGGGTGCTGGTAGCGGTGGGTGCAGTCCACCTGGGGTCTCCCTGGCGTTCTGTGGGTTGGCGGTGGGGCTGCATTGTGGGGGTGTCAGGTCATTTTCTATTTTTGACTGTCAGTTCCGGTGGTACGATGGCAGATGACCCTGCAGGTCCTTCTGAGGAGGAGTCAGCGGCAGCGCAACCTGCGCTGGGGACCCTGGTGTCCCTGGACCAGCTGAGAGCAGTGTTTGGGGAATTTCTTCCCCGGGTGGGGCCAAGCAGCGCTCTGGGGGCCCCTAAAAAGCGTCCGCCTCCCCCTTATTCCTCAGGGGAAGAGTCCGAACCGGAAATGGCTTTGGGGGTCACGGGGAACCCCGTGGAACTCTCAGAGGGTGAACTAGTCCCCTCGGACGGTGAAGAGGACCAGGGGGCCTCGGTTGCATGCGAAAAAGCGCTGGTGGCCACACTGATTACTAATATCCGTGCGTCCTTGCAACTGGACCAAGCAGGGGAGTCGCAAGTGTCCGCATATGTTTGCTGGTCTGCTAGGCCACCTAGGTCGCCTAAGGCTTATCCTTATGATACATTTTTTGACCACCTGGTCTATCAGGAATGGCAGCGTCCGCAGAATTCCTTCACCCTACCTAAACGCTTCGCTATACGCTATCCCTTTGAGGATAGTTTTGTGAAGAAGTGGGCATCCCCCGCAATGGACCCTCCGGTGGCTCGTCTGAACAAGGCAACGACCATTCCTTTGGAAGGGTCTCCCTCGTTTAAGGACCCAGCCGATAGGCGGACGGAGGCGGTGTCAAAGGCACTTTTCCTGTTGGCAGGATCAGCCATGAGGCCAGCCCTGGCGTCGGCCATGGCGGCACAATATCTGTCTGACTGCATGGCGGAGCTGCAGAATGATTTGGACTGTGGCAGGACGCCTGAGGCGTCGCAGAAAGCAGACCATTTGTTTCAGGGTCTTCGGTACCTGTGTGATGCAGCTCTGGACCTGCTTCCCATGTTGTCAAAAATGTCTGTTTTTGCAGTCATTATTAGACGAGTTCTCTGGTTACGTTTGTGGTCGGGTGACCACGCGTCCAAGAAGGGTCTTGCGGATCTTCCCTTTCAGGGTGGTCGTCTCTTTGGGCCACAGTTGGATGAAATTATCAAGGATTTCACTGGAGGGAAGAGTACTTTTCTTCCGGAGCCCAGGCGGCGGGAGTTCCGCCACAAGCAGGGTCCTGCCTCTTCGGTTCAGAAGAGGTTTTTTCGTGCCCCTGGTGCAGCGGGCAAGGGGTCGAGGCCCGGCAAGCCTGCCGCAGGGGCCGGTTAACGTCCCTGGCAACGCAAGAATGAAAAGACAGAGGACAAGCCCTCCTCTGCATGATGGGTGGGGGGACGTCTTCTGGGGTTCGCAGACAGGTGGACTGCCCGCATTTCCGACCGGTGGGTGCAGGAAATGCTGTCCTCCGGGTACAGAATAGAGTTCAGCACTCTACCCCCAGACAGGTTCTTCCCATCGAACTTGAGACTCCCTCAGGGGCGTCGGGAGGCCCTCCTAAGGGCCGTTCAGGCACTCTCCGAACAGGGGGTGATCGTGCCAGTACCTCCGTTGGAAAGGTTTCATGGTTTCTACTGCAACCTGTTCGTGGTCCCCAAAAAAGGGAGGGGTCAGGCCAGTTCTGGACCTAAAGGCGCTAAACCACTTTGTGAAAGCGCAAAAATTCTGGATGCTATCTGTTCGTTCAGTCGTGGCCGCCCTGCACCAAGGGGATTTCATGGCATCCCTGGATATCAGGGACGAGTACCGTTATGTTCCCATTTGTCTCCGGCACCAGCGCTTCCTGCGCTTTGCGGTGGGAGATCTCCATTACCGATTCGTGGCACTTCCCTTCTGTCTGGCCTCGGCTCCTCGGGTGTTCACCAAGCTGGTGGCCCCGGTGCTGGCGCTACTGAGGCAGAGAGGCATTGCGGTGGTAGCATACCTAGACGACCTGCTCCTGAGAGCGGAATCTGCTTCGGCTCTGGAGGAGAATGTGGCTATCACAATGACCTCATTAAAGGACTTCGGCTGGCTGATCAATCTGCAGAAATCGACGGTGACACCGTCCTGTCGCCTGGAATATCTGGGTCTGATTCTGGACTCGGAGCAGGCGAAGGTGTTCTTACCTCCGGCCAAGTTACTGACACTGCAAGCAGCGGTGCGAACCCTGCTGTCCCGCCGGTGGTCCTCCTTACGGTTCTGTATGCAGGTGTTGGGGCTCATGGTTTCAGCCTTCGAGGCGGTACCTTACGCCCAGAGTCACACTCGGCTCCTTCAACGAGCGATTCTGTCTCGGTGGGACAAGTCTCCACTGTCCTTAGACCAGCTGATCAGATTGGATCCTCAGACCAGAGGGTCGTTGACCTGGTGGCTTCGGGCCCCGGCTCTAACGTTGGGGAAGTCGTTTCTTCCCCTGAGTGGTCGATAGTCACGACGGACGCCAGCCTATTGGGCTGGGGTGGGGTCCTGGGGCAGCTGTCTGCTCAGGGCCGTTGGTCGGCACAGGAATCTCGCCTTCCGATCAATGTGCTGGAGCTGAGGGTGATCAGGCTCTGCCTCTCCCACTGGACGGTAAGGTTGCGTGGCCTCCCGGTTCGGGTTCAGTCGGATAACGCCACGGCAGTGGCGTATGTGAACCATCAGGGTGGAACAAGGAGCTCGGCAGCGGCTGCGGAAGCGGCTCTCATTCTGCGATGGACAGCTGGTAGCGCCTTGGTGTCGGTATCGACTTCTGTACGCGTTTCCTCCCATCAAGCTTCTACCACGGCTACTGCGCAGGATGGAAGCGGAGGGGATTCCGACAATCCTGGTGGCTCCGGATTGACCTCGGCATCCTTGGTACGCCGACGTGGTGCGAATGGTGGCAGATGTTCCCTGGTGTCTTCCGCTGCACGAAGATCTGTTGTCTCAGGGACCCATCTTGCACCCTGCTTTACCCTTGCTGGCTTTGACGGCTTGGCTATGGAGTCCCAGGTGTTGAGGGATAGGGGTGTCTCTGACTCCGTGATCCCTACCATGCTTAAAGCGTGCAAGTGTACTTCGCGCAAGATTTATCATCACACCTGGAAGGCTTATATTGCTTGGTGCGAGGCGGGGGGTTGGAACCTCCGCTCTTATGTTGTGTCCCGGGTGCTGGCTTTTTTGCAGCAGGGCCTGGATAAAAAATTGGTATTGAGTACTCTCAAGGGTCAGATTTCGGCTCTGGCGATTCTCTTTCAGCGGCCTTTGGCCTCACATTCGTTGATTCGTACATTTGTACAAGGTGTGCGCCATGTGGCTCCTCAGGTAAGGTCACCTATGGCACCGTGGGATTTGAATTTGGTACTTTCTGTACTGCAGAAACCGCCATATGAAAAAATCAGGGATATTCCCTTGCAATTGCTGTCGCAGAAGGTGGCTTTCTTGGTGGCTATTACATCCGCTTGGGGGGTATCTGAGCTGGCAGCATTGTCCTGCAAGTCTCCTCACTTGGTCCTTCACAAGGACAAGGCGGTCTTGCACCCTTCTCCTTCGTTTCTACCGAAGGTGGTTTCTTCTTTTCACATTAATGAAGATATTGTTCTTCCTTCGTTATGTCCGCACGCATCGCATCCTAAGGAATTTGAGTTACATTCATTGGATGTCGTGAGGGCTTTGTGGATGTATTTGACGGCTACAGCTTCCTTTCGGAAGTCTGACGCATTGTTTGTGCTGACGGATGGTCCGCGCAAAGGATTGGCGGCCTCGTCGGCTACTGTTTCTCGTTGGATCAGACAGACCGTGACCCATGCTTATACTGTTCAGGGCAAGGGTTCGGGGCAAAGAAATACAGTAAAATGGACTGCAGCTTTGCAGTCCTGAACAGTGCTAGCATACAGAGCAGCTTAAAGTGGTAGTAAACCCTCCTATCATTTTCAGCCAAGGAAGCTGCCATCTTGGCCTCTGTTTAATCTACAACTGCCATAAAGCTGCACATGTGATCAGCTATGACACCAGCCATTGGATGGTTTGACAGTTTGGTTTAGAGCACAACCAATGGGAGTGTTCCATTTCCGGCACGTGCCGTAAATGTAACTGGTTTTAACCTGTTAAATGGATGGGTTTACTACCGCTTTAACCACTTCCCCCAAAGTGACGTCATATGACGTCAGTGACTTTGAGTGCTGATATCTGGATGGTGCCTGCAGCTACAGGCACCATTCAGATATCGTTTTTTTCTGCCGGCGATTCTTGTATGTATGATAAAAGTGGTCTCCGCAGCAGATTCGCCACGAGATCACTTTTATCAGCAGCGGGAGAAGTGCCCCCACCGGTTTCCGGTCATCTCCACCACTTACCAGACCCGCTGGCAGCGGCTGAGATGATTGGTTCCTCTCCCCCCAGTGCTCGTGAGCGGCTGAAGCCGCTCACTCAGCTCCATAACAT
>BLSH010236125.1:0-16548 GCA_018402905.1 Glandirana rugosa | reverse complement strand
GTATTCTCATATTCTGTGTATTTTGCTCTCCAAAAGGGCCCTCAGAAAGGCGGCTTATCAGGCATTCAGTGTGTGGATCCACGGAGCGCTAGGGAAGAAAGAAGAGAGACCGATCCCAGCCTGCACCGTACACCGAGTCCGATTGGCCTTCCTGGGTCCAGGCTACGCCACATCCTACAAGGATTATCCCGCTGAGCACATGATCTTCAGTTAAATCCCGGGAATCTCTTACATAGTTGGGAAATATATGTAATTTTGTCTAGATCCTGTTAGAGAGATTTCCAGCACTTCCTTTCCTAAATGAAGCTACAAATCCCCAAGAGGGATACAGAGAGACATGAAAACGCGTTCCTGCTCCATACAGAACAATATACAATGTGCTTGGGGTTCAGAGGAAATGATGCAAAGATTGCACCCCCACTTGTGTCAGCACATCGCTGATCTTTGGTCCGATTCCCAGGGCTCATGTGCTGCTAATGAGGTGGACAATCTCCCTGTATTCAAATCATAAAGCAAATGAAAAAAGTTATACACTTGGCCAATATTAATGTTATGAACCGCATGCAACTCAACTGTCTGAATACTAGACTGCTAAAAATGTGTATTAAAAAAATGGTGCGCTGTTCCTTTAAGTGTTATAACAAAGTGATAAGTGAATCAACAATCACCACCAGAAATGGTGCATGAACAAGAATAGAGTGCAAAAAATAATTACAAACCTGTAATATTAAATTATATACATCAATGGGCGATCAAAGTCTATTGGAGCGACTCGTGTAGTATAAATATATGTAACCGCAGTCCAATATAAATGTGCTGAATAAATAAAGTGTCCATGGATAAATGACCACTTCATAAAGTCCTCCAATCAGGCTCCATAGGATAAAAATATAGCTTCTTACCAGATCAGATCTGTAACTGAGATCCATACTATCTGAGATCCATGCTATCTGAGATCCATCCTATCTGGGATCTGAAACCCATACTCTCCGGGATCTGAGATCCATGCTATCTGAGATCCATCCCATCTGAGATCCATCCCATCTGAGATCCATGCTATCTTAGATCCATGCTATCTGAGATCCATCCCATCTGGGATCTGAGATCCATCCTATCTGAGATCCATCATATCTGGGATCTGAGATCCATGCTATCTGGGATCTGAGATCCATGCTATCTGGGATCCATGCTATCTGGGATCTGAGATCCATCCTATCTGGGATCTGAGATCCATGCTATCTGGGATCCATGCTATCTGAGATCCATCCTATCTGAGATCCATGCTATCTGAGATCCATCCTATCTGAGATCCATGCTATCTGAGATCCATGCTATCTGGGATCTGAAACCCATACTCTCCGGGATCTGAGATCCATGCTATCTGAGATCCATCCTATCTGGGATCCATCCCATCTGAGATCCATCCCATCTGAGATCCATCCCATCTGAGATCCATCCCATCTGAGATCCATGCTATCTGAGATCCATGCTATCTGAGATCCATGCTATCTGAGGTCCATCCAATCTGGGATCTGAGATCCACCATATCTGGGATCTGAGATCCACCATATCTGGGATCTGAGATCCACCATATCTGGGATCTGAGATCCACCATATCTGGGATCTGAGATCCACCCTATCTGGGATCTGAGATCCACCCTATCTGGGATCTGAGATCCACCCTATCTGGGATCTGAGATCCACCCTATCTAAAATCCACCCTGAGATCCACCCTATCTGAATCCATCCTATCTGGAATCTGAGATCCATGCTATCTGGGATCTGAGATCCATTCTATCTGAGATCCACCCTATCTGAGATCCATGCTATCTGGGATCTGAGATCCATCCTATCTGGGATCTGAGATCCATCCTATCTGAGATCCATCCTATCTGGGATCTGAGATCCGTGCTATCTGAGATCCATGCTATCTGAGATCCATCCTATCTGGGATCTGAGATCCGTGCTATCTGAGATCCATGCTATCTGGGATCTGAGATCCGTGCTATCTGAGATCCATCCTATCTGGGATCTGAGATCCGTGCTATCTGGGATCTGAGTTCCATGCTATCTGGGATCCATCCTATCTGGGATCTGAGATCCATGCTATCTGGGATCCATGCTATCTGGGATCTGAGATCCATCCTATCTGGGATCTGAGATCCATGCTATATGGGATCCATGCTATCTGGGATCTGAGATCCATTCTATCTGGGACCCATCCTATCTGGGATCCATGCTATCTGGGATCTGAGATCCATGCTATCTGAGATCCATGCTATCTGAGATCCATGCTATCTGTGATCCACCCTGTCTGAGATCCATGCTATCTGGGATCCATCCTATCTGGGACCCATCCTATCTGGGATCCATGCTATCTGTGATCTGAGATCCATGCTATCTGAGATCCATGCTATCTGAGATCCATCCTGTCTGGGATCCATCCTGTCTGGGATCCATCCTGTCTGGGATCCATCCTGTCTGGGATCCATCCTGTCTGGGATCCATCCTATCTGGGATCTGAGATCCATGCTATCTGGGATCTGAGATCCATGCTATCTGAGATCCATGCTATCTGGGATCTGAGATCCGTGCTATCTGGGATCTGAGATCCATGCTATCTGAGATCCACCATGTCTGAGATCCATGCTATCTGGGATCCATCCTATCTGGGATCTGAGATCCATGCTATCTGGGATCCATGCTATCTGAGATCCGTGCTATCTGAGATCTGAGATCCATGCTATCTGGGATCCACCCTATCTGAGATCTGAGATCCACCCTATCTGGGATCTGAGACCCACCCTATCTGTGATCTGAGACCCACCCTATCTGTGATCTGAGATCCACCCTATTTGGGATCTGAGATCCATTCTATCTGAGATCCATGCTATCTGGGATCTGAGATCCATCCTATCTGGGATCTGAGATCCATCCTATGTGAGATCCATCCTATCTGAGATCCGTGCTATCTGGGATCTGAGATCCATGCTATCTGGGATCTGAGATCCATGCTATCTGGGATCCATGCTATCTGGGATCTGAGATCCATCCTATCTGGGATCTGAGATCCATGCTATCTGGGATCCATGCTATCTGGGATCTGAGATCCATCCTGTCTGAGATCCATGCTATCTGGGATCCATGCTATCTGGGATCTGAGATCCATCCTGTCTGAGATCCATGCTATCTGGGATCCATCCTATCTGGGATCTGAGATCCATCCAATCTGGGATCTGAGATCCATGCTATCTGGGATCTGAGATCCATCCTGTCTGAGATCCATGCTATCTGAGATCCATCCTGTCTGAGATCCATGCTATCTGGGATCTGAGATCCATGCTATCTGGGATCTGAGATCCATGCTATCTGGGATCTGAGATCCATGCTATCTGAGATCCATGCTATCTGAGATCCATGCTATCTGAGATCCATCCTGTCTGAGATCCATGCTATCTGGGATCCATCCTATCTGGGATCTGAGATCCGTGCTATCTGGGATCTGAGATCCATGCTATCTGAGATCCATGCTATCTGGGATCCATCCTATCTGGGATCTGAGATCCATGCTATCTGGGATCTGAGATCCATGCTATCTGAGATTCATCATATCTGGGATCTGAGATCCACCCTATTTGGGATCTGAGATCCACCCTATCTGGGATCTGAGATCCACCCTATTTGGGATCTGAGATCCACCCTATTTGGGATCTGAGATCCATCCTATCTGAGATCCATGCTATCTGAGATCCACCCTATTTGGGATCTGAGATCCATCCTATCTGAGATCCATGCTATCTGGGATCTGAGATCCATCCTATCTGAGATCCGTGCTATCTGGGATCTGAGATCCATGCTATCTGGGATCCATCCTATCTGGGATCTGAGATCCATGCTATCTGGGATCTGAGATCCATCCTATCTGGGATCTGAGATCCATACTATCTGGGATCCATGCTATCTGGGATCTGAGATCCATCCTATCTGAGATCCACCCTGTCTGAGATCCATGCTATCTGGGATCCATCCTATCTGGGATCTGAGATCCATTCTATCTGGGATCCATCCTATCTGGGATCTGAGATCCATGCTATCTGGGATCTGAGATCCATGCTATCTGGGATCTGAGATACATGCTATCTGAGATCCATGCTATCTGGGATCCATCCTATCTGAGATCCATGCTATCTGGGATCCATGCTATCTGGGATCTGAGATCCATGCTATCTGAGATCCATGCTATCTGGGATCCATCCTATCTGGGATCTGAGATCCATTCTATCTGGGATCCATCCTATCTGGGATCTGAGATCCATGCTATCTGGGATCTGAGATCCATGCTATCTGAGATCCATGCTATCTGGGATCCATGCTATCTGGGATCCATGCTATCTGGGATCTGAGATCCATCCTATCTGAGATCCACCCTGTCTGAGATCCATGTTATCTGGGATCCATCCTATCTGGGATCTGAGATCCATGCTATCTGGGATCCATGCTATCTGGGATCTGAGATCCGTGCTATCTGGGATCTGAGATCCATGCTATCTGGGATCCACCCTGTCTGAGATCCATGCTATCTGGGATCCATCCTATCTGGGATCTGAGGTCCATGCTATCTGGGATCTGAGATCCGTGCTATCTGGGATCCATGCTATCTGGTATCCGAGATCCACCCTATCTGAGATCCACCCTATTTGGGATCTGAGATCCACCCTATTTGGGATCTGAGATCCACCCTATCTGGGATCTGAGATCCACCCTATCTGGGATCTGAGATCCACCCTATTTGGGATCTAAGATCCATCCTATCTGAGATCCATCCTATCTGGGATCTGAGATCCGTGCTGAGATCCATGCTATCTGGGATCTGAGATCCATGCTATCTGGGATCCATCCTATCTGAGATCCATGCTATCTGGGATCTGAGATCCATGCTATCTGGGATCTGAGATCCATGCTATCTGGGATCCATGCTATCTGGGATTTGAGATCCATCCTATCTGAGATCCACCCTATCTGGGATCCATGCTATCTGGGATCTGAGATCCATCCTATCTGGGATCTGAGATCCATCCTATCTGAGATCCGTGCTATCTGGGATCTGAGATCCATCCTATCTGGGATCTGAGATCCATGCTATCTGGGATCTGAGATCCATGCTATCTGAGATCCACCCTATCTGGGATCCATCCTATCTGGGATCCATGCTGTCTGGGATCCATCCTATCTAAGATCCATTCTATCTGGGATCCATGCTATCTGGGATCTGAGATCCATCCTATCTGGGATCTGAGATCAATCCTATCTGGCATCTGAGATCCACCCTATCTGAGATCCACCCTATCCGGAATCTAAGATCCACCCTATCTGAGATCCATGCTATCTGGGATCTGAGATCCATCCTATCTGGGATCTGAGATCCATCCTATCTGAGATCCATCCTATCTGAGATCTGTGCTATCTGGGATCTGAGATCCATGCTATCTGGGATCCATCCTATCTGGGATCTGAGATCCATGCTATCTGGGATCTGAGATCCATGCTATCTGGGATCCATGCTATCTGGGATCTGAGATCCATCCTATCTGGGATCTGAGATCCATGCTATCTGGGATCCATGCTATCTGAGATCCATGCTATCTGAGATCTGAGATCCATCCTGTCTGAGATCCATGCTATCTGGGATCCATCCTATCTGGGATCTGAGATCCATGCTATCTGAGATCCATGCTATCTGAGATCCATCCTGTCTGAGATCCATGCTATCTGGGATCCATCCTATCTGGGATCTGAGATCCATGCTATCTGGGATCTGAGATCCATGCTATCTGGGATCCATGCTATCTGGGATCTGAGATCCCTGCTATCTGGGATCTGAGATCCATGCTATCTGGGATCCATCCTATCTGGGATCTGAGATCCACGCTATCTGGTATCTGAGATCCACCCTATTTGGGATCTGAGATCCACTCTATTTGGGATCTGAGATCCACCCTATCTGGGATCTGAGATCCACCCTCTTTGGGATCTGAGATCCACCCTATTTGGGATCTGAGATCCATCCTATTTGGGATCTGAGATCCATCCTATCTGAGATCCATGGGATCTGAGATCCACCCTATCCGGAATCTAAGATCCACCCTATCTGAGATCCATCCTATCTGAGATCCGTGCTATCTGGGATCTGAGATCCATGCTATCTGGGATCCATCCTATCTGGGATCTGAGATCCATGCTATCTGGGATCTGAGATCCATGCTATCTGGGATCCATGCTATCTGGGATCTGAGATACATCCTATCTGGGATCTGAGATCCATGCTATCTGGGATCCATGCTATCTGGGATCTGAGATCCATCCTATCTGAGATCCACCCTGTCTGAGATCCATGCTATCTGGGATCCATCCTATCTGAGATCCATTCTATCTGGGATCCATCCTATCTGAGATCCATGCTATCTGGGATCCATGCTATCTGGGATCTGAGATCCATCCTATCTGAGATCCACCCTGTCTGAGATCCATGTTATCTGGGATCCATCCTATCTGGGATCTGAGATCCATGCTATCTGGGATCCATGCTATCTGGGATCTGAGATCCATCCTATCTGAGATCCACCCTGTCTGAGATCCATGCTATCTGGGATCCATCCTATCTGGGATCCATGCTATCTGGGATCCATCCTATCTGGGATCCATCCTATCTGGGATCTGAGATCCGTGCTATCTGGGATCTGAGATCCGTGCTATCTGGGATCTGAGATCCATGCTATCTGGGATCCACCCTGTCTGAGATCCATGCTATCTGGGATCCATCCTATCTGGGATCTGAGATCCATGCTATCTGGGATCTGAGATCCGTGCTATCTGGGATCCACCCTATTTGGGATCTGAGATCCACCCTATTTGGGATCTGAGATCCACCCTATTTGGGATCTGAGATCCACCCTATTTGGGATCTAAGATACATGCTATCTGAGATCCATCCTATCTGGGATCTGAGATCCGTGCTGAGATCCATGCTATCTGGGATCTGAGATCCATGCTATCTGGGATCCATCCTATCTGAGATCCATGCTATCTGAGATCCATGCTATCTGGGATCCATGCTATCTGGGATCCATGCTATCTGGGATCTGAGATCCATGCTATCTGGGATCCATGCTATCTGGGATCTGAGATCCATCCTATCTGGGATCTGAGATCCACCCTATCTGAGATCAATCCTATCTGGGATCTGAGATCCACCCTATCTGTGATCTGAGATCCACCCTATTTGGGATCTGAGATCCATTCTGAGATCCATGCTATCTGGGATCTGAGATCCATCCTATCTGGGATCTGAGATCCATCCTATCTGAGATCCATCCTATCTGAGATCCGTGCTATCTGGGATCTGAGATCCATGCTATCTGGGATCCATCCTATCTGGGATCTGAGATCCATGCTATCTGGGATCAAAGATCCATGCTATCTGGGATCCATGCTATCTGGGATCTGAGATCCATTCTATCTGGGATCTGCGATCCATGCTATCTGGGATCCATGCTATCTGAGATCCATCCTGTCTGAGATCCATGCTATCTGGGATCCATGCTATCTGGGATCTGAGATCCATCCTGTCTGAGATACATGCTATCTGGGATCCATCCTATCTGGGATCTGAGATCCATGCTATCTGAGATCCATCCTGTCTGAGATCCATGCTATCTGGGATCCATCCTATCTGGGATCTGAGATCCATGCTATCTGGGATCTGAGATACGTGCTATCTGGGATCTGAGATCCATGCTATCTGAGATCCACCCTATTTGGGATCTGAGATCCACCCTATTTGGGATCTGAGATCCACCCTATTTGGGATCTGAGATCCACCCTATTTGGGATCTGAGATCCACCCTATCTGGGATCTGAGATCCACCCTATTTGGGATCTGAGATCCACCCTATTTGGGATCTGAGATCCATCCTATCCGGAATCTAAGATCCACCCTATCTGAGATCCATGCTATCTGGGATCTGAGATCCATCCTATCTGAGATCCGTGCTATCTGGGATCTGAGATCCATGCTATCTGGGATCCATCCTATCTGTGATCTGAGATCCATGCTATCTGGGATCCATGCTATCTGGGATCTGAGATCCATGCAATCTGGGATCTGAGATCCATCCTATCTGAGATCCACCCTGTCTGAGATCCATGCTATCTGGGATCCATCCTATCTGGGATCTGAGATCCATGCTATCTGGGATCCATGCTATCTGGGATCTGAGATCCATGCTATCTGAGATCCATGCTATCTGGGATCCATGCTATCTGGGATCCATGCTATCTGGGATCCATGCTATCTGGGATCTGAGATCCATCCTATCTGAGATCCACCCTATCTGGGATCCATCCTATCTGAGATCCATGCTATCTGGGATCCATGCTATCTGAGATCCATTCTATCTGGGATCTGAGATCCATGCTATCTGGGATCCATGCTATCTGGGATCTGAGATCCATGCTATCTGAGATCCGTGCTATCTGGGATCTGAGATCCATGCTATCTGGGATCCACCCTGTCTGAGATCCATGCTATCTGGGATCCATCCTATCTGGGATCTGAGATCCATGCTATCTGGGATCTGAGATCCGTGCTATCTGGGATCCATGCTATCTGCGATCTGAGATCCACCCTATTTGGGATCTGAGATCCACCCTATTTGGGATCTGAGATCCACCCTATTTGGGATCTAAGATCCATCCTATCTGAGATCCATCCTATCTGGGATCTGAGATCCGTGCTGAGATCCATGCTATCTGGGATCTGAGATCCATGCTATCTGGGATCCATCCTATCTGAGATCCATGCTATCTGGGATCCATGCTATCTGGGATCTGGGATCCATCCTATCTGAGATCCATTCTATCTGGGATCCATGCTATCTGGGATCCATGCTATCTGAGATCCATTCTATCTGGGATCTGAGATCCATGCTATCTGGGATCCACCCTATCTGAGATCCATCCTATCTGGGATCTGAGATCCATGCTATCTGGGATCCATGCTATCTGGGATCTGAGATCCATGCTATCTGGGATCCATGCTATCTGGGATCTGAGATCCGTGCTATCTGGGATTTGAGATCCATGCTATCTGGGATCCATGCTATCTGGGATCTGAGATCCATGCTATCTGAGATCCATCATATCTGAGATCCGTGCTATCTGGGATCTGAGATCCATGCTATCTGTGATCCACCCTATCTGGGATCTGAGATCCACCCTATCTGGGATCTGAGATCCACCCTATCTGGGATCTGAGATCCACCCTATCTGGGATCTGAGATCCATCCTATCTGGGATCTGAGATCCATCCTATCTGGGATCTGAGATCCACCCTATCTGATAACCACCCTATTTGGGATCTGAGATCCACCCTATCTGATAACCACCCTATTTGGGATCTGAGATCCATCCTATCTGAGATCCATCCTATCTGAGATCCATCCTATCTGGGATCCATCCTATCTGAGATCCATCCTATCTGAGATCCATCCTATCTGAGATCCATCCTATCTGGGATCTGAGATCCATGCTATCTAAAATCGACCCTATATGGTATCCATCCTATCTGTGATCTGAGATCCACCCTATCTGGGATCCATCCTCTGAGATCCATGCTATCTGGGATCCATGCTATCTGGGATCTGAGATCCGTGCTATCTGGGATCTGAGATCCATGCTATCTGGGATATGAGATCCATCCTATCTGGGATCTGAGACTCATCCTATCTGAGATCCATGCTATCTGGGATCTGAGATCCATCCTACCTAAAATCGACCCTATATGGTATCCATCCTATCTGTGATCTGAGATCCACCCTATCTGGGATCCATCCTCTGAGATCCATGCTATCTGGGATCCATGCTATCTGGGATCTGAGATCCGTGCTATCTGGGATCTGAGATCCATGCTATCTGGGATATGAGATCCATCCTATCTGGGATCTGAGACTCATCCTATCTGAGATCCATGCTATCTGGGATCTGAGATCCATCCTACCTAAAATCGACCCTATATGGTATCCATCCTATCTGTGATCTGAGATCCACCCTATCTGGGATCCATCCTCTGAGATCCATGCTATCTGGGATCCATGCTATCTGGGATCTGAGATCCGTGCTATCTGGGATCTGAGATCCATGCTATCTGGGATCTGAGATCCATGCTATCTGGGATCTGAGATCCATGCTATCTGGGATCTGAGATCCGTGCTATCTGGGATCTGAGATCCATGCTATCTGGGATCTGAGATCCACCCTATCTGATAACTACCCTATTTGGGATCTGAGATCCATGCTATCTGAGATCCATCCTATCTGGGATCTGAGATCCATCCTATCTGGGATCCATCCTATCTGGGATCCATCCTCTCTGAGATCCATCCTCTCTGAGATCCATCCTCTCTGAGATCCATCCTCTCTGAGATCCATCCTATGTGGGATCCATCCTATCTGAGATCCGTCCTGAGATCCACCCTATCTGGGATCTGAGATCCATCCTATCTGGGATCTGAGATCCATCCTATCTAAAATCCACCCTATCTGAGATCCATTCTATCTGGGATCCATCCTATCTGGGATCTGAGATCCATGCTATCTGGGATCTGAGATCCATGCTATCTGGGATCTGAGATCCACCCTATTTGGGATCTGAGATCCATGCTATCTGGGATCTGAGATCCATCCTATCTAAAATCCACCCTATCTGAGATCCATTCTATCTGGGATCCATCCTATCTAGGATCTGAGATCCATGCTATCTGGGATCTGAGATCCATGCTATCTGGGATCTGAGATCCACCCTATTTGGGATCTGAGATCCATGCTATCTGAGATCCATCCTATCTAAAATCCACCCTATCTGAGATCCATCCTATCTGAGATCCATTCTATCTGAGATCTGAGAACCATCCTATCTAAAATCCACCCTATCTGAGATCCATCCTATCTGGGATCTGAGATCCATCCTATCTAAAATCCACCCTATCTGAGATCCATCCTATCTGTGATCTGAGATCCACCCTATCTGGGATCCATCCTCTGAGATCCATGCTATCTGAGATCCATCCTATCTGAGATCCATGCTATCTGGGATCCACCTTATCTGAGATCCATGCTATCTGGGATCTGAGATCCATTCTATCCGGGATCTGAGATCCATGCTATATGGGATCTGAGATCCATCCTATCTGAGATCCGTGCTATCTGGGATCTGAGATCCGTGCTATGTGAGATCCATCCTATCTGAGATCCATGCTATCTGGGATCTGAGATCCATGCTATCTGGGATCTGAGATCCATGCTATCTGAGATCCATGCTATCTGGGATCTGAGATCCATCCTATCTGGGATCTGAGATCCACCCTATCTGGGATCCGAGATCCATGCTATCTGGGATCTGAGATCCATGCTATCTGGGATCTGAGATCCATGCTATCTGGGATCTGAGATCCATCCTATCTGGGATCTGAGATCCGTGCTATCTGGGATCCATCCTATCTGAGATCCATGCTATCTGGGATCCATGCTATCCGGGATCTGAGATCCATGCTATCTGAGATCCATCCAATCTGAGATCCATCCAATCTGAGATCCATCCTATCTGGGATCTGAGATCCATCCTATCTGGGATCTGAGATCCATGCTATCTGGGATCCATCCTATCTGAGATCCATGCTATCTGAGATCCATCCTCTCTGAGATCCATCCTCTCTGAGATCCATCCTATCTGGGATCTGAGATCCACCCTATCTGAGATCCACCCTATCTGGGATCTGAGATCCATCCTATCTGGGATCTGAGATCCATCCTCTCTGAGATCCATCCTATCTGGGATCTGAGATCCACCCTATCTGAGATCCACCCTATCTGGGATCTGAGATCCATCATATCTGGGATCTGAGACTCATCCTATCTGGGATCTGAGATCCATCCTAGCTGGGATCTGAGACTCATACTATCTGGGATCCATCATATCTGGGATATGAGATTAGGGTTGCCACAGCATCCCTTTTAATCCAGGTTACATATTAATTACCCCGGTTGTTCTGTGGCTGATTAAGGTGGTAATTAAACTCACTTGGTGCCTCTTCTGCATTTAATCAGCCTCAGAACAACAACCTGTGTACTTCATATGTGTTCGGGTTTAAAGGGATGAGGTGGCAACCCTAGATCTAAGACTCATCCTATCTAGGATCTGAGATCCATCCTAGCTGGGATCTGAGATCCATCCTAGCTGGGATCTGAGATCCATCCTAGCTGGGATCTGAGATCCATCCTAGCTGGGATCTGAGACTCATACTATCTGGGAACTGAGACTCATACTATCTGGGATCTGAGACTCATACTATCTGGGATCTGAGATCCATACTATCTGGGATCTGAGATCCATCCTATCTGAGATCCATACTATCTGGGATCTGAGACTCATCCTAGCTGGGATCTGAGACTCATACTATCTGGGATCTGAGATCCATACTATCTGGGATCTGAGACTCATACTATCTGGGATCTGAGACTTATACTAGCTGGGATCTGAGACTCATACTATCTGGGATCTGAGACTCGTCCTATCTGAGATCCATCCTATCGGGGATCTGAGATCCATCCTATCGGGGATCTGAGATCCATCCTATCTGGGATCTGAGATCCACCCTATCTGGGATCTGAGATCCACCCTATCTGGGATCTGAGATCCACCCTATCTGGGATCTGAGATCCACCCTATCTGATAACCACCCTATTTGGGATCTGAGATCCACCCTATCTGATAACCACCCTATTTGGGATCTGGGATCCATCCTATCTGGGATCCATCCTATCTGAGATCCACCCTATCTGAGATCCACCCTATCTGAGATCCACCCTATCTGGGATCTGAGATCCATTCTATCTGAGATCCATCCTATCTGGGATCTGAGATCCATGCTATCTGGGATATGAGATCCATGCTATCTGGGATATGAGATCCATCTGATCTGAGATCCATCCTATCTAAAATCGACCCTATATGGTATCCATCCTATCTGTGATCTGAGAACCACCCTATCTGGGATCCATCCTCTGAGATCCATGCTATCTGGGATCCATGCTATCTGAGATCCATCCTATCTGAGATCCGTGCTATCTGGGATCCATCCCATCTGAGATCCATGCTATCTGAGATCCATGCTATCTGAGATCCATCCTATCTGGGATCTGAGATCCATCCTATCTGGGATCTGAGATCCACCCTATCTGGGATCTGAGATCCATCCTATCTGGGATCTGAGATCCATCCGATCTGAGATCCGTGCTATCTGAGATCCATCCTATCTGGGATCTGAGATCCGTGCTATCTGAGATCCATCCTATCTGAGATCTGAGATCCATCCTATCTGAGATCCATCATATCTGGGATCTGAGATCCGTGCTATCTGGGATCCATCCTATCTGAGATCCATGCTATCTGAGATCCATCCTATCTGGGATCTGAGATCCACCCTATCTGGGATCTGAGATCCATGCTATCTGGGATCTGAGATCCATGCTATCTGGGATCTGAGATCCATGCTATCTGGGATCTGAGATCCATCCTATCTGAGATCCATCCTATCTGGGATCTGAGATCCATTATATCTGGGATCTGAGATCCACCCTATCTGAGATCCATCCTATCTGGTATCTGAGATCCACCCTATTTGGGATCTGAGATCCATTATATCTGGGATCTGAGATCCACCCTATCTGAGATCCATGCTATCTGGGATCTGAGATCCACCCTATTTGGGATCTGAGATCCACCCTATCTGGGATCTGAGATCCATCCTATCTGAGATCCATGCTATCTGGGATCTGAGATCCATCCTATCTGGGATCTGAGATCCATCCTATCTGGGATCTGAGATCCATCCTATCTGGGATCTGAGATCCATCCTATCTGAGATCCATCCTATCTGGGATCTGAGATCCATCCTCTCTGAGATCTGAGATCCATGCTATCTGGGATCTGAGATCCATCCTATCTGGGATCTGAGACTCATCCTATCTGAGATCCATGCTATCTGGGATCTGAGATCCATCCTATGTGGGATCTGAGATCCACCCTATCTGGGATCTGAGACTCATCCTATCTGGGATCTGAGATCCATCCTATCTGGGATCTGAGATCCATGCTATCTGGGATCTGAGATCCATCCTATCTGGGATCTGAGACTCATCCTATCTGAGATCCATGCTATCTGGGATCTGAGATTCATCCTATCTGGGATCTGAGATCCACCCTATCTGGGATCTGAGACTCATCCTATCTGGGATCTGAGATCCATCCTATCTGGGATCTGAGATCCGTGCTATCTGGGATCCATCCTATCTGAGATCCATGCTATCTGAGATCCATCCTATCTGGGATCTGAGATCCATCCTCTCTGAGATCCACCCTATCTGGGATCTGAGATCCATCCTATCTGGGATCTGAGATCCACCCTATCTGGGATCTGAGATCCATGCTATCTGGGATCTGAGATCCATGCTATCTGGGATCTGAGATCCATCCTATCTGAGATCCATCCTATCTGGGATCTGAGACCCATTATATCTGGGATCTGAGATCCACCCTATCTGAGATCCATCCTATCTGGGATCTGAGATCCATCCTCTCTGAGATCCACCCTATCTGGGATCTGAGATCCACCCTATTTGGGATCTGAGATCCATCCTATCTGAGACTCATCCTATCTGGGATCTGAGATCCATGCTATCTGGGATCTGAGATCCATCCTATCTGGGATCTGAGACTCATCCTATCTGAGATCCATGCTATCTGGGATCTGAGATCCATGCTATCTGGGATCTGAGATCCATCCTATCTGGGATCTGAGATCCATGCTATCTGGGATCTGAGACTCATCCTATCTGGGATCTGAGATCCATCCTATCTGGGATCTGAGATCCGTGCTATCTGGGATCCATCCTATCTGAGATCCATGCTATCTGAGATCCATCCTATCTGGGATCTGAGATCCACCCTATCTGGGATCTGAGATCCATGCTATCTGGGATCTGAGATCCATGCTATCTGGGATCTGAGATCCATGCTATCTGGGATCTGAGATCCATGCTATCTGGGATCTGAGATCCATCCTATCTGAGACTCATACTATCTGGGATCTGAGATCCATGCTATCTGAGATCCGTGCTATCTGGGATCTGAGATCCATGCTATCTGGGATTCATCCTATCTGGGATCTGAGATCCATAGTTTCATAGTCAGGTTGAAAAATGACAATCTAGTTCAAGCAATAAACAAAACCAAATCCTACAATCCCATATACACCGTCCCATACCCACCGTCCCATACCCACCGTCCCATACCCACCGTCCTATACCCACCGTCCTATACCCACCGTCCTATACCCACCGTCCTATACCCACCGTCCCATACCCACCGTCCTATACCCACCGTCCTATACCCACCGTTGATGCAGAGGAAGGCGGTAACCCCACTATCTCCTTTTTATTCCAAGGAGCCTCTTTGGAGCACTTTTTGATGTGAAAGTTTGTCCATGGAGACTTTATTTATTTGGCACATTTATATTGGACTGCGGTTACATATATTTACACCACATGAGTCGATCCAATGGACTTTGATCACCCATTGATGTACAGTATCTGACAAAAGTAAGTACACCCCTCCCATCATGTGACATCACTGAAGAGCTGACACTTTGCTACAATGTAAAGTAGTGAGTGCACAGCTTGTATAACAGTGTAAATTTACTGTCCCCTCAAAATAACTCAACACACAGCCATTAATGTCTAAACTGCTGGCAACAAAAGTCAGTACACCCCCAAGTGAAAATGTCCAAATTAGGCCCAATTAGCCATTTTCCCTCCCCAATGTCATGTGACTCGTTAGTGTCACAAGGTCTCTGGTGTGAATGGGGAGCAGGTGTGTTAAATTTGGTGTTATCGTTCTCACTCTGGCCAAGACCACACAGCGGTGTAACAGGAGAGGTTCCACTCAGAACAGCGCCTCACCATGGGCGACCAAAGAAGTTGAGTGCCGTGCTCAGCGTCATATCCAGAGGTTGTCTTTGGGAAATAGACGTATGAGTGCTGCCAGCATTGCTGCAGAGGGTGAAGGGGTCAGCCTGTCAGTGCTCAGACCATACGCCGCACACTTCATCAAATTGGTCTGCATGGCTGTCGTCCCAGAAGGAAGCCTCTTCTAAAGATGATGCACAAGAAAGCCTGCAAACAGTTTGCTGAAGACAAGCGGACTAAGGACATGGATTACTGGAACCATGCCCTGTGCTCTGAGGAGACCAAGATAAACTTATTTGGTTCAGATGGTGCCAAGCGTGTGTGGGGGGAACCAGGTGAGGAGGACAAAGACAAGTGTGTCTTGTCTACAGTCAAGCATGGTGGTGGGAGTGTCATGGTCTGGGGCTGCATGAGTGCTGCCGGCACTGGGGAGCTACAGTTCATTGAGGGAACCACGAATGCCAACATGTA
>BLSH010236120.1:640628-652938 GCA_018402905.1 Glandirana rugosa | reverse complement strand
CCCCCCCCCCCCCCCCCCCCAGCACTGCCACTGATCCCAAGAGTTCTAGGATCCCTAGGAGTTTTCTGATGTGCTGTAACTAGCAACCAATCAGTGAGCAGTATTGATATACAGTAATCTCTAGCAACCAATCAACAAGCAGAAGTCATGTGCTGTAACCTCTAGCAACTAATCAGTGAGCCGTAATGCTTGCTTTAACCTCTAGCAACCAGTCAGTAAGCGGTAATGATATGCTGTAACCTCTGGCAACCAATCGCTGCCTGATCTGATTCTGTAAACTGATTTTAGTCTAGCTGCTATTTATTTTTATTTTATGTCTCAGAGCAGGTGGAGAGTGAAAATGCATGGAAGGAGAGGGCCCAAAAAAATGTTTGCCCAGGGTCCAATCAATATTAGACGGCCCTGCCTATATGACATAGGTCATGTGCTACTTCCATAAAACATTATATTTTATGTCATAATTCTAGTAGGTTATCATAAATGAATCCAAACGAAATTGGTGCTGGAAGCACTGGCAATGGAGCATTGGCATGTAAGAGGGCGAATACAGGTGATCGCTTTGTGCGATTCATTTTTCAAACTGACAGAAAAGCTTGTTTCCTGTTTACCATAATAATTTCAGATGAGCCTTTAGGCAAATAAAATTCTGTACAAGACAATGTGGCATTTACTCCGGGTTTCTGAAGCCTAGAAAAACCTAAACAATGCAGAAGCTCATTGATTGTATAAATTGATGTGTAAAATTTATGTTTTTATTATAATTATCTAGATAACAATGACCCATTTGCTTGTAGCCTTCAGATGGCCATATATTACCTAATAATGACAGCTGAGCATTTTAATTATGGTTAACAGTGATTGAGCGACTATAAGATGATGTAGGGGTGAATCAGAGGGCAAACATAAGGCCTCCTACACACAGGACGTTTTAAAAACGCCAGCGTTACAGCAGCGCTAAAAACACGCCTTTTGCCAAAAGTGTTCTGCCATGTTAGTGGCATGGATACATAGGCTAACATGGAGGGGCTTTTAGAGGCAGTTAAAAAAAAAAAACGTCAAATGCCCCTAACAGCAGCTGTAAAAAAGTCCTGTGTGCACGAGGCCTAAGCTGTTGTATATGTATCAATCAATATCACACACAGAGAACATCTACTTTTTTGTTTTTAAATCCCTACATGAAAAGAGGATGAACCTTTTAACCACTTCACGACCAGGTCATTTTTTGCTATTCAGCACTGCGCTACTTTAACTGTTAATTGTGCGATCATGCAACACTATACCAAAATGAAATTTATATCACAAATAGAGCTTTGTATTTTTGGTATTTGGTCACCTCTACGTTTTATATTTGTTGTGCTATCAATGAAAAAAGGCCGAAAAGTTTGAAAAAAAAAAGTAAAAAAAACAATATTTTTTACTTTGTTATAAAACATATCCAATAAAAAATGATTTTAAAATCTAATTTCTTCATAAATTTAGGCCAAAATGTATTCTGCTACATGGCTTTAGTAAGAAAAATCCCAATAAGTGTATATGAATTGGTTTGTGTGAAAGTTATAGTGTCTATAAATGATGGTGTATATATACTGGAATTTTTATTTATTTTTTCATACAAGTAATGGGCGGTGATCAGCGACTTATAATGGGACTGTGATAGTGTGGCGGGCAACCTGACACTGACGCTGGAGGGGGCATTGACTAACTGACATCACCAGTGACACTAATACAGTTATGAGTGTTAATACTGTCACTGTACTAATGACACTGGCTGGGAAGGGGTTAACATCTAGGGGCGATCAAGGTGTTAACTGTGCACCTAACAATGTGTAATATGTGCCGATTTTACTAAGTGATCTTGTTGTTTTTTCCCTGCTTTGTAGGGAATAAAAAAAGAGCAAGATCGCCTGTCAGTGTACAGAGCTCTGTGTTGTTAACCAACACAGGGCTCTCTTCCATGAATGACAGAACCGGTCAGCAGGTCCCGGTGATCAATCATGGGCTGGGACCCGCTGATCGGCTTGTGCTAATACAAATAGAAACATAGAAAAGTGACGGCAGAAAAAGACTGAGTAGTCCATTGAGTCTGCCACCTTTGCGGAGGGCGCATGCCTTACCTGGAAGCGCTGATCACATACCAGATACGTGATCCAGCGCACAATGGCCACCCTGTCATAGTAGGTGTATGTGGGGCGGTCCACAAGCAGTTAAAACAGAATGGCCTAAGGCCAAGATCTTCCCCTTGATGGTACTTAAAGTTAGAGAAATCTCCACACCAGACTGGAGAAAAACCCAAAATGCACCTACAATATATTGTCAAGGATGAGACTTATAATTCTCACACCAGGTGAAATAAGCCTTCCCTGCATGCTACACTTTCCTGGAGATTGACTTTCTTGCCTTGAAGAGGGTAGAAACACCCCTATACTTACTTATACTACACAAGAGGGTTTCAACAGTCATGATGTCAAAGCTATCGACCATAAAGCTGGATAGAAGAGTACGGTAGATCCTGCTACAAAATAGTTTGACCAATTTGGAAGAGTCCACGACTCATCTGCCAAGAGATTGCCAATGTCCACATATGGCCAAGCATATGCAATCAGAATCATCAGAAAGTCCATCAACTTTATCCTGTGCAACAGGAGAGGAAGAAGCTGAAGTAGAGGGAAGGTATACAGTAGATCAGGGAAAGGCCAAATAAATCAATCGAAGCTCCAGGATGTTGACCGGCATGCTGGTCATGCAAACCAGAAATGGCTGCTGAAAATTCCTTCTATGACAAAAGGGACCACCAGAGTGCCCCTGAAACAGTACAATTACCAGATAACGGCTGAGATTTCCAGGTACTCTGAACGTGATGAGACCCATTACAGGGCCTTGGTTGTGCATTTTTGGAATTGTGCTGGAGCTGTGCTGTAGTTGCCCATGCTGAGCAGCTGATCGCATGTGTTTCAGGGAAACTGAAAATGGCGCCCACACATGCGCAGATGAGCGCAATGACATAGCTGTGTCCTTTTGAACATTACTATAGCGGTGTTTCATTCCAGTCCTGACCTCACAGCTCAAAGCACCACCTGACACATTTTCCACATACAGAGGTATTCACCATTCCTTGCCACACAGCCAAAAGGCACAATCTTCCCCTCTCACAGCAGGCACGCCCCACAGGGCCTTCAAGGTCTCAACTCGCCAAGGAGATCACTGCCCTGGACCTCCACAGCACCTTGACAGTGAGGCTGTCAGATATTGGTTACCCTGGAGATCATTGCCTGCAAGATCCAGGGCAACATCTTCAGAGAGACCTCATAGGCACATCCATTACCTAAGGGCACTAACTAGCTTAAAACTGAGGCTTAACTTTAGTGATACTAACGAGCTTATTAGAGGCCCAATTGCTTCTATGTTATATTATTGGATTATTGAAATCATATCTCTCTTTTGATTTCTATGTGCCCTTGGCAACAAAAGTTTTGTTAATTATGAAGATGGGATATTTCGTAGGCCTTAGTTTATTTGGTACCCGGATGGCCTCAGGGGAAACCAGTGTGAACTACTCGCTTCGGTCTTTATGCAATATTCCCTTAATCCCTTCATATGCCTCTTCACCACTCCACAGACCTCAGTTTGATGCCCTTATTGTATCAAGCCTAGCTCAGTTTATCTCAAATGATGTATGTTTATTACCATACAGCTGTAATTTTTTTTTATTACATGTTTTTTGTGTATAAAACCAATAAAACTATTGAAATATAAAAATAAAATATCGAACAGAAAAAAAAACAAAAAAAAACTGAGGCTTAGTTGAGCTGGGAGGGGTTATGCCTGGGCAGGGAATTCTTTTTTCAGCCAGTGTCCTGCAGGTAGCAGTATAACCCAAAAAGTCTAAATATGAAGTGCCTGATGTCCTCTGAGGTGCGAATAGGAACATCAATTTACAATAACATACATATATCTTTATCAAAGAGAAAAAAGGGCGCCGCTCACCAACCCAGTGCATTAGTATGTAGATGAATGTGGCCTCAGCCAGTGTCGCTCCAGCCACCTCCCCCCGACATGTTTCGCCCCACTCACGGAGCTTGGTCACAGAAGTCATATACCATATGTACCTTCATGAATGTATAGCACCAAGCTTGGATTATGTCCATGCTCCCGTCCTCCCGCAATCAGCCTGTAAAATTGTGAGCTATTATCAGCGACACCATGTAACACGGGGGGAGGGGGGTTATTTACTAAAAGCAAATCCACTTTGCACTACAAGTGGACTGCAAGTGCACTTGGAAGTGCAGATGATGTAGATCCAAGGGGGCATGCAAGGATAATAAAAAGCAGCATTTTTGCTTCTACATGATTGGATGATAAAATCAGCAGAGCTTCCCCTGATTCAGAGCTTCCCCTCAGATTTACAACAACTGCACTTCCAAGTGCACTTGTAGTGCAGAGTAGATTTGCCTTTATTAAATCAACCCCATGGTGTCACTCACTCCCCCTCTTATCATCAGCATCCACACAACATAAGTGTAAAGAGGAAGTGCGTGCACGAAATTCCCAGTCATGAGTATGCCGCTGGCTTTACATTAGGTAGGCACGCAAATACAAAGGGACGCTGGGATGCAAGCTGGCATGCATGCTTATGGACTGTTATTAGGGGTAGGCGTTCATTTCAGAGAGAGCCTTTGATGTCATGTGCCCGCCTACTGCTTTCTGAAAACAATGCACAGCTGACTGCAGGCTCCTATTCAGAATGCTGCCAAACAAGGATAAGTGCAGAAATCAATATATTGAATATGTTATTTTTATCGGTCTGAATAACTTGACGCTTGTCTATTGATTTGGTGACTATGAAAGTTTATTTCCACTTCAAGGGCTCTTTCATACAGGTGGCCAGAGGGCAGTAAAACAAAAAAAAAAGTATGGCCTACACTACAGATACACTAGAAATTTGGCAAAACACTGTGTATGATAAACAGCTGCCACATTCTTATATTTATATCTGAACTGAAAGTAACCATCCTCCCCTGCAGTGGGACTGACACCTGCACTACAAAGGTTAAATGCTTGTTTAGGGGACACAAAAAGTACTTTTACTTACCTGATCTTCCTCTCCTGCAGGCTCCCTCCACACTGCTAGACTGCAGCCTCTTCTGTCCCATGCTGTGGCGGTCGCAGGTTGTCTAACAATCAAATCCAATGCAGAGCCCATAGCCTTACATTGAATGTGAGGACACTGCCACAGTGTAGCAGAGAAGAAGCTGAGAAGACGAAGCATCAAGTAAATAAAACTGCTTTTCAAAGTCCCCTAAACCTAAATTAGCATTTAAAGTATAACTAAAAGCAAAAAACTGTTTTCAGTTTTGGATAGAGTGAAGGATTAGAACCCCCATCATTTTTTTTTTATTGCAGTCTCCATTAGGGAGATTTCATCCTTTCTCTCACCAAAACAGGAATAAAGGGGAAATCTTTAAATGGGGCACTGAGTCTGGTGACAACCAGGGATTGTCTCGCCCACTGTACACACGATGCACATTTCAGACGGGAATTTTTGTACGACAACAAATAGTCTAGAATTCTTTCTGTTAGTATGCTCCTTTCGACAGCCAATATTCTTTTTTCAGATGACAAAAGCTAGATGTGCAGACCAGAATTTTTTTTCCGCCCATCAAGTCAACGTTTGATTTTCATATCATTAGTACTGTTTTCGTACGAAAAAAATCGTACAATCGAGACTACACATGCTCAGAAACAAAAAATACATACAAAACTATTCAACACAATATGTCACTTTTTTCGTATCGTTAGTACGCTCTTCACTTTCGACATGAGACGAGCATCCAACAAAAAAACGGACGTTCTGTCGCCCGAAATTCGCATCGTGTGTATGAAGCCTTAGGGGTTTCCTCTCACTTTCTGTTTTGGTTATGGGATAGGAGGTGAAGGAAAATCTCTGCAACTAGACGCTGATGACAAAAAAAAACCTGACAGAGGTTATAACCCGTTCTATCAGGGGACATAATACAGATCTACTGTTCCTGTGTTCGAGAACAGTTAAATCTGTCATGCTCCTGCAAGCCCAGCCCCCACACAGTTAGAACACAGTGAGGAAACACACTTAACCCCTTGATCGCCCCCTACAGTTTAACCCCTTCCCTACCAGTGTCATTTATACAGTAATCAGTGGCTATTTATAGCACCGATCACTGTATAAATGTCATTGGTCCCAAAAAAAGTGTAAAAAAATCGCAGGTCGCCGCTATTACTAGTATAAAAAAAAAAAAAATGCCGTAAATCTATTCCCATAGTTTGTAGACGAGATAACTACTACGTAACTATACGCCTATTGCGATTTTATTTACCAAAAATATGTAGAAGAATACATATCGGCCTAAACTGAGGAAGAAATTAGTTGATTTTAATTTTTATTTTTTATGTATTATATCAAGTAAAAAATATTTTTTTTTCAAAATTTTCACTCTTTTTTTTGTTTGTAGCGCAAAAAATAAAAACCGCAGAGGTGGTCAAATACCATCAAAATAAAGCTCTATTTGTGGGGAAAAAAGGACGTCAATTTTGTTTGGGTACAACGTCGCACGACCGCGCAATTGTCAGTTAAAGCGACACAGTGCCGAATCGCAAAAAGTGCTCTGGTCAGGAAGGGGGCAAATCCTTCCGGGGCTGAAGTGGTTAAAGTAATGGAAAAGTCTCAACATTTTTCACCTTAATGCATTCTATGCAGTAAGGTAAAAAACCTTCTTTGCTGCAGTTCCCAAACCCCCCCCCCCCCCCCAAGCCGCCCCCCTTTTTCTTACCTGAGCCCGATCCGAACCAGCAATGTGCACGAGCCCAGTGTCTTTAGCCGCCGTCTCGGATCCTTGTTGGATAGATTGATAGCAGCAGGAGCGACTGGCTCCTACTGCTGTCAATCAAATCCAGTGACACGGGAGTGGGGGGGGCAGGGTCGAGTCCCGCTGTCTGTGTCAATGGACGCAGCAGCGGGCCTCGGGAGCAGGCCTGCACGTGTGCCTCAATGGAAAGTGGCTTACCGTGGGGGCACCCAATGAAGGGGAGGAGCCAGGAGCGCCATCGGAGCACCCCAGAAGAGGAGGATTGGGGCTGCTCTGTGCAAAACCCAGAGTAGGTAATTATAACAGGTTTGTTATATTTATTTAAAAAAAACAAATCTTTACAACCCCTAGAGTTAATTCATCTTTCCAGAAAAATAAATGAAAACGTGAACACCCTATGCCCTCTCCACCCCCCCACTGTACATACCTCTGCAGGTGACGAGCTGTCAGTGCCCACAAAGTCAGTGTAGCCATCTGAGGAGTTGAAATCCTCCCTCTTCTCCCCCTTTTTTCTGTAGGGCTTCTGGAACAAGTCAGAGTGATTCTGATTGGTCAGCGGTTGCATGTGACCATTTTGACTAATCGTAATTGCTCTGATCTGTCCTGGAAGCCCTACAAAGAAAATCAGAAGAACAGGGGGGACTTCAACTCCTTGGCCTGCTACACTGGCTGAGTGGGCACTGACAGCTCATCACCCATAGGGGTAAGTACAACTGAGCCTGAGAGTTTATGTTGTTAGTTCACGTTTTCTGAAAAGGTGAACTTACACTTTAAAGTGGAGTTCCACCCAAAAATGGAACTTCCCTTTAAGAGAAGGTGACCCCCGACATGCCACAATTGGCATGTCATTTTTGGGGGGGGGGGGGGCAGCGGGGCCCGTTTTTGGCTCTGTAGCACAGGAAGGAAGTTCACCTTCCCCCCTCCCTCTCAGCAATCTTCTGGGACACGTCACAGATCCCAGAAGATATGCCGGCCATTCACAAAGTGCAACGCGACTCGCGCATGCGCAGTGCGCGCCTGGTTTTGAAGCCACACGAAGGAGGGGGGGAAGAGGAAAGCTTTGGGCGGCCGCATCGCTAGAGTGAGGGGCAGGTGAGTGTCCGATTATTAAAAGTCAGCAGCTACACTTTTTGTAGCTGCTGACTTTTAATAGGGTGGAACTCCGCTTTAAACCTTGCAGTGTGGGGCCAGCTCCACTGCAATGGAAGATTGTTACTAAGGATGGGCCCAAGCGTGTTCGCAACCGCACGTGCCCGATCCCGCCAGGAAACTGACACTGCGCAGCGCTAATGACAGGCAGTAAAGCATTTCCCAATTCGCGGCTGCACAGATCGGGAAATGCCTCACTGCCTGTGATTAGCGCTGTGCAGTGTCAGTTTCCTGGCGGGATCGGGCACGTGCGGTTGCGAACACGCTTGAGCCCATGCTTAATTGGTACTTTCCCCAGAGATGGGCCTCGACTTTTTATTTAATTCTATTTTGTATGTCAGTGGTGCTGATCTCCTCCAGCCTTTTCAGACACTTTTGGGGCCCATTCACACTCATGTGATTTTGGACATGACGAGTCACATGACAAGCCGCACCCCATTGTTTGCAATGGCCCTGTTCACATTGATGTGACTTAAAGTTGCAGCAATTTTGAAAAGGTGCCTGCACAATTTTGGTCCAGAGAATGTAAAGTCGGATCAAAGTCATCCTAAAAGTGACAACGGTGGAGCCGAGCGCCTGCACAATGTGCATCAACATGGCCACCCAACCGAGGGGTGACAACACAGGTGTATGGGTGAGAGACAGTTGTCACCCCATAACAGGAAGTGACCAACGGGTTACCAGGCATTACTTTAAACAAAGCTGAAGCTTTTGACAGATTGAAAACATTTTATGAATAAAACTGAAATGTCTGTGATTGTTATTTATTCTAATATCAAATGTGCACTTACTGCTTACAAAATACATAAAACAAGAGAAAAGAAGGGGGTGAGGGTGGATAGGTGGGAGTTCTGACAGGAAAGGTGACACCACACCGAGCGTGCTGGGACTAGTAGTTCCACAACGGCTGGAAAAGCCATGACTACTGCCCTCCGTTACCTACACACTGTGCTCCAGAGGACACCCTTCCTATATCCTAACAAGCTCACCCAAATGCCCCTCGGCCGACCACCCGGATCCTCTGGTATTTCTCCATCTTGCAGACCCCGGGCACAAACTTCCCTCCGTCTCCATGGGAACACTTCCGACAAAGCCTACGGCGGCTCCGGGGGGACACACAGCTGCAAAACCTCTGCAATCGCGGAGGGGAGATGTGATTGGAGGGGGTCGGGGCCACATGACTGCTGGGGCCGCTGCTGTGCGGGTTCGGGTCTTGGTGTCTGAGGAATAAAGATCTGTATATAATAAAGAGTTGTCCTATAATAAAGATCTGTATATAATAAAGAGTTGTCCTATAATAAAGATCTGTATATAACAAAGAGTTGTCCTATAATAAACATCTGTATATAATAAAGAGTTGTCCTATAATAAAGATCTGTATATAATAAAGAGGTGTCCTATAATAAAGATCTGTATATAATAAAGAGGTGTCCTATAATAAAGATCTGTATATAATAAAGAGTTGTCCTATAATAAAGATCTGTATATAATAAAGAGGTGTCCTATAATAAAGATCTGTATATAATAAAGAGTCGTCCTATAATAAAGATCTGTATATAATAAAGAGTTGTCCTATAATAAAGATCTGTATATAATAAAGAGTTGTCCTATAATAAAGATTTGTATATAATAAAGAGTTGTCCTATAATAAAGATTTGTATATAATAAAGAGTCGTCCTATAATAAAGATCTGTATATAATAAAGAGTCGTCCTATAATAAAGATCTGTATATAATAAAGAGTTGTCCTATAATAAAGATCTGTATATAATAAAGAGTCGTCCTATAATAAAGATCTGTATATAATAAAGAGTTGTCCTATAATAAAGATTTGTATAAAATAAAGAGTTGTCCTTGAATAAAGATCCAGCAGAAATCTTGCCTTTCTAAGTGTATTAGATGCTATAATAATAATAAGTGTATGTGGCAGAACGCAGTGCATTGTGTTGTCACTACTGGCTCCCGGCTGTTATAGTAGGTATGGATGTTCCAGTGGGTGTTCTTCGTTTCTGTTATACAATTTTGTAAATAAGGACGTTTTCTCCTTCACTGATGGACACTGATGAGGCGGCACCAATATGCAGCACTAATGGGCACTGATAGACGGCACTGATATGCAGCACTGACGGGCATCACAGATGGGCACTGAAAGGCATCACTGATGAGCACTGATTGGCATCACTGATGGGCACTGATAGGCAATGAAAGGCATCACTGATGGGCACTGATTGGCATCACTGGTGGACACTAGTGGGCATTATTTGTGGGCATCGCTGATGGGACTGCACTGATGATCAGTGCAAATCCCCCCTGTCAGAAGAGCCGCTTATCGGCTCTCTTCTACTACTCATGCCCTGTCAGCGTCATATGATGTCCAGTCAGAACAGGAGAGCCACCGCTTGGCTGTTATTTCGCTATAGGCCGGACGGGATGTGCTTAAAAAGAGATTGAACAGTTGAACCTAGAGCCTAGGATCTAAAATAGATCGAACAGTTGAGCCCAGGATTTAAAAATAGATTGGACGGTTGAGCCCAGGATTTAAACATAGATTGAACATTGTTGAGTCCAGAGCCTAGGATCTAAAAATAGAACAAACAGTTGAGCCCAGGATTTCAAAAATAGATTACAGTGGTTGTAAAGGCAGACTGTCACAGTTGCTTGTGCTGTCAACTCAACTTTCAAGCCATCAAGTGGCTGTGTCATAGCCAGGGCTTTATTTCTCAGAGAGTAGGTGCAGGAACTCAAGTATGCCCCCTCACAACCCCCCTCCCCCACACTGTAGGTGGCTCCGCCTCTCTCACTCACAGGGAGATCAAGCAGTGGGGGTATCAGCATCCAGGCACCAGGGGAAATAATAGAGATCGCAGGGAGTGCAGCATACCACGCGCCCTGCACGATTTTGGTGAGGATGTGGTGCGATTTGAGCCATACAGAATTATGGCTCAAATTGCACTGCTGCAGAATCGCATGCGATTTGAACAGGAATGCGGTGCGATTCCTGTTCAAATTGCATGCGGTTCCTGCACAGCATTCAGTGTGAACCAGGACTGAACCACACTGGAGGGGAATTTAGTTAAGGTATAACTAAAGGCAAAACTTTTTTTTTTTAGTTTTGGATAGAGTGGAGAGGGATTAGAACATCCGTCAGTTTTATTGCAGTCTGTGCCCCCCGTTAAGGCGATTTATTCTCTCTATTTTTCCTGTTTACCATTGTCATTGAAAGTGAAAGTAAAAGAAAATCCCAAATTTTGGGTTGTCCCCTAGAAAAGTATTGGAGGGGAAATCTTCTAATGGAGACACAAGTTCTGGTGACCTGGGGGGCCCCAAGGGATTCCCTTAATTTTCAGGGATTTCCTCTCACTTCCTGTTTGGCTATGAGACAGGAAGTGTAGGTAAATCTCTCCAATGGAACACAGATGGTAAAAAAAACTTACAGGGCTTATAACCCTCCCTTACTCTATCCAAAATAAAATAATAAAAAACAGAAAATTGTATTATATTTACCGTCATTTTTTTTCCTGGTGCCTATCCATGGCAGCATAGGTGTGATAGTAGCGCCGCCCACTTCCGCCCACAGGACCAGTGCATAGCTATACAAAGTTAAAACCCACACAACAGATATTTCCCTGTACATCACTAGGAACAAACTGGGTGGGTTTGGTATGCTGCCATGGATAGGCACCAGGAAAAGAAAACTACGGTGAGTATGATAGAATTTTCTGTTTTCCTGGTGCCTCCATGGGAGCATACGTATGATAGATCAATAAATAACTATCAGGGTGGGAAGCTTTAGCAAATTCTATCATAAGAAAGTGAGTCCCATGGGGGCAAAAAAAGGGAATGGGCTGTTGTGTGGGTGTTAACTTTTTATAGCTATGCACTGGTCCTGTGGGCGGAAGTAGGCGGGGTTATTATCCCCACGTATGCCGCCATGGAGGCACCAGGAAAAAGTTTTGCCTATAGTTCTACTTTAAGCTTTGACAAATAAAGATAGAAGCTGATTGGTTACCATGCTGCAGATTCTGGCGGTGACACGACAGGAAACTACTATAACTCGGTATGAACTCCGGGGAGGTAGTTTCTTCAACTGGTGGTACCCAAATACAGGGTTTCTTTCTCCTACCTTTGGAAAGGTCAAAAAACACGACTGTAATGGTCCGAGACTTCATTGTCAAATGCAGGCGAGTGGACATCTGTATGTCACTCCTCTCGTCGGTCTTAGACGTCGTACCATTGGTTAGTCGAAGATAGAAATAAACAGTTTCGAATTTCATCTTGATATCCGTTTTGAAAAAGGACCACGGAGGTACCGCCGTATGCACC
>BLSH010236120.1:607132-640618 GCA_018402905.1 Glandirana rugosa | reverse complement strand
TATCCATGGCAGCATAGGTGTGATAGTAGCGCCGCCCACTTCCGCCCACAGGACCAGTGCATAGCTATACAAAGTTAAAACCCACACAACAGATATTTCCCTGTACATCACTAGGAACAAACTGGGTGGGTTTGGTATGCTGCCATGGATAGGCACCAGGAAAAGAAAACTACGGTGAGTATGATAGAATTTTCTGTTTTCCTGGTGCCTCCATGGGAGCATACGTATGATAGATCAATAAATAACTATCAGGGTGGGAAGCTTTAGCAAATTCTATCATAAGAAAGTGAGTCCCATGGGGGCAAAAAAAGGGAATGGGCTGTTGTGTGGGTGTTAACTTTTTATAGCTATGCACTGGTCCTGTGGGCGGAAGTAGGCGGGGTTATTATCCCACGTATGCCGCCATGGAGGCACCAGGAAAAAGTTTTGCCTATAGTTCTACTTTAAGCTTTGACAAATAAAGATAGAAGCTGATTGGTTACCATGCTGCAGATTCTGGCTGCTCTCCTCACTGTATGTCTACAGGTGAGCGGACGTAAACTGTTACTTCAGAGCCTGGTAATGTCAGCACAAAAAACTGGAAAGGTTTCCATCCTCTTTCTTTGGGACATAAACCCATGGTGGTCAACTTCTTTGATGGAGGGGCCTCAAGTATGGCTCAATATCATCAAAGGACAGCACAGTGGATACAATGCTCCTCCCTGCAAATTTCTGTGCCACATTTAATATTTTTCTCAGAGAGATCCATTATAACAGAGTGAAGAAAAAGAAATGAAAAACGTAACTAAAAGCCCAGCTAAAAAAATATTTAGCTTGAGCCAGCACCAAAACACAGACTAATGTCTACAGGAGCCCCAAGTAGGGTGACCACATTTCCAAACTGCCATTCTGGGACACCACCCCAAAAACAAGATGATGTTTGATACCTTTTTTGTGAATTTTTGGGACGTGGGGTGTCACATCGTGAGCTCTGAGGGGTTCCTGCTGGGACCTGTAGTCCTTCACTTTAGGGGGGGGGGTCATCAGTCCTCTGCTGCCAGCTCATTTGCTGTCCTCTCTACAGTCAGTGCCTCATGGCACACATGGTGTTCCATCCATCCCCGCTACCCGGCCTCACCTCTAAGTATTGAGGGTTGCTCTCCTGGCAGTTCCCTTCTCTCTGAGCATGCCGCTGGAGAAGATTGAGGAGGAAGTCGGTGGAGCTAAAGCACTAGGCTTGGAGGAGGAGGAGGAAGTTAAATCCTCCTCTGCTCTGAATGCTGGGACATCGGCCTCTCAGACCTAACATCACAGGTTGCTAGATGCCAGGAGGCAGCCAGTCCTAGCAACCAGTTCGGGCAGTGTAGAGCCAGGGGTGGAACAAGGTAAAACAGGTCTCGGCCAGCCAGGACAAGTACTGTCAGTGAGTAAAGCGGCGATGCGGCGGCCTGTCCCCCCCCCGGGCCCAGTCCGCCCCCCATGGCTGTGTCAGTTTCATTCCGGGACACTGTATTGTCCCGGAGTGAAGGTGCCCAGGACCTTCTACAGACCTGCAAAATGCGGGACTGTCCCGGGCAATCCAGGACACGTGGTCACCCTAGCCCCAAGGTTGCACACCGTATTTTTCGCCGTATAAGACGCACTTTTTCTTCCCCAAAATTGGGGGGGGAAAGTTGGTGCGTCTTATACGACGAATAGACAGTTTGCCTCTGCGATCCGAACAATGAGAATCCGCGGAGCGCAACGCCTTAGGAAAGGCCGTGTCTTTGGCCTAGCTCCGGAGCGGTCGGCCATCTTGGTACACCCGGCGGCGGCGGATCCTACCAGAGCGCGCATCTGTGAGGTGAGGTTTGTTGGACTGGCTATTAGGGGGCAGGGGCAATGCAATGTTACTGGCTATTATTACTATGTTGGGGGCAATGTTACTGGCTATTATTACTAATGCGGGAGCAATGTTACTGGCTATTATTACTAATGTGGGAGCAATGTTACTGGCTATTATTACTAATGTGGGAGCAATGTTACTGGCTATTATTACTAATGTGGGAGCAATGTTACTGGCTATTATTAGTAATGTGGGGGCAATGTTACTGGCTATTATTACTAATGTGGGGGCAATGTTACTGGCTATTATTACTAGTGTGGGGGCAATGTTACTGGCTATTGTTACTAATGTGGGGCCAATGTTACTGGCTATTATTACTAGTGTGGGGGCAATGTTACTGGCTATTATTACTAATGTGGGGGCAATGTTACTGGCTATTATTACTAGTGTGGCGGCAATGTTACTGGCTATTATTACTAGTGTGGGGGGCAATGTTAAACTACTGGCTATTATTATTAGTGTGGGGGCAATGTTGCACTGGAACAGTGATGGTGATGACGAGTGGGGGGCAATGGTGGACATTACAGTGATGAGTAGGGGCAATGGTGGACATTACGTGATGAGTGGGGGCAATGGTGGACATTACGTGATGAAAATATTTTACTACAGTATTTGGTTCAGAATTTTTTTTCTAGATTTTCCTCCTTTAAAATTGGGTGCTTCTTATAATCCGGAGCGTCTTATACGGCGAAAAATACGGTAAGTGTGAGAGGGCATCATGCAGCCCCCAGGCCACAGTTTAGGGATGAGGGGGGCTACAGAGATCAGTAAATTGACTCTGAGAACTTCCAAATTATTATGCAAGTAACCTTTTATGGCCAGTACACAGAGAATATAAGAAAATTGGCCAAATATTTCTGTAACAATCAGTCAAATTATGTATACTAGATCTTCACAGGGGATAATCACGTAGAGTCCAGTCTTAGTTTAAGACAAAATCCTTTATGCTAGGTACAATGTACATGTACATTATTTTGTTGAAGACAACATTATTTATTTGACCTCTAAGTGCTTCCTCCATGAGATTGTGAAATGCAGTGTTTTGTTTTGTGCTTCATATCAATGCTATTTGTGCTGTTATTATGTGACACAGAGAATTAAATTGGCTTCCACTGATGTGTACACAAGATCAACCGATACCAGAGCCACAGACAAAATTCCAACACTGGCTGCACAGCAACACCCAACACAACCATGTTGTTCTCTGTGAACGGGAGCATTATTTTAGTTGGTTTATATTGTTCTCAGCAGGACAGGCAGAGTAGAAAGTTATGTGCCAGTCTGTAAAGAAAAGCAAAACGAATCTCCTAAAAATGCTGGGCCTGTACTAAACATAGAAGCCTTTATCAGACAACCTATAGGCAGGTGCAGTCTACTTTCTCCACTGCAGGTGGCGCTCATCTGCAGCTGGAGAGGAAGTCAAGAGGAACACAGTTGCTCTATGGTTTCCTGGGTCACTGGGGAAGCAATCCAGCTGGATGGACTCTGGCAGCCATCTTGGGTCAGGCAGAGCCTATTTGGCAGAGTAAGTCCCTCTACCAAATTTGTGATTTGGTAGAGTAGGGACAGGTACCCTGCATGTTAGGGACAGTACTAGGTAGGGAAAGGTTCCTGATGAGGAGGGAAAGAGTTGGGTGGCAACTCCTTTGGGCATCATCTCACTTGGGCATGAGATGGACAGGCCGCATTCTGCTTTCTTAACCACTTCAATACTAGACACTTTCACCCCCTTCCTGCCCAGGCCAATTTTCAGCTTTCAGTGCTGTCGCACTTTGAATGACATTTGTGCGGTCATGCAACACTGTACCCATATGAAATTTGGATCATTTTCAGAGACAGATAGAGCTTTCTTTTGGTGGTATTAAATCACCACAGTTTTTTTATTTTTTACTAAACAAACAAAAAAAAAGCCTGAAAATTAAAAAAAAAAACTGTTATACAGTAAATGATGAGACTGCACTGATGAGCCAGCACTGAATGGCACTGATGAGGCTGCACTGATGAGTCGGCACTGATGGGCACTGATGAGACTGCACTGATGCACTGAGACCCGGGGGGGCAGCGTTTTGGGAGGACGTCCATAGCTGCCCTCCGACAACTGAAAGCCTGCACTGTAGCTGTGTTTCGGCTTTAGCACGGGCAGGAAGAAGTTAACAGACACTGTCAGTCCACTCTCATCACAATACTGGAAACCGTGAGTGCATCCGGTTGGGCAGCCTTCCCACTGAGTTTGTTGTGAACTGTTGCTGTACTATTTCAATACAAGTTTTACATTACACCTGACTGTGTGAATTTTTAATTACACCGCACCTCATTGCCCCCCACCTACAAACCTTTTGCCTTTGGGATTCTGCACCAAAAATTAACCCTAATGCAGTTGAATCCAACAGTGAACTGTCTTTACCCCAGTTATCAGTGGCAGCTGGTGAAATTTTAGGATGGGGGAGTGCCAGACCCTGCTCTTCCTTTTTGGCACCTCCCACTTCTCATAAGCCCCATCCCTTATAATTTCCACCCTTTGTGTCAGGAGTATACAGCCCAGCATCACCAGATAGTGGTATACAGCATCACCAGATAGTGGTGTACAGCATCACCAGATAGTGGTGTACAGCATCCCCAGATAGGAGTGTACAGAATCACCAGATAGGGGTATACAGAGTCACCAAATAGCAGTATACACTTACAGAGCACCAGATAGCAGTATACAGAGTCACCATATAGCAGTATACAGAGCCCCAGATAGCAGTATACAGTCACCATATAGCAGTATACAGAGCCCCAGATAGCAGCATACAGAGTCACTATATAGCAGTATACAGAGTCACCAGAGAGCAGCATACAGAGCCCCAGATAGCAGTATACAGTCACCATATAGCACTATACAGAGCCCCAGATAGCAGTATACAAAGTCCCAGATAAGGTATACAGTCGCCAGATAGGGTATACAGGGTCCCAGATAGAGTATACAGTCACCAGATAGGGTATACAGGGTCCCGGATAGGGTATACAGAGCCCCAGATAGGGTATACAGAGCCCCAGATAGGGTATACAGAGTCCCAGATAGGATATACAGAGCCCTAGATAGGGTATACAGAGTCCAAGATATGGTATACAGAGCCCCAGATATGGTATACAGGGTCCCTGATAGGGTATACAGAGCCCCAGATAGGGTATACAGGGTCTCAGATAGGGCATACAGTCATCAGATAGGGGTATACAGGGTCCCAGATAGGGTATACAGTCACCAGATAGAGTATACAGAGCCCCAAATAGGGTATACAGGGTCCCAGATAGGGTATACAGAGTCCCAGATAGGGTATACAGAGCCCCAGATAGGGTATACAGAGCCCCAGATAGGGTATACAGGGTCCCAGGTAGGGTATACAGAGCCCCAGATAGGGTATACAGGGTCTCAGATAGGGCATACAGTAATCAGATAGGGTATACAGTAACCAGATAGAGTATACAGAGCCCCAAATAGGGTATACAGGGTCCCAGGCAAAGTATACAGTCACCAGATAGGGTATACAGGGTCCCAGATAGGGTATACAGTCACCAGATAGGGGTATACAGGGTCCCAGATAGGGTATACAGTCACCAGATAGGGGTATACAGGGTCCCAGATAGGGTGTACAGTCATCAGATAGGGTATACAGAGCCCCAGATAGGGTATACAGTCACCAGATATGGTATACAGAGTCCCAGATAAGGTATACAGAGTCACATATAGGGTATACAGGGTCCCAGATAGGGTATACAGGGTCCCAGATAGGGTATACAGAGCCCCAGATAGGGTATACAAGGTCTCAGATAGGGCATACAGTCATCAGATAGGGGTATACAGGGTCCCACATAGGGTATACAGAGCCCCAAATAGGGTAAACAGGGTCCCAGACAAAGTATACAGTCACCAGATAGGGTATACAGAGCCCCAGATAGGGTATACAGTCACCAGATAGGGGTATACAGGGTCCCAGATAGGGTATACAGGGTCCCAGATAGGGTATACAGTCACCAGACAGGGTATACAGGGTCCCAGATAGGGTATACAGTCACCAGACAGGGTATACAGGGTCCCAGATAGGGTATACAGTCACCAGACAGGGTATACAGTCCAGTGGCGGCTGCCCAACAACCACCCCTCCACACACGCAGCAGCGCAGCTCTCAGTCATGGGGGGGAAGGGGGTTCTATTGCGGCACTGACAGCACCCCCACTCCCCCTCCACGGGAGGTCCAGCACTTACCGCCGGGCTGTGTGTGGTGGGCTGCCAGAGTCCTCCTCCTTAGTGTAGGGCAGAGCAGCGGCGGCGGATCCTTCTCTGTCTGTGTCTTTCCATCCTTAGTGCCAGGCAGGTCTCACAGACCTGGCTCCTGATTGGTGGGGAGGCACGGCAGTGTGAAAATAGTGAAAATTCATTCACTATGGTCACACAATTGAGCGGGATCAGGGCGCACTCTCTGTGCCCCGAGCCCACCCTTTTTTGAAGCCTGTTAGAACCTTTGGCTCTAGTCAGGTGCTTCAAGAAAAACACCTCCCTCCCGCCCCTGCCATAGGAATCCATGTGTCCGGCGTCCTAAAAGGGGCTGGGTTTTTGGATAGGTGGGAGCAGCATTGAGTTTGCATGTTCTCCCTGTACTTGTGTGGCTTCTCCGAGTACTCCAGTTTCTTCCAACACTCCAAAAACATGCTGGTAGGTTAACTGGTTTCTAACTAAATTGACCCTAGTATGTGTATGTATGCAGGGCTGGTGCAAAGATTTTTGGCACCCTAGGCAAAACCTCATTTTGACGCCCCCCTTGACTTCACCCCTGACTCCACCCCTTCTGCCCTGCCCAGCCTGATCAGTGCCCATCAAATGCAGCTTCACCTGTGCCCATCAAATACAGCCTCATGGGGGTGGGGGCGGAGGGGGGTATTTGGCAGATCAGTCACTATTTCTATATACATTTGCAAATGGCATGTGATAATACAATCTCAATATCTCAGTCAGATGGTGTCAGTTTTTACATGAATCAATGCAGAGCAGCCAGTGACCGATCAACAGTGGCCAGGCGCCCCTAGGCGGCAGTGCGCCCTAGGCGACCGCCTACTTCGCCTACTGGTAGAGCCGGCCCTGTATGTATGCATTTGAGGTCCTTGAGGGCAGGGACTGATGTGAATGTACAATATATGTAAAGCACTGCATAAATTGTTGGCACTATATAAATAACTGTAATAAAAAAAAAATTACAGTTACATAGTTTGTCAAGTTGAAAGAAGATACAAGTTTATCTAGTTCAACCAATAGGAAAAAAAAATAAATAGAAAACCTCCATATACAGAACCCATTACCAGCAACTGATCCAGAGGAAGGCAAAAAAACCCTCTATAAAATATGGTCCATTTTGCTCCAGTGGAAGGAGAAAATGCCTTTTTGATCCAGTGAAGGCAATCAGATATTCCTTGATCAACAGTCTCCAATGTTACTATCTAGGTTATATTTCGTGCATTTATGATTGCATTCACCTGCTTTTTAAAACAATCTACTAACCTGGCTACACTCGTTCTTGAGGGAGTCTATTGCACATTTTCAAAGCTTTTACTGTGAAGAAGTCTTTCCATATGTGGAGGATAAATCCCTTGTCCTACAGATGTAAAGCGTGACCCCTTGTCCTTTGTAATGACCTGAAAGTGAATAATTCTACACCAAATTCACTATACAGACCACTTAGGCTCTTTTCACACTGGCAGAGACCGCCAGTGGATCCACCTGCTCACCACCTGCTCATGACAGGTCTGTTGATGCAGAGTGTTCTATGGGCTGTCAGATGGAAACGGACCCCCTGTCCCCTTTCATCCGACTGTCATCCGATCTGCCAGATGGATGGGGAACAGATCCCCATCCATGTGTTTTTAGCAGACAGGATAGGATCATATGTTGGCGGGTGTCAACAGACATCCGTTGACATCCACCACTCCATAGAGAGCAATGGATGGTCCGATCGGGTCTGCCTGAACAACTGACAGACGGACCCGTTTGGTCCATCCATGTGAAAGGGACCTTATGTATCTATATATGGCGATCATAATAAATTCAGTTGAGCTAATCTTTCCTCATAGCTGAGCTCCCCCATGTCTCTTATCAGTTTGATTGTCCTTCTCTGCACTTTCTCCAGCTCCCCAATGTGTTTAAAATATGTGTGGTTGCACAATTTGCTTTGAGGATATTTATTTGGCTTTTGTTTTTTTTTTCTTTTTTATATGGGATTTTTTTTTTTAATGGTGTGGATGTTAGCCTTAAAACCAGGCCTGAACACATACACCAAAGATAGATAGCAACAGGGTTAGCAGAGGAAGTAACAACTACAGCAGACTCATGGCTCTATGCAGACGCTTTGTATTCGGCATGTATGACTCCAGTTCCTGTCTTTGCACCAGGTGAACAATTGTCATTTATTAGGCTTTGTGTATGCAGAGCTTGTCCTGACACCTGCACTGGTGCTCTTGAATAGGGCTTAATATTAGCCTATGAGAAGTGTGTCGGATATACACATGACAGCTCCTGAACACAGCTCAACTGAAGTGTAAACTACTTTGTGTCATCCACTTGTGTGGACATGCTGCTTGGAGCTTCCATGGGCAGAGCAAGTATGCTTCCTGTAGGCTAAGCCCTATTCAGGAGCATCAGGAACATTCTTTCAGCCTGCACTCAACAAATCCATCATGCATAGGTCTCAGGTGCACAACAGGGTGCTTGTAGACAAAAACTCTCTCTCAGAAGATGCTTTTGTACTTAAAGGTTTGTTTAATGATGTGTATGGTGAATGTTTTTTTAAAGATGAATTCCAGGTATGGTAAATTTATACATAGTTATGTTGGTCCAGCTTGAAATAATGTTGCTATCTATGTACCATACCTGGGGGATGCCCTTGCAAGCTGGACATCACTGAAGTAGACACCATTACTCCAGTGATGTCTACTTTCTTCTGGATCCTGTGCTGAGCGGCCCGTTCGATGCATTGTAAACACAGGAGATCGGCTACCCAGCACAGGTTCTATTTAGAGCATGCTTTGCATTCTGTGAAGGAATGCAAAGCGTTCTCTGATTGGGAAAGCAAAGCACAAAGACAGCGCTCAAAAACAGTAAGGTGACCAGATTTTTAAATTAAATCCGGGGACAATTTTTTTTTGTATTGGCAAATGGTAAACTATTTTATAAGCATATTTTCCTCAAATGATATTCAGAGTATGATGTATGTGTTTATAGAATGATTGTATGATATATACGTTATTTCTCACATTTCCTCCATGAGATAAAAAAGATATTTCTTAGAATTTTTTGGGATATGACTACCAAATGTTAAGAAGATAAGATAGAGAAAAAACTTTTCCATGCATATATTGTATTTCATTCTTACCAAAGAAGCGCAGAGGTGCGCTATGTACAGAGTGCAGAGTTCAGGGGAGCGCTATGTGCTGAGTTCAGGGGTGCACCCATAGATGGTTTGAATCTTGGCCGGTCCCTGCTTAACCAGGCAAGATTCTAATCATCTATAGCTGGCTAAACTGAGGCTCCAGTTCTAGCTTATGCCAACTCTTCCAAACCCTATGAGCTTCACATAGATGCCAGTCCAGATGGATTGGGAGGAATAATCTATCAAGAGCATGGTGGTCATCTACGGCCTGTGGCTTATGTGAGTCGAAGCCTCATACCCTCTGAGAGAAGCTATCTAGCTCATAAGTTGGAGTTCCTGGCTTTGAAGTGGGCAGTTGTAGACAAGTTAAAAGACTATTTGTATGGAGCCCAGTTTGTAGTCAAAACTGACAATAATCCATTGACTTACTTGTTAACAACCGTGAAGCTGGATGCCACAGGGCATAGATGGCTGGCTGTCCTGGCTGGGTTCCAATTTAGCCTCAAGTATCATCCTGGTGATGGAAATAGAGATGCAGATGCTTTGTCTCATCGGCCTTATCGACAGAATTGAGAGACTCAAGAGTGGACCTTTGTGCCAGCAGATGGAGTTCAGGCCTTGTGCAAGGGACTGGTTCATTGTTTGAGAGGAGGGGTTGCTGCTGAATATCTATAGGGGCATCACCAGCAGGAGTACCACTATCCTATTGTGGAGTGACACAAGTGAGGAGTGAAGGGCTTCCTAGGCTGACTAAGAAAGAGATCAAGACTGATCAAGAACAAGATCCCCTCGGACACGTTGCTTTGCAGGCTTTGGCACAACAAAATCCTCAATTGCTTCTGAAGAGTGTTCTTAATCAGGCCAGAATATTGCATCATAAATGGAATCGATTACAGCTGAGAAATGGATTACTTTATACACGAGGCCCTAGTGAAGGAACAGAGGAAACCTGGCAGCTGTATTTATCTGAGAGACATCGCAGTTTAGTTTTAGTGTCCTTACATGACGAATATGGACACCTGGGTATAAAAAGAACCTTCCAATTGATCAAAAATAGATTCTATTTGCCCAATATGAGAAGGGAAGTAGAAGATTATTGTCGTTCCTGTATGTCTTGTATCCAGAGAAAGACTCTTCCAATCCGTGCTGCTCCTATGGAGCACTTGCATAGTCAGGGCCCATTAGACCTGGTAGGTATTGACTTTTTGTGCCAGGAACCAGATACAGGTGGAAGAAGCAACATATTGGTAGTAACTGACCATTTCACCAGATATGCACACGCTTACCCCACCGAGGAACAACAAGTCAATACTGTAGCCAAAGTGTTGGTGGAGAGATTCTTTGTTGACTATGAGCTGCCGGTCCATTCGGATCAGGGAAGAGACTTTGAAAGTAAACTCATCTACCAACTGTGCAAGTCATTGGGCATTAAGAAAACTACGCCTTATCATCCTCAAGGAGATCCTCAGCCTGAACACTTCAATAGAACCTTATTGAATATGCTAGGTACACTGACTTCTGAAAAGAAACAGAATTGGGGAAATCATCTTGCCACTCTAGTACATGCTTATAACAGCACTGTGGGTGATGCCACTGGATATTCACCGTATGGTTTCATGTTTGGGCGGGAGGCCAGGTTACCAATTGACTTGGTCTTTGGAACATCTACTGATGACACCTCATTGACGTCCCAAGGTTATGTAGATCGGTTGAGGAAGAATTTGAAGCAGGTGTATGAGAGTGCCCGACAACATGCCACTACCCGAGAAGCAAGAAATAAGAAGAATTTTGATCTTTGTGTGAGAGTTCAGGAGCTTCAGCCAGGGGACAGGGTGTTGTTAAAGAATTTGGGAGTGCCTGGGAAACATAAGATAGCCGATTGGTGGAGGTCTCACCCTTATGTTGTCTGCAAGCAACTTCGTGGAACATCACTGAGACGTCTTACCTTCTCCTACTCTAGAGCAAGGGGATCTCATCAGTTTCTATGATTGTATCTCTCAGTCTGCACATACTGAAGAGCCAGGTGAGACTTTAACTTCTAATATGTTGAATCCTCTTGAAGAAAATCTACCTCCCAAAGTTGTTTCTATGGATGATTCCACTGCAAAAACTCAACTGGAGGAAGAAAATACTCAGCCAATTGCTTCTTTATGTGAACCAGAAAAGGATTATACCCTTAACTCCGAGACCGACATTGATCCTAATCTTGAATCAGAAGTTGAAAGACCCCCCCCTCCATTCGGATGGTGTTCTAAATGGCGTTGCCTCTCCTTGGGACTCTAGTTCTCCTCCTCGTCTTCAAAGAAACATTTACCTACCTCGAAGATTGACTTATGACACCCTGGGAAAAAGTTCTGAAAGACTGGATTCCTACCATTCAAACAGCGGGTTCTACCCCTGCCCTTGTTATGCAAAATCAAACTGGAGGCGCCCTCCATGTAACCCCTGACACTATTGGGTGGGACATGGCTATTGCCCTGGCCTGTCAGAAAACAGATTATGAGCTCACTGAAAATGTGTATAGGTGGTTTCAACAGAACCCAGATGTTTGTCAATACTTGTTGAATTTAACTGAGAGCTAGGATGTATTAACCATATGTTTTTTTAGGTTATTAAGCCCTGAGTATTTGGGGACCAAATGTTTAAGTGGTGGAGAGTGTAGCCAGGAGTCCAGAAATATTCCTCTGGCATACAGACAATTGTGCCCATTGCATAACATAGAGGATTCCCTCTAGTGTTCGTTTGTGGAACAAGGCTGAAATTGTAAGGAGAACAAAGATTTGTGGGATTTGTAGTGTGGTATTAAGAAACAGTCAGCAGACTCTGGTATGAAGGACTCCATTTCCCATCAAGTTGTGCTGTGCTGGAGGCTCCTGGGAGGTGCAGTGCTTTGTGGGAGAACCAATTTAAGTAGGAGGAGGAGCTGGGAGCAGTCTCTTGGGACGGCGTGATTGACCAGCAGTGAACCCTGTGTGCTTCTGTACCCGGAGCTAGGCCCGTGGCTTACATACAGCATTCAAGCCAAATTAATTTTCTGCATGTGATCCAGCAATACCCCAGCAATCCAGTGAGTGACCAGCGGAATCAGCCTATCCTCATCTGAGTTTGGTTTGAAGCAGCAGCAGCCAGCACAGCAGTCGTATCTGTCAATCCAGGAGAACTGCAAGGAGTGCAGTGGAAGCTGTTTACCTCCCAGGAGCTAGAAGCAAATGTGTACTAGTGGTCCCAGAATTACCATCATCCTCATCTGAGTGGCCGGATCATTTGTCTACAGTCAATCCTTTGGCTTTGGTGAGCGGGCTCAAGCCCACCTATAAGAGTACTTATACTGTTTGTTCAGCAGTTCTTTAACACATCCTGGATTACAGTTAATATTCACTGGGTTGCCATTAGTGACCAGTTTATTCAATGAGTCAGTGATCACTGGAAGGCTATCTAGCTCAGTCAAGATTTAACCTCTTTTGTGCCTCATCTCAAGGATTAGAAGGACACAGTGTTCTCAGGTACCTAACTTTTATAGTCGGCAGAAGATTGACTGAACTCTATAAGACAGGATTGCTGTAAATACATCTACTCATCCTCTCCCCAGTCATATGCTTAGGGCTATTTACTTGGTATTATTTCATCTCCTAAGAACTCACTAAGTTAGAACAGGAGAATTTAGATAGATATTCATTGTTATCTAGTGTGATTATCCATTGAGTGGTACCAATTTACCCTTTGGGTCACCTATTTTTGGATAAGGTTTGCTTTATTATTTAATCTTGATTCTCAGTAGATACTACTAAATCACATTTTCCTCAGTGAACCCCCAGGTGATTGTTTAAACTCAATTGGAGGAATCATATTTTGCATCTATTACTGTTGTTGGAGAATACAGGGAGTGGTCAAGTTACTGAAGTAACCGCTCCTTTTGTTCGCCGAATCATAAGGTTAACTTGTGTATGTGAAGAATTGTGATCTCTATGTCAACAATTTTTTGTTAATCAATAATTCTTAGAGGCGTGGCCTATTTCTTTGTTACTTAAAACAGAACTCCGGGAGAAAACTTTTTTCCATGTCCTTGTCGCTGATCTCCTACGTTCACCAACTATGCCATCCATCTTCTTCTGAGCTCTGTAGTTCCTCTGTAGTAGCCTGCTGAACTTGCTGAAAAACCATTATTCCCCTCTGACATCCAGTTTTTTAAGACTGCTGGATCCTCTCAGTACCGGTCTGACACGCCCACTTGTAGTCCTCTAGCAAAAGCAGCTAGGACGGACTTGCTTGCTGGAGTGGGCGGAAGGGGTCTTGCAACCCCCGGTCTGTGCCACCAATAGAGGTGGTTTTCCTCCTCCTCTCTGCCAGCACCCCCCCCCCCCCTCGTCTGTCTGCCCGCCGCCGTCTCATCTATGACAGCAGGGGTGTCTCTGCTATTTCTGGAATTCCTGGCATGTTTGCTATGTGAGTGAACATCTCTGCTTTCCCCTGTCACAGCCGTATTGTAATATACACCGCAGAGCGCAGCCCTGATACGGCTGTGACAGGGGAAAGAGCGGACATTACATAGCAAACATGCCAGGAATTCCAGAAATAGCAGAGATCTCCTGCTACGACATGCCTGGTATTTATGGAATTCCTGGCATGTTTGCTATGTAATGTCCGCTCTTTCTCCTGTCACAGCCGTATCAGAGCTGCGCTCTGCAGTGTATATTACAATACGGCTGTGACAGTTGAAAGCAGAGGTGTTCACACAGCAAACATGCCAGGAATTCCAGAAATTGAGATCCCTGCTATCATTGATGAGACAACGGGCGGTGGGGGGTACTGATAAGAGGCACTGGTGGGGGGCATGGTGCACCGCACTGATGGGCACTGATAAGAGGCACCTGTAGGGGGCATGATGTCACTGCACTGATGGGCACTGATAAGTGGCACTGGTGGGCACTATGTGACTGCGCTGATGGGCACAGATAAGTGGTACTGTGTGACCGCACTGATGGGCACTCATGAAGCTGCACTGTTTACTGACACCGTACACTTCCATATATCTATAGGAGGGGTTTCCACCATCCCTGCAAAGTTTCATTTTTATGTCTTATGTTCAGTGTGATGTGTATTATGTGTGATGTTACATACCACAGAGGTCGGTATTGTGGTGATATTGAAGTTTATTGAGATCTCCATACATTAGAGGGTTCCACCATTATTGTATTATTGATTAGTAAGTTAGCGCTGCACTTTTTGGTGTTTTTCTCATGCTGACATTTACTTGTGTCACATGCTGATATAAAACATCTCGGCTCTTTCTTTCTGTGGTGCAGCTAGGGATGTTCTCACATACACCATACCAGCACTGATTGCTGTTATAAAGATCTCAAATCTGCAGGAGGAGGAGGAATATTTCTAATAGTGAATTACAGCAGAGTACAGTGTGTATAATGTATCATTATGGGATGTGTGTACAGTTCAGTAATGATTACAGAAAGTAAGGGCAATATGTTTATCTCCTTGTGGCTGGAGGGGAGAGAAGAACTGTTGTGTGTGTTACTGGTTAGTGGGCCTGGCTGCAGAATGAGAGGCATGATTCATGTTGAAGTGGGCTTGTTCACATTTACATGTACAAGCTAGTGTACCGCCCACATTCATTGCAATATGCAAAGGCTGATGGGAAATGTAGTGTAAACAGAAAGAAGAGGATATGATGCAATCACTCTTCTAACACAGCCTGCCTTGCAGAATACATAATGCATCATTTTAACAAGAGAGTGCACTTCCTGTAAATTAAATTGGACATATCTCTTCAAAGGTAAGGAATTTCACAAATGTAATAACTGTTTAGTGTAGGGGGTGTACTAATGGCGATTTCTTGAAAATCCCGGAGTTCTGCTTTAAAGGTTATCGCTTCTTACAAAAATAAGAGTTAAGTAAACATTTCAAACTCTAACTGTGGTGTGGTTTCCATTACTGAAAGAGTGTTATTCTTAATGGAACATTGCAATATGAGTGAACCCAGAGTGTCGGGGGTGGAGGACTCTCAGAATGGGGAGATCCAAGGGGGAATTGATTCTTTAAGCGACCCTCAAGTGGGCAGCGCTACATATCATTTGAGGAAAATATGTTATAAAATAGTTTACCATTTGCCAAAATAAAATTGTCCCCGGATTTAATTTTAAAAATCTGGTCACCTTATCCTACATATTGGAGGGCGCATGCTGTGTTCTCTGATTGGACAAAGTGGAGAGCGAGACTTCACCTTCCACCTTTTCACCTCATCCAATCAGAGAATGTATTGAATTTATTCATTTATTCGCACCTGAGCCGAGCAGCCATTATTCTGTGTTTAGAATTCACCAAATCGGCTGTGCAGTGTGGGAACTGGAAGCAAGTGGAGATCACTGGAATAACGGTGTCTACTTCAGTGGTTTCCAGCTTCCGGGGACTTTGGCTAGGTTTGGTAAATGGCTAGTTACATTGATTCAAGATAGACCAATGTAACTATGTATAAAATATACCAGACCTGGAATTCATCTTTAAAGATTAGGAAATACACCAGCTCATATTTTGTGTTTGTTTAACATTTTTGACAAATATGGTAGAGCAGCAGCTATGTGTTAGTATCACTTTTGTTCCACTGAGCCATTGAAAAGCCCATCTACAGAAGGTGCAGACCTGATCTGAGCTCACTTTCCAGCTGATTAGCACTTTTATGAAACCCTAGAACTGCTAGGTTGCAAGTCCAGTCTTCCTTCTCATTTAGAATCAGGCAAACAAGTTTAGCTAAGACCCTGTTTAGTTACAATTTGTGCCACGTTTTTAATATATTGACTCTAGCTGAGGTGGTCACAGCTGGTAAGGAGATGGAGTGGTAGTTTCGAGCAGCACCATGGCTACTGGAACACTCAGGCTGCATTCACACCTGAGCGTAGCGTCTTTGGGCGTTTTTCCGACTTTTATTATAATTTTTCACTTTTTTTTGTTAGGGTAAGGGGTTAGAGTTAAGGTTAGGTTAGGGGTTAATATTGTATTTATTGTCTTATAATTATTTATTTATTGTTATTTTTATTTTTTTACAGGGTTAGCCTGTTAATAATAATACTACAGTGTTCTACTACTACTACTACTACTAATAATAATAATAATAATAATAATAGTAATCATAAAAATGAATAAATGTAAAATAAATACACAAATAAAAATAATCATAAATAAATAATAAATAAATACAATAAAGGAATACAATGTAATAATAAATGAATACATAATTAACCCCTAAATAAAATAAAATAATAATAAACACCATAATCCTAACACAAAATAAATAATAATAATTATTATTATTAATAGTATTATTACTAATAATAATATGATTATTTTTATTATAATAATTATTATTAATTTATTTTTTTGTTCGGGTTTGGGTGTTTATTATTTTATTATTATTATTATTATTATTATTATTATTATTATTAATACTGTAATAATAATTTATTTAATATATTTTTTAAGGTGAGGTGTTAATTATTATTTATTTATTATTCGTTTATTTTATTTATTTATCATTTATGTATGATGATTTTTAGGTATTTGTGTATTTATTGTACATTTATTTATACATTTACAGTATTACTAATATTTTTTTTAACACTTTTTCATTTGAGCATAAAAATTGTGCAAAAATGTGTGACAAAACGCGCAAATTGCACATTGCTGCAGACTTTTTGGAGCTTCAGGCATTTGGCTTCAGGTGATTGGAGTGGAGATTTGGACCAACTCCATAGAGGATAATTGATTTTTTTCTCCTCCAGCATTTTGGAGCTTCAAGCTACAAAGGGCTGAGGTGTGAATGGGGCCTCTTCTGAGGCTAGCAGTGCACCCAAAAAAGCAAAGCAGTTTCAAGTCAGCTGTCTGCTTGTAGGCAGGTGCATTCTATGTTCTCCACTGCAGGTGGTGCTTATTCATAGCGGCATTGCAGGGGGAGATGAAGTCAAGAGGAACACAGTTCCTCTATGGCAAGTTCCAGGGTCACTATCAGTTTGGATGCTGCCATCCCATGTAACTCTAACAGCCATCTTGGTTTATGCAGAGCCTATTTAAGGCCCTGTCTCCCAGGCTTGGTGCGCATTTTGCATGTGGGTAGTGTAGGGTCAGGTCACCCATCTTACAGGGACAGTGATTAGCGGCAGGGAGAGGTTCCAGTTGAGTAGAGAAAGGATATAGACATCATTCTTCTGGAGACCTCCCCATTTGGGTCAGGACCCACCAGGCCACATTCTGCCCTCAAAATAGATGTTGTTTCCTGTGCATTACTGGATTCTGCATTAATACAAGTTCTGTTCTCTGCAACCAGACTCTGTTTACTGCCGCCACACCATGCTGCACCTCCCCACATTCTACATAGCTGCCCATTGAAACAGTTGGTCATCAGCAAGGATCCAAGGGTGGAAAACCCTGTTATTTAACACAGACCACACAATAAATGTTTGCTAACAAAGTCCACTTAAATATGGCAGTACTGCATCAATGTGCAGAGCTTCTGTTTGTCTGCATTCTCAAACTGCTCACTGCGTAAGACAAGTGTTGGGAGATCTTCACACATGAATTAGGAGCTACTAGAACCAACACAACCTTCTCTTAAGTGCCATAGACACGGGTCAAATATTGGGCGGCATTGGCCCTAGTGTATGGCAGCCGGTCCGACAGAAGCCAGCTGGTCGGCCAGCTTCTGTCGAAAGGGCATGACTGAAAAAGGCCTGATGATCGGCATCCAATCAGAGCTCAGCCAATGGCGGGGGGGCGTCCCCCGTCACAACACAATAGCTCAGCAAGGGAGATATCTGTACTAATGTCGCATAGTTAGTACAGCAGCTCCTGTTAAGCTCTTCCGTTTTTTTTAGTTCAGCCGACAATTCCTGTCAATGGGCCAAAATTCTAGTCCTGAGTGGCCCTGTTGGCACCATTTGGGTGCCGGTGTTCTATCGAGAAGTGCCTTTTGTCAAAAAATGCCCCCGATGGGTGTGCGCATGCGAACATCAGTGGAGGCATTATCCGACGCTATGCAAAAAGCTGAGGGAGAATGGACTTGTCAGATTGTGCCTCACTGTTGCGGGGTGCCTTTTCCATGAATTGAAGGACGTCTTTACTGTGTTGAACGGACGGTTTTGCCTTTGTGTAAGGGCGGGTTGCAACACACACAAAAGCCGGCCTTCAACACAGGCAAAACCCACCGGCAACAGCGAGGCACAATCTGACAACTATGTTCTCTGTTTGCCTAGTGTCGGATAATGCCTCCGCCGATGTGCGCATGCGCTGCATGGCGTGACGTTTGCTACCGACGGGAGGCATTTATCAACAGAACACCAGCTGTCAGAATACAATAGCCATCAGGGGAGATTTAGCATGGATGGGGTAATGGAGTGATACCTCTCATTCAGCTCACTAGTGTGTTTGGCCAGCCCAAAGAACACATCTTCTTCTGTTTTCAACAGAAAAAGAGGGAGCAATTGATGATTGGTCATTTAGAAATTTTGCAATTACTGTAAGTGAATAGAAATACCATTGATATGCTAACCCTACATAACCATTTTCGTACGTGATGTTCATGCCTGCCAAATTGCTTGCATTTATTGGGATGCATATGGCCAATTATGCATTGTGTCTAAGGCAATAGAGTCATAATTAGCACATTTTCCCATTGGTTGTGTTATGTTCAGGCAATTAACATTCGATAAGATTAGAAGGATTTAGTCAAAATTTTCTAAAAGCAAATCAGTACACAATGCTGTGTCCTTATCTATTCAGTGTCAAGCTAATTAAATGTCAGTTTTATTGCCTGTGCAATGCCTGTTCACAGTATGATGACATGCTGTGAACAGGCCACCTTTAGAGAGGTGTTTATAGAGATATGTGGTTGGGGGAGGGGAGGGACAGCACCTTCTTGTATCATATGCAATACATGAAGTGTCCCTTTGTATTTCTAGCAGCCACTGCTTGAGGCCTTAACCGATACCTAGAGTCTTGTAGCCTGCTGAGACCTAAGCACATCAAACAGGAGACACTGGTCCTGGTGGGTGGGTGGCTGCAAAGAAGCCACCTTACATTCCAACACATCATCAAAGCAGGCTCCGCGTAATAATCCCATTACTGTCCTGAGAAGGTACATTCCTTGGCTGATTAATCATAGTACTGTAACATTATTGAAATGTACTAGAATCATCAAATAATGCATGCATTGTGGATAAGAGAAAAAAAGGATATATATAAATATATATATACAGTATATACAGTGCCTTGAAAAAATATTTACATCCCTTGAGATTTTACACATTTTGTCATGTTACATACAAAAACTTATTTTTTTTTATTGGGATTTTATGTGATAGACCAACTGAAAGTGGCACATAAATGTGAAGTGGAAGGAAAATGATAAATGGTTTTCAAATTTTTTTTACAAATAAATATCTGAAAAGTGTGGCATGCATTTGTATTCAGCCCCCTTTACTCTGCTACCCCTAACTAAAATCTAGTGGAGCCAATTGCCATCAGAAGTCACTTAATTAGTAAATAGAGTCCACCTGTGTGTAATTTAATCTCAGTATAAATACAGCTGTTCTGTGAAGCCCTCAGAGGGTTGTTAGAGAACCTTAGTGAACAAATAGCATCATAAAGGCCAAGGAACACTCCGGACAGGTCAGGGATAAAGTTGTAGAGTCCTTTATTATTATTATTATACAAGATTTATATAGCACCAACAGTTTGTGCAGCGCTTTACAATATGAGGGCAGACAGTGCAGTTACAATACAATTCAATACAGAAGGAATCAGAGGGCCCTGCTCTTTAGAGCTTACAATCTAGAAGTAAAGCAGGGTTAGGTTATAAACAAAATATCCCAAGCTTTGAAAATCTCACAGAGCACTGTTCAATCCTTCATCCGAAAATGGAAAGAGTATAACACAACTACAAACCTACCAAGACATGGCCGTCCACCTAAGCTGACAGGCTGGGCAAGGAGTGAATTAATTAGAGAAGCAGCCAAGAGGCCCATGGTAACTCTGGACGAGATGCAGAGATCCACAGCTCAGATGGGAGAATCTGTCCACAGGACAACTATTAGTCGTGCACTCCACAAATCTGACCTTTATGGAAGAGTGGCAAGAAGAAAGCCTTTGTTGAAAGAAAGCCATAAGAAGTCCCGTTTGCAGTTTGCGAGAAGCCATGTGGGGGACACAGCAAACACGTGGAAGACGGTGCTCTGGTCAGATGAGACCAAAATTGAACTTTTTGGTCCAATAGCAAATCGCTATGTTTGGCGGAAAACTAACACTGAACATCACCCTGAACACACATGAAACATGGTGGTGACAGCATCATGTTGTGGGATTGCTTTTCTTTAGTAGGGACAGGGAAGCTGGTCAGAGTTGATGAGAAGATGGATGGAGCCAAATCTTAGAAGAAAACCTGTTAAGAGTCTGCAAAAGACTTGAGACTGGGGCGGTGGTTTACTTTCCAGCAGGACAACGACCCTAAACATACAGCCAGAGCTAATATGGAATGGTTTAGATCAAAGCATTAATGTGCTAAAATGGCCCAGTCAAAGTCCAGACCTAAATCCAATTGAGAATCTGTGGCAAGACTTGAGAATTGCTGCTCACAGACGCTCTCCATCCAACCTGACAGAGCTTGAGATATTTAAAAAAAATTTACTCTGTAGATGTGCAAAGCTGGAAGAGGTAACCCCAAAAAGACTTGCAGCTGTAATTGCAGCGAAAGTATTGACTCAAGGGGGCTGAATACAAATGCATGCCACGCTTTTCACATATTTGTTTGTTTGCAAAACATTTTGAAAACCATTTATCATTTTCCTTCTACTTTACAATTATGTGCCACTTTGTGTTTGTCTATTATAAAATCCCAATAAAATACATTTACGTATTTTGTTGTAACATGGCAAAATGTCATAATACACTGTATTAGGCATTGTATATATGCACACATGGTATATATATACAGTTGTGCTCATAAGTTTACATACCCTGGAAGAATTTATGACTTCTTGGCCATTTTTCAGAGAATATGATTGATAGCCCAAAAACTTTTCTTTCATTCATGGTTAGTGTTTGGCTGTAGCCATTTATTATCAATCAACTGTGTTTACTCTTTTTAAATCATAATGACAACAGAAACTACCCAAATGACCCTGATCAAAAGTTTACATACCCTGGTGATTTTGGCCTGATAACATGCACACAAGTTGACACAAAGGGGTTTGAGCGGCTATAAGGCCTCATGCACACAGGGCATTTTTTGACATTTTTACAGCAGCTATTTTCAGCTGCAGACGATTTTTTATACATTCAATAAACTTCTCATCATGTTATCCTATGTTTTCATGCACACATAGGCTGTTATCAACTGTTTTTGGCAGGGATGTTTTTGAGCTGTAAAAAAAACCCAAGACCAGTGGGTTCCGAGAGATGTTTTTGAGTTGTAAAAATGCTCTAATGCCCAAAAACACACAAAAACCATGGCTCACCAACGTGTTTGGACGTTTTAGACCAATTGAAAAAAAAAAAAAGTTCAACAACGCCAGCACTAAAAAACGTGCAAAAACGCTGCTGCAAAAAAAACACTCAAAAAAGCTGAAAAAAGTTACTAAAAGCTACTAACGTTTTTAGGACTTTTTTTATGTCCTGTGTGCATGAGGCCTTAAAGGTAACCATCCTCACCTGTGATCTGTTTGCTTGTAATTAGTGTCAATGAGCTTCTGGACTCCTGACAGACCCTTGCATCTTTCATCCAGTGCTGCACTGACGTTTCTGGATTCTGAGTCATGGAGAAAGCAAAAGAATTGTCAAAGAATCTGCATGAAAAGGTAGTTGAACTGTATAAAACAGGAAAGGGATATAAAAGATATCCAAGGAATTGAGAATGCCAATCAGCAGTGTTTAAACTCTAATCAAGAAGTGGAAAATGAGGGGTTCTGTTGAAACCAAACCACAGTCAGGTAGACCAACTAACATTTCAGCCACAACTGCCAGGAAAATTGATCAGGATGCAAAGAAAAACCCACAAACAACTTCAGGTGAAATACAGGACTCTCTGAAAACATGTGGTGTGGTTGTTTCAAGATACACAATAAGGAGGCACTTGAAGAAAGACGGGCTGCATGGTCAAGTCGCCAGAAGAAAGCCATTACTACTCAAATGCCACAAAGTATCCCGCTTACAATACGCCAAACAGAACAGAGATAAGCCTCAAACCTTCTGGCACAAAGTCATTTGGAGTGATGAGACCAAAATTTAGCTTTTTGGCTACCACCATAAATGCTACATTTGGAGAGGAGCAACAAGGCCTATAACGAAAGGTACACCATTCCTACTGTGAAACACAGAGGTGGATCGCTGATGTTTTGAGGATGTGTGAGCTACAAAAGCACAGGAAATTTGGTCAAAATTGATGGCAAGATAAATGCAGAATGTTATCAAAAAATACTGGAGGGGCATTTGCATTCATTAGCCAGGAAGCTGCGCATGGGACATACTTGGACATTCCAACATGACAATGATCCAAAACACAAGGCCAAGCCGACCTGTCATTGGCTACAACAGAATAATGTGAAGGATCTGGAGTGGCCATCTCAGTCTCCTGACCTCAATATCATTGAGCTCCTCTGGGGAGATCGCAAACGTGCAGTTCATGCAAGACAGCCCAAGAATTTCCAGGAACTGGAGGATTTTTGCCAAGAGAAATGGGAAGCTTTACCATCTGAGAAGATAAAGAGCCTCATCCACAAATTCCACAAAAGACTTCAAGCTGTCATTGATGTGAAAGGGGGCAATACACAGTATTGGGTACTGGGGTATGTAAACTTTTGATCAGGGTCATTTGGGTAGTTTCTGTTGTCATTATGATTTAAAAAGAGTAAACACAATTGATTGATAATAAATGGCTTCAGCCAAACACTAACCATGAGTGAAAGAAAAGTTTTTGTGTTTTCATTCATATTCTCTGAAAAATGGCCAAGAAATCATAAATTCTGCCAGGGTATGTAAACTTATGAGCACAACTGTATATGCTATATCAAATGCATCACCCAAATTTTCGATTACTTCAGTAGCTGCAACAGGGGCGGCTGTTGGTTTGAGCATAGAGTCTATGTGGCCTATGCAACTCTTCAGAAGCCAGGGGAATGCTATCACTCTTCAGAAAAGGTGAAGGGTCTTCCTGCCATTGCTTATCACTTGGGTCCCTCTGCAGAAAAAAATCAGGCCTCAGCAAGAATTCTTAGCTATTCAAATATAGTGGCGTGGCTGTGGGTATGCTGATACAGGTAACAGCAGAGGAAGTGACTCCACTTTTTTGTTGGTGATATCAGAGAGGATACATCTGGAGCAAATGCAGGAGGGGGACAATACGATAGCAGGAACCAGGGACCACCCAGAAAGATAAAGCTAGCCATACACTAGTAAAATTTCACTCAAACGTTCATATAGATATTCAGAAAAATAATTTGTCAAAGCTTTCAATTGTACTATTGTGGATTCTACAAGTCTTGCATGAAAATCGTGAAAAATTTTAATTGATTGCCAATGTTTCGAGTTCAACTATCAATTCTGGGATGCGCATGCTCATTTCAGTAGGGAAGATATTTTGCCAAATGAAAACCACATTCAATGTTCGTTTGAAAAACACTTTCCATCATTCTACTTTTAGAAATTTTACCGGTTTATCTTAGATTTCAACATGCTGTGGGCATACAGCAACAGGCAAAACATGCTTTAGGTACCCTTTGATGGCACCTAGAATCCAACTGAAATAGACATTATCCGCATGGCACTGTGGCAAAAATGCATTCACGTACATGGAAGACAATGGGGAAGATTTACTAAAACTGGTGCACACAGAATCTGGTGCAGCTGAGCATAGCAACCACTCAGCTTCTAGGTTTTAGCCCACGCTCACAATGAGGGCGGGTTTGAAATCGCGAAGTGCACCTGAACGATTTCAAACCGGCATTTCAGTCTAACTTCGGGGGGGGGGGGGGGGCGACATCTGTGCGGGTTCATGCACAGATGTCTATTAAATCACCCCCGAAGTCGCCATCAGTAGTGCAGAAACTACTTTTGGGAATCGGTGCGACGGTGCCATTGCCGGCAATAGGCTCCGATTTGGCATGTCAAATCGCATGCCAAATCGGGCCAATGTGAGTCCAGGTTCACACTGAGTGTGTGTGTTACTTTAGCGAGGCCCCTGAGCTGCCCTTTGCAGGCAGGAACCGTGGGCCCTATAGTGTAGGAAAGTTGGTTGAAGTGCTAGCTAGCCATGATGGACTACTGCTCCCAGCCAGCCCTCATAGCTGCAAGGGCCCTCTATTCTGAAACCGTGACACCACAGTCCCAACTGGCTTTTGCATCCTTCTCAGACTGTCTCACACCCCAATCTGCTCCGCCGTGCCTCTTTCAGCTTCCCAGGGTGTATATCACTCACCGACACCTGACACTTGTAAGTTCCTCTCCTGGAGATCTCTCTGGCAGTACTCTCTCCCACTGCCCTTCTCCTGTTCTCTCACGTGTGCCTCTGTTCCAGGAGCTTACACTTCTCCCGGATGCAACCGAGCCCCAGGCCAAAGTCACCCCCCCAACCAAGACTGGGGGGCTCCATCATGGCCCTGACAGCCTCTGTACTACTCCATCTCTATCTCTTCCACCAGAACTCTCTGCTGCCCACTGGGCTGACCCTGGGTATTTGAGGAGGCCTGCCCCCTGCCAATCCAACTTGGGGATTGATCAGAGCTCCTCAGAATTCCCCTGGTGGCTACACCTCTCTTTCCAGAGAACACCAGAACATTCTGGAAAGAAATGGGAGGTCCTGATGACACCACCTGTGAGTCACCCAGCCCTACCCTGAGCCACTCTCAGCCCAGAATCAAAACAATCAGGCCTGACTTCCTGTCAGGTCTGACAAAATTTGCCTCGCCTAACAAAAATCTCTCTCTAGCACCTACCTAATGTAGAGGGCACTACACTCACACCCCCCCCCCCCACCAAACCCCAGCTGGGAAAAACTTATAAAAAAATGGCTCCTGGGTCCAGGAGCAAGGGCATCCCATAAAATAAAAAGGGAGGGGGACAAGGGAACAAACTTGGATGGGGACTATATAAATAATTTAAGTACAAATATAAACATCATCTCTGTAAATTATTTACACCTGTACAGTATAGTCAGGACACTCCTAGCTACAATTCCTGCAACTAACAGCACAAATCACAATCAATATAGAAATTCGAGCCAGAACATCTCTCCCTTGAGAAAGATACTCTGCTCCTAGAAATGTAGAGAAAGTTTTGACTCTCGCCGGAGGGGATGGACAGCCATCCCATCCCAACGATCCTAAGAGAAGATAGAACAACAACCTAATCTAAATTCTAACTAAAACACGGCACACATACTCTGCTGGGAGGGGGTTATAGTCCTGCCAGCAGAGTAAAACACAAACAGCACACCTTTTTCCTGTCTGTTCTGTCAGTAGGAGGTTAGAACCTGCTGACAGAAACAGTAAAAGAGCAGATACACATGGTAAATGGACAGTCCTTCTTAAAGTTGCTGATGGGAGGGGTCCCTCCCTGGATAACAGGCTCTTCAAAGTATAGTAGCAGATGCAAGAACAAACCTCAACCAAGTGTCCTTTCAACAGAAAAGTTCCTCCATTGGGCACAGGGTGGCAGGCTGGCTTGTTCCTGCAAAGTCAGGGAAACAAGAAGAAAAAAAACCAGGCTGCACTTCCCAGTAGTCTCTGTGGATTGGTCTATGCATTAGTTGGCTCCTCACAGTCCTTCTTTAAACATAGAACCGAGGGTCTGGTAGCCGTATCCAGCCCCCTTCCTCTGTCTTCCTGGAGACCGAATGGCTCTGCATGGGCCGACCCGCCCGAACAGCAAGTACCAGGTTCCTATGGATGGATCTCCCAATCCGCCATTCCTCTTTGATATCCAGGAAACTGGCACAAACTTCATTCTCCGGCCCCCTCATCGGTTTTGTGATATGCAGGAAGTCCCAAACTAAGTCGTCCTCCCACTCTCCATGAGAACTCTCCACAACGTCCATAATTTGGGATGGCCCCACTCCAAGGCTAGCCTCCTCTGCACCTCCCTCTGCAACTTAGACAGCCTTGTTAACTTTCTCGGGTTCCCTCTTTCAGGAGGGATGCAAGCATTGTGAGATCTCATCACCCATTGGCTATAAGTGGGTGCCCTGGTCTGGGTGGTGGATGGCCTACGTAGGAAAAGCTGCTGGCTGCTAATCAGAGTTCCTGCAGTCAGTTCAGATTCTATGGCTGGTTCTGGCTCCACTTTCTTCTCTAACTGAGCCTCCTGGATGTGAGACCCTCCTGTCTCCCACTCATCGTCAGAACTTGAGCCGGGAGATGATCACTCTGTCAACCTCTCCAGTGATCCAAACTCTGCCTGCAGTCTGGGGGAACCCATATCAAGGAGCCAGCTCTCACGCTCCCCATCCAGCTTACCTGAGAACGCACCTTCCTCTCTCGCTGGCTGGGCTGGGATTGGGATATCAGGGGACTTAGGATTGGCCGGCTCTTCAGGGACTTTAACTGGCTCCTGCACGGCAGTACTCACAGTTGCCAGCCCCTGGCCAGGCCACGGGTCTCGGCAGCTTCTCCTCCCTTGAAGTCCTCTGTATTCACAGGAGAGTCGCCAGGCCGCAACTCTACCCTGTCTTTGGGTGGTGATTCCAGGCCCTTGCTGGCCTTTCGGAACTTCCACGGCTGGCAAAGCCCTTTGGGCAGGTCCACTGTATAGTAGCGTGGCTCCTGCATTGTAGACACCAGCTGGGTTATCGGTTCATCACAATGGCCACACTGGGCCTATGCAGTGACCTCCGCGGTTGGAATCCGGCATTCCGGGCACAGCCGCTCAGCTCCCTTGATCACTCCCAAGGCTCCATTTGGACACTGGTGTCCACCAATGTCCACTCCGGGCTTCTCCGGTAACCATGTCAGAGCTGGAACAAGACGACCGCCATCTTCCACTGTCTCGTGGTGCCTGGTGCTAGCAGGAAGAGTTGAGTCTGCTTCAAGGCATAGCACTGCCCTCTCATTTCCAGACGGGCTGATAGGCAGGCTCGCTCTTGGTCACGCTGATGTAACCCCTTTTGATGCTAGCAGGACTTGTCCAGGCATGCTGACCTTTCCGGTGGTTGCCGGTAGCAGCAGTAAATTTAGTAGCCCCTCTCTTCTTATAGAGAACACTTTTAGCACATTCCCGCCCGCAGGCACTCGCGGGCTTTCCCCAATCACTCTGGGCAATGGGAAACAGTTCCAGGCACAGTTTACTGTAAGCAGGAGTTTGGAACAAAAGTTCAAAAGGCCCAGCGTTTGCAGATCGCTGCATATATTTGTAATCCAGTGAGGGATGTCCAGCCTTTGCAGAGCGCTGGACAAATTTGTAATCAATGGGCGCGATTGCCCGCTGTGGTTTCCACGGGTGACAGCACATGTTTACAAAGTCAATGAATTGCAGATTGTTAGGAGAAACCCTGCTTGAAATGGACTTATTAATGCTATTTGTGCGTTCCCGCGCGCGTTCAGGCGCGCCCGCCCGCGCCGGAAACGTCGTCAGACAGCTCAATTTCAATGGAACACACCTTGCAGCAAGTGCTGTCTGATCTACAGCGTTACCCATACCAACCTGCAACCCAATAACCAGTTCTGAACCCGTCTCCGACCCGGCCTGTCTACGACCCTCCTTCTATCTGCCTGCACCCGATCCCGGCTTGTCTACAACCACATTCCTGCCTGACCCTCTGATACCCTGCTGCCCGCCTGTTGATGACCCTGCTTGGACCCGACTACCCACCTGCCTGCTCCTCCTGTACCACACCACCAGTTTGTTGCCAAACCTGCCTTCAACTGACTCCGTCCCAGTGCCTGTTGCTATCCGGACCTCAGCGGCTACCAGCCCAGCAGCTTCCCAGCTCCACTGGGTCGCTCCTATCTAACTGTGCCTTCCACCCGCAGGTCATCTCCACCTCCAGCGATCCCGTGGACCACCTGCTGGCGAACATCAGTGGACTATCGCAGGCACTCATACCTCACCGTGCTCGTGTAGCCGCTGTCTAAACCCCAGCGGTCCCTCGAACCGGGGTCATAGGAGAGGCCGTCCCCTGCCGTCAGGCTCCCTATCTGGTACGTAACAGTATCGGACAGCCATGACTGAGCCTGCAAGGGGGGCCTCTGTGCCACACGAGGTCAGCCAGCGCCTCACAGAACTCACGCAGGCCATCAAATCTCTGCAAGGGACACATGCCCTTCTTGAGGAGCAAGTTCTAGCCTCCTCTCCGGCTTCTGCATCAACAGCAAGCTTGGATTCAGCCATCCTCCTACCTGCTTCTGAACCCCGGGTGCCAACCCCTGAGAGGTTCTCCAGAGATTGGACCAAGTATCGAGCCTTCTACAATGCATGCCAGCTCTACTTTGCCCTCCAACCACAGACTTTCCGATTAGAAGCCACCAAGGTGGGGTTTGACATATCACTGCTCCGGGATCAGCCCCAGGCCTGGGCCCACCACCTACTGGAACTTTGAGACGCCCGGCTGGACACCCTGTCTGCCTTTTTCCAGGCAATGTCCCAACTCTGTGACGACCCCCAGCATTCCGCTACAACCGAATCGGCTCTCGACGCACTCAGGTAGGGGGGGCGGAGCCATCGAGGAGTACGTCATGGAGTTTAGGCGCTGGAGCGCTAACACTGGCTGGAATGAAATCACTCCCGCAAAATCGCGTGACTTTCAAGCCGCGGCAGTGTTAAAGGATAACCATTCATATCTGTGCGACTTCAAGTCACACCGACTTCAAAGTAATCCCTGTACTACTTTGGTCTGACTTTGATGCAGGTTGAGGTCCTTAGACCTCAAGTTTACACAGACATTCCCTGAAATCGCGTCAAAATCGCGACCGCAAAAGCGCGTGACTTTCAAGTCGCAGCAGTGTTAAAGGAGCCTAAGTGGAGTACAGGGGAGACATGCAGGGTCTTTTAGACCCTGCATGTCTCAATAGAGAGAACCTGTCGCCTAAAAATAATCATATATGGGACTTTTTGTTCCCTATGTGATGAAAGAAAAAAGTTAAGTAAAAAAAAATTGTATTTTGTTAGCACATAAAATACCCCCCCAAAAAAATTTTTGAAGACCCCCCCAACCCCACATATACACAAGCACGAATTTAAATACATGCGTCGGGGTGCCTACAAGTGAAAACGTTGATTGAGATACACATGGAACATATCGCCATGCGCTGGAGTGAGAGCAATAATTCTAAAACAAGACCTCCTCTGTAATACCATACTGATACCTATAGGGGCTTCTGAAGCGTCACCTATAGAAAATATAGGGTACCGAAGTTTGGGCATGTTGGGTATCAATTTACTCAGTGCAACCTCATCTTTTATATTTTTCCAAACATTTGGGTAATTTATTGTGATTGTTTGCCGTAAAATTTACGTTAGTGTGTTTTTTACTGAATTTTGTGTTTCCTAGACTTTTGCGGTAATATCATGTGACATAAAAAAATTGGAACTACCACTATTTTATTCTCTAGGGTGTCTGCTATCAGAAAATCTATAATGTTTGGGTGTTTTGTGTAATCTTCAGGCCTAAAATTATTTTTTAAACACGTGTGCAAAAAACCCCTGCAAAAACGGATCTGGCAGCGAAAGGGTCTAAACCGCTGACAACAAAAGTGAGTACACCCCTAAGTGAAAATGTCCAAATTAGACCCAATTATCCATTTTCCCTCCCCGGTGTCATGTGACTCATTAGTGTTACAAGGTCTCGGGTGTGAATGGGGAACGGGTGTGTTAAATTTGGTGTTATCGCTCTCACTCTCTCATACTGGTCACTGGAAGTTCAACATGGCACCTCACGGCAAAGAACTCTCTGAGGATCTGAAAAAAAGAATTGTTGGTCTACATAAAGAGTGCCTAAGCTATAAGAAGTTTGCCAAGACCCTAAAACTGAGCTGCAGCATGGTGGCCAAGACCAACAGGACAGGTTGCACTCAGAACAGGCCTCGCCATGGTCAACCAAAGAAGTTGAGTGCACATGCTCAGTGTCATATCCATAGGTTGTCTAATAAATCTAAGCAAACTTATGAGTGCTGCCAGCATTGCTGTAGAGGTTGAAGGAGTGGGGGGTCAGCCTGTCAGTGCTCAGACCATATGCCTCACACTGCATCAAATTGGTTTGCATGGCTGTCATCCCAGAAGGAAGCCTCTTCTAAAGATGATGCACAAGAAAGCCCGCAAACAGTTTTCTGAAGATAAGCAGACTAAGGACATGGATTACTGGAACCATGTCCTGTGATATGATGAGACCAAGATAAACTTATTTGGTTCAGCTGGTGTCAAGCGTGTGTGGCGGCAACCAGTTAAGGAGTACAAAGACAAGTGTGTGTTGCCTACAGTCAAGCATGGTGGTGGGAGTGTCATGGTCTGGGGCTGCATGAGTGCTGCCGGCACTGGGGAGCTACAGTTCATTGAGGGAACCATGAATGCCAACATGGACTGTAACATACTGAAGCAGAGCATGATCCCCTCCCTTTGGAAACTGGGCTGCAGGGCAGTAGTCCAACATGATAACGATGCCAAACACACCTCCAAGAGGACCACTGCATTGCTTAAGAAGCTGAGGGTAAAGGTGATGGACTGGCCAAGCATGTCTCCAGACCAAAACCATATTGAGCATCTGTGGGGCATCCTCAAATGGAAGATGAAGAAGCGCAAGGTCTCTAACATCCACCAGCTCCGTGATGTCGTCATGGAGGAGTGGAAGAGGACTCCAGTGGCAACCTGTGAAGCTCTGGTGAACTCCATGCCCAAGAGGGTTAAGGCAGTGCTGGAAAATAATGGTGGCCACACAAAATATTGACACTTTGGTCCCAATTTGGACATTTTCACTTAGGGGTGTACTGACTTTTGTTGCCAGAGGTTTAGACATTAATGGCTGTGTGTTGAGTTATTTTGAGGGGACAGCAAATTTACACTGTTATACAAGCTGTACACTCACTACTTTACATTGTAGCAAAGTGTCATTTCTTCAGTGTTGTCACATGAAAAGATAGAATAAAATATTTACAAAAATGTGAGGGGTGTACTCACTTTTGTGAGATACTGTAATAAAGCTGGCCAGAAATTTGTGCTGGTTCGTGATGAACTGCCTGGAATTTGCTTCATGGATGGCCCTGTCTGCCCCCTCCTATTCAACAATCTTTGATTGAAAAATTAAAGAGCCAGGCAGAAAATTGTCAACCAAACAGTGGCTGCATCCAATCACATGTTCCAATCACAAAAACCAGCACCAATACAAGAATGGCAGCAGTAGGTTCACCAGCTGGTCCTGTATTGCATGGGATGATGTCATAGTGCAACAGCCAGTCATGCAGGGAGGAGGCACATGAAGCGAAGGGGTCCTACAGGAGTGAGAAATAAGGTAATTAATTCACCTTTTTCACCATCCCTTAGACAAAATGACTAGTTAATGCTTGCAATCGGAGAGAGCCTACTGCGAGGGTATTTTTTTTTTTATTACAGTTCAGCTTTTATGTTCCAATTGCTTTATTATTTAGTACCCTTCTCCTAGTTAGCAGGGCCGAGTGTTGTGGACTTTTGTATTTTGTGCCTCCCATTTCCAATGTGCATTAATGAAGCAGCATTTTCTTTTTCACACTTCATGAAATGCCTTCACTGACACTACCACCACTCCTTTCCCAGCATTTGTTTGCTATCTAAAGTGACCTTGTATACAAAAACAATAGCAAGAGGCAATAAATGTACCTACCAGAGGCATTACAGAGGAAGAAACGGGTATTCAATCCACTTGAAGGGTAAAATACTAAATACTTGCAGCCAACCCCTGGTTGAAGGAAAGAAGATTGCATAATGTATGGCCTGCCTTAAGGCAGCCATACATGGATCGAAATTCATCTGGCTCAGCAGGAACTGGCCGAAATTTGATCCATCTATGGGCAGACTGATTGTACCCGAGTCAATCCATCCATTGACTTTGGTACAACAAGCCTATCTGATTTTTTTACATGGAATTACTGCTGGTGGCTATAACCGCCAGCAGTAATAATTGTGTATTGCTGTCCAGAAAGGCTCCCCTGCTGCCGGCAGAACACAATAGCGCTGTGGGAGGCATTCCCCCGCTAACACTGACTGCGTTGATGGACGAATCAAGCGATTTTCTTTCCTTCCACCCGTGGTGGAAAGAAAGAAAATCAAATAATTTGTGGACTGCTTTAGTGGCCGGGTAGTGGAAACCTAACATTCAGTAGGGCATTCAATCTGGAAGTGTTGAATACCAGCAGTGGGTGTAGCTCTGCAAGATATCAAGATTGGTATCTCTTCTTGCTAGACAGGTAAGTAATACTAATCTTTACAGGTTGCTGCTAGTTCAACTTCTTTTTGTATAGTGACAGTGTCATTTTAGGTTGACAATGACCAGCCATATATGGGCAATACCATTCATGACCCAACGTTTAACCACTTAAGGACCAGAAGGATTTCCCACTTCCTGACCAGGCCACTTTTTGCGATACGGCACTCTGTCGCTTTAACTGATAATTGCGCGGTCATGCGACATTGTACCCAAACAAAATTGACGTCCTTTTTTTCCCACAAATAGAGCTTTTTTTTGGTGGTATTTGATCACCTCTGCGGTTTTTATTGTTTTGCGCTATAAACAAAAAAAGAGCGACAATTTTGAAAAAAAAAACAATTTCCTGGACCTCCTCATGTCAGCCTACTATGGGTCAGCTCCGCCCCTCTGACCCCTTCAGGACAACCTCTTCCCAAGCCTATAAGAGGCGGCTGTCTGCCCATATGCAGGACTGTACTCCTCCAGGTCCTTTAACAAAAAAAAAAGTTTTAACAGCGAGAAAAAAACAAATATCGCGTTTTGTTATTTTTGGCGTCTCCACTAGTTTATGGTGGTTTTTTTTCGAGATAAACACCCTTTTTTTCCTGCAGTTAAAACAAACCCATGTTACAGCGTACTGGCGCGTTAATAGTCAATTTCGCTGTCTCACGGCATAGCGTTTTTCACCGGACCAGTCCTTCACCCTTTAGGAAGACCAGGAATTCACCAATTTGCAACCCAGTACTTACCATAACGGGTATATACCGACCAGTAACAGTTGGATTTTACTGTGACAGTGATATGTTTTTCTTCAA
>BLSH010236120.1:590639-602727 GCA_018402905.1 Glandirana rugosa | reverse complement strand
TACTTACCGTAATTTTCCTTTCCTGGATCCTCCTCATGTCAGCCGAAGAATTCCCACCCAAAGTCCGTCGCGAGGTGGGTAAACTGAACACTGCATATGGGCAGACAGCCGCCTCTTATAGGCTTGGGAAGAGGTTGTCCTGAAGGGGTCAGAGGGGCGGAGCTGACCCATAGTAGGCTGACATGAGGAGGATCCAGGAAAGGAAAATTACGGTAAGTATGAAAACAATTTTCCTTAATTTTTTACTTTTTCTATAATAAATATCAAAAAAATGTAAAAAAATTAATTTCTTCATCAGTTTAGGCCAATATGTATTCTTCTACATATTTTTGGTAAAAAAAAAATCGCAATAAGCGTATATTGATTGGTTTGTGCAAAAGTTATAGCATCTACAAAACAAGGAATAGATTCATCATGGCATTATTATTATTTTTTTTTCTACTAGTAATGGCAGCGATTTTTAGCGGGACTGCGACATTACGGCCGACAGATCGGACACTTAACTGACATTTTTGACATTTTTTTGGGAAACAGTGACATTATTACAGTAATCAGTGCTAAAAATATGCACTGTTATTGTACTAATGACACTGGGAAGGGGTTAACACTAGTGGTGATCAAGGGGTTAAATGTGTTCCCTCACTGTGTGTTCTAACTGCGTGGGGGATGGGCTGCCTGGGGAAACACACAGATCCATCTTCATGCATAGCAGAAAGACAGGATTTGTGTGATCTCCCCTGTCAGAATGGAGAGCTGCCTTGTTTACACAGGTAGATCCCCGTTCTGTGACTGTGGGGAACAATCGCGTCTGGCCGGCGGACATTGAGTCCACCCCACCCACTGATTGGCTCCCCTGCTGGCCAGTGGAAGCGTGTGCTCGCCTCAGGCGACGCATGCACGCCCACAATACATGTTCCCGCGACCCACATACAGCGATTCGCTGGAACGAGCCAATCTGCCGCAGTATAATCATGGCAGCTTTTCCACAAGTGATTATACACTGTGAGGATACACTGATCAATACTGCAGCCCAGCCGGCTGATTTTCGATCCATTCCAATTTTGTTGAGAAAAAATCATTCCCCTCTGCGTGATCTATGTACATTGTAAGGATTTTAACAAATTTTGTTGCAGACTCCTACTTTTTGTTAATCTTAAGAAATTGCTGTTTGTTTGTGTCAATGTGTAGAGTGAATCGGTATCAGAGTAGTTTTATAATTATCAATCAGCTGCTGCACCTGCAGGGCTCTATTGAGGAAATTGGCAGGGTCTGCATCCCTTTAGAAATGATTTCTCTTTGAGAACATGACACCAAAAATGACACTTTTATTGCAGGGGAAGTTCAAAACCTGATTTGTATCTTAGTGCAAACTTCTTGGAAAATTAGGAAGCCAATCACATAAGCAGAAAATTATATTTCTGGGGTGTGTCTGTACACCATCTGTGTGCAGAACACCTCCAGCCTGGTATATTGCATTTTATAGAAAATGACAGCGCTACAGATTGAAAAGGAAAGGTAATTTTTAATAACATTCAATTACAATATGTCTTGTGTAGCAATTGTATTGGCTAAAGTTTTTTTCTTTTTATCTGTTTTTTTTTCCCCCACGAAAGTGGAGTTGCCCTTTAACCACTTCAGCCCCGGAAGGATTTCCCACTTTAGGACCAGAGCACTTTTTGCGATTTGGCGTCATGCGACGTGGTACCCAAACGAAATGTGTGTCCTTTTTTTCCCCACAAATAGAGCTTTCTTTTGGTGGTATTTGATCCCCTCTGTGTCATTTCTGATCGCCGCTATAAACAAAAGAAGAGCGACAATTTTGCAAAAAACTCCAAATTACTTACTTTTTGCTAAAATACAAATAAAAAATATATATATATATATGAAAAAAAAATTTTTCATCGGTTTCGGCTGTTTTATATTCTTCCTCATATTTTTGGTAAAAAAAATTTGTAATCGGCGTTTATTGATTGGTTTGCAAAAGTTGCCGCGTTTACGGATGATAATTCATTTCTGGGTTTTTTTTTTACTAGTAATGGCGGCGATCTGCGATTTTTAGCAGTACTACGATATTGGGGCGGACATGTCGGACATTTTGACACTTTTTTGGGACCATTGGCACTTATACAGCGATCAATGCTATGAAAATGCACTGATTACTGTGTAAATGCCATTGGCAGTGAAGGGGTTAACCTGCAGGGGGCGCTCTAAGGGTTAACAGTGTTCCCTGGGAGTGTTCTAACTGTGTGTGGGCTGCCCTGGCTGGGGAAAGGGGATGATCACGGCTTCCATATACAGGAAGCCTGTGATCACTGCCCTTCCCCCTCTATGAGAACGGAGATCCGTGTTTACATACACAGACCTCCGTTCTCTCACTGCGGGGTGGCTATCGCGGGTAGCCGGCGGCGATCGAGTCCGCCCTACCCGCTCCCTGGCCCCCGCCGAACACAGTGAGCGCGCCTCCGGCGGCGCGCGCTCACAATACTAGTTATCACGGTCGCCGTCAGGTGACGGCGTTTCGTGATAACGAGCCACCTTGCCGCCGTCACGCTGCGGCGGACGGTTGGCAAGTGGTTATGCAAAAGATGGGCTACATATCTGTACACCTTGGTAACGCAAACAAGGGCGTCCGATGTCACAAGCTATCGTTTTCCCCTGGGGAGATTTTCTAAAGCTGGCTATACAATGTTAGATTTTCGTGCAAATGTTTGCATGAAGATCGTTTGTCATAGCATTAGATAATATCATCAGTGACAATACAATTTTTTTTAATTAAAGTCCTGAAAAATTTTGTGCCAATGTTGCAAATTTTACCATTTGATTTTGGGATGGACAGAAGTGAATGTGATCCCAAACAGTAATCAATGACAGGCAATCCTCCCCACCCGTCATTATCTGGGAGTCATCTGCTTGTCTATGGCTATTGATTGGGTTGATTAGTTAGAAGTAATACCTAAGCTGTATTGTACACATAAGACCTGGAACCTTCTTATCAGCTGAAGTACTGAGTCACACTTTAGGTGTGTGTGTGTTTTTTTTTTTCTGTCTTCTGTACCTATGATACCAGCAAACATTCCATGTATAACTGTCCACAATGCAAAGTGGATCAGCTCATTCTATGAAAGGCCAGGGGCGAAACGATAGGGGTTGCAATTGCAACCGGGCCCCATGCTCCAGGGGGCCCGTGTGCCTCCCTTGTACACCTGGATAGGAGGGATGGCGGGGCGGCATTTAGAGGAACTATTCTCCTCCATTTTCCTCCTAATGGAGGAGATTGGTTCCTCTATATGCTGCCCCCGCCACCCCTCCTCTCCAGTTTACTTGTCTTCTGCTGTTCCCAGGGTCCCTGTGTGCTTCCCTGCCCACACCCCCCCCCCCCCCCACAGAGTTGCTGTCTTCCCCCCTCCTCTCTCCTGCCAGCTGCTGTAGGAGATGTGTCATGATGGAGAGATGGGAAAGGGTCGGTAAATTTGTCATTTACCGCCTCCTTCCTTTTCTGAATGGAGTCAGTGATTGGTACCAATTGGTTCATTCGCAACTGAAGCATAGCAAACTGTTTTTACTTCAATTTCTGAATGAATGGGAGGCTCGGTACTCAACTATTCCTGTCCATTCATTCTGTGCAGCTGAGGCTACACAGATGGAGATTGCGGGCTGCGGTTTGTTTAGACCCCTGATATCTCATCAAAGTCCCCCAACAGAGCTCCGAAATTGTAAAAAAATATAAAAAAAAAATGTAAAAGAAATAAAATGAAATGACAAAAAAAAATACAATTAAAATAATTTAAAACTACTGACACCAGTGAGGGAACTATCAGGATTGCAAAGGTTGCAATTGGGACCGGGCCCTGGCAATTCATCACCATGGGGAGGCCCGAACATGGCAGAAAGGGGGCCCGCTGCAGAACTTGTGAAAGTGTCCCCCTGCAGGACCGTAATAAAGGGACCTGCGATAGGAGTAAAGGGCCCCAGGATCAGTGGGAAGGGCCCTGATCAGAGGTCAATGTGGTCCTAAATAATTTCTTGCATCAGGGCCCTTAAAGCGGAGTTACACCCAAAAGTGGAACTTCCGCTTTAAGCACTCCTTACCCCCTTACATGCCACATTTGGCATGTAATTTTTTTTGGGGGGGGGAGTGTGTACCTTGTTTTGACAGGTACTTCCTGTCTCACTAACTCCTTTTGTCGCCTGGCCACCTAGGCGACTCCTCCTAGGCGGCCCCTCCCTCCTGGCAATCTTCTGGGACATGTCACAGGTCCCAGAAGATTGCCTGGCCACTAGGAACGCGCGGTGCGACTCACGCATGCGCAGTGCGTGCCCGGCCGTGAAGCCGGGCCGGGTGCCCACACTAGGAATGGCTGGGCCGTCGGGAGGAGGGGGGAGACGAGCGAGGCTTCAGGCGCAGCCATCGCTGGACCGCGAGACAGGTACGTTTCTGTTTATTAAAAGTCAGCAGCTTCACTTTTTGTAGCTGCTGACTTTTAATAAACTAAAAAATGTGTGGAACTCCGCTTTAAGGTTCTTGTTACACCTCTGTGACAGGCTGATGGAAATAAAACAATGACAACAATAGCTAATAAACCAAAAGAGCAGGGGTTAAGAAAGACACATTCTAGTAGTGCCACGCTGCCACCTTGTGGTGTTCGAAAAGTAGATAATGGATAAAAACATTTTGCGCTTAGTGTATGCATTGTAAAGCAATATGTGTGAATCATCAAATGATTAATTAATAAAATCATTAAAAGATTAATAATTATTTAAAAAATAACAGCAGCACTCACAACATTGCACACAACAATATCCAAAACATATACCAAAACGTGTTGTGCTATTTGAATAATTAGTGCAACAATAATCACAACTTAATATGATAAATTAGCATAGAAAAATCTATATTGTCAAAAAACACCAAAAGTCCATAGAGTGATTAGAAAAAAGGGGTGCAATGTCCGCCAATTCCTATTCGGTGTGCCACCCTGTGCTCAGGAAGATAGGGCAAGATGTCTGCTTACCAGATCATTAGACCTTCCCAGGTCAATTCTTGCATTTGTGAGCTTTATTACCCCTCATACTAGGTGCAGGCTACATCAACCAATCCAGTTATTTCCAATGCCTATACTTTCTTTGCTGCTGTAAGTAGAACCTTTATTAAACTCTTCAATTTAATTGAATGCTGCACAATTACACACTGGCGCGTACAAGGAGCATGGCAAAATTTGCTTCAAGGGGGGGCCTGTTAGCACCTTCCTGCCCGGCCATCCTTGAATTGAAAGAATAAGGAGCCTGGTGGAAAATTGTCAGACAAACAGCAGCTGCTGTTTTTTTTATTCTGAGAGCCACAGTTGACAGCTATCAGAATACAATAGTTAGCAATATACTGTTGATTTGTCCATCTGCACTGTACTATATAACATGGATGGAAGAATCTGCATCTGCACTGTATGGAGAAATCTGTTAGATCTTTTTCATTCAACTTGCAGGCTAAACAAAAAGATTCTATCAGTGTATGGCAAGTTTTAGGATAGGTTCACTTCTCTGCATCCAATTCACATGTCAGGAGACAGTGACCGGCTCTCTATGGAGCCGGCTCACACATCTCTGGAGTGGCTCTGGTGCGAATTGCACAGGAGTCCTGTGTGTCTTCTGGTCTGTTTCAGGTCTGAATTCAGCCAAAAATGCGAGCTGAAATCGGACCTGAAACGGTGAATGGAAGCGCACCAGACCCCTGCTGGGAGCCTCTCCGTGCTGCAGTGTGAACCCAGTCTAAAGCCTCGTACATGCGGTTGGATTGTCGTACGACTGCTCTTCTGATTTTTGTCAAAAGCATGTGTCCATGATTTTGTAAAGCGTACTGACTATACGAAAATTATCGTTCGACAAAGGTGAATGTAGTGACGTACTACGAGCGTATAAAGAGGAAGTTCATTTTTGGTGCGTCACCCTTTGGGCCGCTTCCGCTAATTTCCCTATTAAAAAGATGATAATGTGCGCTGCATTTGGTAATTTCAATTGCCGCTTCATGAATGTTAATTGTGAATTACGATCGCCAGTTTACACGACCGAACACTTCTGGGTCGTTCCTCGATTCCGAACATGCGTTTTTGTACTTTCGACTTTTGTGTGTCGATTTCTGTACACACCATCTGAAAATCGGACATGGTGTTGTCGACAGACAAAAATTGACTAGTCTGCACATCCAGCTTTTGTCTGATGAGAAAAGCAAATCAGCTGTTGAAAGGAGCATACTAACGGTAAGAATTTCAGACGACGGGCTGTCGAACTAAAATTCCCGTCCAAAATTTGCGTTGTGTGTACTGGCCTTTAGAGATTTTTTTTATGTGTGTGTCTCCAAGCATTTGAAGAGACCAAATCAAAGCACAAAGATACTATAAGCCTTCAACTGCACCTACCTATCAACATGTAATGCATACATGTCTTTTTTTTGTGTTACTATATAAAATAGCTGGTTTGTATCCTTTTAGCATTATAAATAAATGACTGAAGTGGCCACTCAGTAATCTTTGCAACACATTTCTAGATGCATTTTTTGCCCGAAAATTACTTAGAGCCCCCAAACATTATGGATTTTCTGAAAGCTGAGGCCCAGGCAAATACAATGGTGGCTGCAACTTTTTTATCTTACACTATATTTACACAGCCCTTTATCAAATGCAAAACTTGAGTTAGTGCACACAAACACAAAATAATACCCAAAATATAAAAGATTAAGCTGCATTGAGTAAATGGATAGCAGATATACTGTATCAAGACTCAAAATTGCATGCGCCAGTGAAAGGGCGACAAACAAGATACCAAAAATTCTGCATAGGTGACGCTTTAAAAGCTTTTAGGGTTTAGGCTACATTCACACAGAGTTTAGAATTGATTTAGGCCCCTGAAAATTGCAGCGGCAGGACTCAGAGAATTCTATTGTCGCTCTGAATGGCTAGGCGCAGCCACCGGTTCTGTTCACTATAACAACATCAGCTAATCACTGCTGTCCGCAAAGCCAGAGATTACTTGGGGTGATCGCAGCTGGATGCACACAAAGTGCGTCCAGCAGCAATCACCTTACAGGCTGGGCAGAGAGTCGTGAATCGCTGTGGTTGCCAGTGACCTGTCATTATAGTGAATGGGTCTGTCGGCCGCACCTATCCACCCAGAGCCACAGCAGGAATCTCTAATTCCTGAAGCTACAATTTGAACTTGCCTAAATTGCCGGTGCAAATGTAGCCTAACAGGTTATCTGTGTACTGTAGTGTTAATCATGAATTATGACCCTAGAATTCTTGCACTCACGCTGACGTTCATGGCATTACCTCACGAGTGGTGCAATCACTGTCTATATGTGTGCAGGACCTATGCACACATTTGCATGTATGCATAGGGGGACAGGGGTGCTTCTAATTTTTTTTACACTTTTTTATGTGATAGCTTTGGGCAGGTGACAGCTACTCTTTATGGAGACATCAGGGATCTAATAGACCACCAATGTCTCACCCAACCCCCCCCCCCCCCCACCAGTGCAGCCAGGGAATGACAGCTCTAAAACCACAAGTGATGAGGTCATCATGGCTTCTAGGTTTATTACTCACAGAGGAGATCAGGGAAAGGATGTTCCTCAATCTCCTTAGTGTTTACTGTGTTTAACAATCCTGGTCATTTACAATAGTCCCAGGCTCCCTGGAGGAACAGGAAAGCCCAGCAACCACAGCGGGCGGCAGATGGAGGGGGAGTCGGGCCTTCTCAGAAACAAAAAAGTGATCAGGTGGCCGTAGAGCCACCCAGATCACTTTTACTAAAAATCGCAATCTGTAAAACAAAATGAAACCATGCTCATGGCTGCAGCCTGTGGCAGTTACGGAAGGATTGCTAGAACGTGCTTTTTTTTTTTTTTTTTTTAAAAAGTAAAATTTTAGCTGTAGAACATCATAACCTAACTTGATTCTAAAGTTTATTTTTTTTTGTTGTTGTTACACTTACATGTTATACTTATCTGCTTTGTGTCAAACCACTGCACAGAGCAGGTAAGTATAACATGTAGGTGTACCAAAAACCCTATCCTCCTCCTCTGGTGCTCCTGGCTCCTCCCCATGCCAAGTACCCACCATAGCAAGCTGCTTGCTATGGGGGCGCTCATGCATCCTCGCTTCCGAGCCTGTTGGGGTGCCTTGAGGACTGGAGTTGAAAAACACTGCTCTAAGCCAATGAGAAGTGAGATCTGAGAAAGCCTTGACTTTCGTGGCACATCGCTGAATCAAGATTGTACTCAGGTGAGTATAGGGGGGTGGAGCTGCATTTAGAAGGTTTTTTTTTACCTTCTGCTCTTACAACCACTTTGAGCAGGCGATAAAACCAAATTATGGAACTACATCACACATTTTGATCGTATCATAGCTTTGTCTTTATTTGTGTACCTAAGACTCAAGTGATCAGGTGGTACTTACGTGATCCACTATGAAATAAAAATTGCTTCATTCATTCCTAGCGGATACTTGCCATATTGATTTACAGCAAAACCTGTACAAGACTACCTTGTGCTTCCCTTCATATACGGGGAGGGGATAAAATAAAAAATATATATGTATACATACTGTATACACACTGGTCAGTGGTAACTCCATTACCACCCACCTACTATTGAGTATATCCCCCTTTTACTACCAAGTCACCACTAGACCTCCGTAGGTATGGTGTGGTTATTGGCACCAAGCTGTCAGTAGCAGATCCTTTAAATTCCCTAAGTTGTGAAGTGGGGCCTCCATGGATCAGACTTATTTTTCCAGCACATCCCACAGATGCTTGATTGGATTGATATTTGGAGAACAAGTCAACCTTAAACTCTTTGTGTCCCTTAAACCATTATTTGTAGTGTGGAAGGGCGCATTATCCTGCTGAAAGGCCACTGCCATCAGGGAATACTGTTTCCATTAAAGGATGTAATTGGTCAGCAACAATATTTAGGTATGTGGTACTTGTCAATATACACATGAACATGAATGGCAGGACCCAAGGTTTCCTAGCAAAACATTGACCAAAGCATCACACTGCCTCCACCAGCTTGCCTTCTTCCCATACTGCATCCTGGTGTCATCTCTTCCCCAGGTAAGTGATGCACATGCACCCGGCTATCCACACGAGGTAAAAGAAAACGTAATTCACCAGAACAGGCCACCTCCTTCCATTGCCCCATGGTCCAGTTCTCATGCTCACATGCCCATTGTAGGAACTTTTGGCTATGCACACGGTTCAGCATGGGCACCCTGACTTGTCTGCGGCTACACAACCCTATACACAACAAACTGCGATGCCCATTTTCTGCTTCAGGGACAACATGTTTAATTGCTGCCTAATATATCTTGATGTTCAGATGCCATTTCAACAAGATAATCAGCTATTCACTTAACCTGTCAGTAGTCATAAAGTTATGGCTAATCGGTGTATATACAGTATACGAATATATACACACACGTTTCGTAGTTTATTGACAGAAAAGTGCTGATGGTTTGCTGACATCTAGTGGTCATAAAAGGGAATTTATCATCTTTTTCCTGCAGAAAGTTTGGTGTTTGATACCCTTCATTGGCCAACCCTAACCCTCACTCTCGCCAGTAACTTTTCACAATCTCATCCCTGCCCCACTCCTATCTAAAAAATGCAAACTGCTTTATTATTGTTATTTCGGGGAATTCTCCCCTTACCTCATATGTTCCCACCTAGATGAGAAGATATTTCACTTCCACGCAGCCTTCTAGGACAGTGTTTATCAACCTTCTTTCAGTTAAGGCACCCTTTTAAAATGATAGACAATCTCAACGCACCCTTTAAAATTATGGACAGTCTTGAGGCACCCCATTCTAAAATGTAAAAAAAAAAACATTCTAATAGCTTTATGTAATGCAGCAATATCCACACATAGGACACCCAATGTTACAGGATATTTATTCTTCCAAAGCAAATACACTTTTGCACACTGGTAATAACTAGTATGCCAATGTTTCTCTTCTCCCTCAATTTCTCTCCATCAGTCAGCTAATGGTGACCCCAGTGCTGAGGGAGAGGAGCACAGGAGGGTCGAACAAGAATGCTCTGGAGGCAACAGACATCCTCTTTATTAACTGATGACTTCATTGGTTGTTAGGATGCCAGTGTCTAGAAAGTCGTAATGGTGCATAATGAAAACCCGTCTAAAAGGAAGGCTTGATCCACCTGCTGGCTTGAATACAATTTTTGATAAATTTTTAGGCATTTTGCCAAGGCACCTTTGAAGAAACCTCAAGGCACCCTAGTTGAAAAAGGCTGTTCTAGGATACCCATGTCATGTATCCCTGGAGGTCCTGGGGCATCCTACTGTGCATGCGCCGTTGTGTATCATTAGGACGGCTGGCTGTCTCAGCCTAATATTTGTAGCCGGCACCCTGATGACGCATTGCTTGAATGTCATCAGGGGGCAGTTTCAAGAACCCGTAAGAGACCGCAAGCCTCCCACTGACATCACAAATAAATATGGCGGCGCATTACCTAGCACACAGCAGTGGCAATTACTAGACTTTTTTTATGTTTATCACCAATGTCTACTCAACTATATGGGCAGTCAGTGCTTACCCTGGCCTCTTTTATGTCAGATTCTACCTTCATCATGGATGGCACAATCTGACCATATCAGATTGTTTCTTTTATGCTCTGGCTCCTTTCCTGGGCTTTTTGAGCCCTGCATTATAAAAGAGGGAGAAGGCTGGGTCCCAGGGCCGATGGAGTTGTTTTCTCACCTTGTTTCTGGCCGCAGGAGCTGTGTTCCTGCCTTGTTCCTGGCCATGATGACATGGGATACTAAGAAGGGGCTGCTGAGCTCAGTAGTCCTTCGAAATACTGGTAGAACTAAGAAACCGGCAAGCTTTGAAAGATGACAATAATGGACTCTGTTAAAAAGGAGCTCCAGTGTCCCCCAAAAATTTAAAACTCAGCAGCTACAAATACTTCACAGCTGACTTCCAATTGCACAAGCTGCGCTGTGCTTTGTAAATGGTCCTGCAGTCTTCTGGGACCTGTGATGTGACCCAGAAGGCTGCGGGGGAAAGAGGGGGCCGAACTTCTGCTCGGATCGCTGTGCCTGGAAGTGGGGGTAGATTATGGCATATCAGAAGAACAGGGCCTGTAATGCACAATGGGGTATGAAGCAAGGCCACTACAAAGGGTTAATTTGGCAGATAAGTTGGAGAGTTGTTGCCACGAGTAACCAAGAAGTGGTGGGCAGTGAGCAGCAGTCAGTCATGAAGCATGGTACCTAGCATAGGTGATGGGTCCTCCAGTAGCGAGGGGGTCTGTGTTCTGGCTCTTTCCCTAGCAGTCAGTTCCATAAAGCATACTTGCCAACACTCCCGAATTTCCCAGGACATTCCTGGGATTTAGACCTTTTTCCTGGTCTAACCGATTCCCGGGAAATGTCCTGAGAAATCCGGGTTTCCCCAATTCCTCCGCCGCCGCTAGAGGTCCGCGGCCGGCGAAGGCTCTGTCTCTGTCGCCATTTCACTGGAGACCAGTGGTGAGGAAGAACCAAGAGGCGGAGCCTGGTGGCAATGCAAAGCGGCAGCCAATAGAATTTCTATTGGCAGCTGCTTTCATTGCCACCCAAGCTCCACCTCTTGGTTGTTCCCTGCCTCCAATGCTAGTAAATGGCGCTGAGGCCAAATAAATCAGCAGGCCACAGACACCCTGATGTAAAGAGGGCACTCCGCTGGGACACACTTTACTGTAAAGAAGGCACTCCGCTGGAACACACTGATGTAAGGAAGCACTCCGCTGGGACACATCTGATGTAAAGAGGACACTCCCCTGGGACACACCTGATGTAAAGAGGGTGCTCCGCTGGGACACACCTGATGTAAAGAGGGTACTCCGCTGGGACACACCTGATGTAAAGAGGGTACTCCACTGGGACACACTGATGTAAGGAGGCACTCCGCTGGGACACATCTAATGTAAAGAGAACACTCCGCTGGGACACATCTGATGTAAAGAGGGCACTCCGCTGGGACACACCTGATGTAAAGGGGGCACTCCGCTGGGACACACCTGATGTAACACCTCG
>BLSH010236120.1:548654-590625 GCA_018402905.1 Glandirana rugosa | reverse complement strand
CGCTGGGACACACCTGGTGTAAAGAGAGCACTCCGCTGGGACACACCTGATGTAAAGAGGGCACTCCGCTGGGACACCCTGATGTAAGGAGGTACTCCGCTGGGACACACTGATGTAAAGAGGGCACTCCGCTGGGACACACCCGATGTAAAGAGGGTACTCCGCTGGGACACACCTGATGTAAAGAGGGCACTCGGCTGGGACACACATGATGTAAGGAGGGCACTCCACTGGAACACACATGATGTAAGGAGGGCACTCCGCTGGGACACACCTGGTGTACGGAGGGACTCCGCTGAGGACACGTGATGGCATCTGGTGGCAGGTGACGTGGCAATTGACACACTCGGGGCTCCCACTGATTCTACATTATGGTGAGTTGAATTATTTAATTTTATATTACAATGTAATAATAGAAATAATGCGCTTCAATCATCCTGACGCCATAACAACCATGGTGCGGTAATGATTAAAGCGCTAACACCAGGTGTTTGGAGTATCTTTATCTGCTGATTGTTAAACTTTCTGGAATGCACATATTGCTATTGTGGTGTAGGATCTGGGACTGCTGTTCCTCTGTCCCTCTTTCCTTCCTTCTCTCCCTATTTCTTTCTTTCCTTCTTTCTTCCTTCCTCCATCCCTCATTCATCTCAGACTCAAACCACACCCCCTTTGAGCTGTGGCCCCTTTAAGCCACACCCACAATTTAGTTTAGGCCACGGCCATTTTTCGCCATGACACGCTCACGCGCCACATTTTTCTTCTCCAGCTATGACACACCTACAAACGAATACCACGCCCCCTAATTATAATAAGACCCCGCCTGCAGAAAAAAGGTGTCCCTATAAATTTTTTGACAATGTTGGCAACTATGCTAAAGGCTATCAGGACTTAGCCGTATGATACGGGAAGAGGAGTTAAGTGAGAGCACACATGAGGTCTGCACTAGAGCTCAGCGGGACCCCATTCTGTCACTGAGAGTGAGGTGGCAGAGGTATGCCGGACTGGTGGCATGGGCATAGGTGCAACAGTGTCCCTCTTAACCACTTAACGCGAATCACCGTTTATGAACGGCGGCTGCTTTAAGTGGAGGTATCATGGTATAGCCTGCAGCTACAGACTATACCCTGGTGTGATGGAATTAGGTAAAATTACCATTATTGTAATGTATATATGTGCAGCTACCTTTTTACCTTTCCTTACTCAAAATGGCCGCTAGTAACACCCCCACCCATCGAGTGAAGTTCGAGTACTAAGATGGAGCCTTCACCCAGGACTACACCCAAGATGATGACGCACGAGTTCTGAAGGAAGTTTACCTTAAATGGATCCCACCAATCAGAAACTGATGACGCTATGCTTACGCGACCTCTGCACATATCATTTACTGACGTGCCTTATTAGAATAAAGTAAGTATCATCTGTCTGAACATTGTTTCAGTGTGATCCTTCCTGGTGCATGCACTCTAAGAGTTAATCAGGACGGGGGCAGATACTCATTTAGACACTTGGTCTAGTTCCAAATCATTTGGCGCCCAACGTGGGGCTCCGGGTTGTGAACCAACGGACAGCCGACCAAGAGGACGCCGAGGTGGACCAAGGCAGATGAGGCGGAGACTGATTACCTCCGAAGTAGGGTAAGACACAATTTTTGATGTCTTGCCAGTACATTCCTGTCTCCGGCATGGGTCTATTTCTGTGTCTTGTACGGCTGCCAACTGTCACCAAAGACAGGTAATATCTTGCCCGGAGTCCAGTTTTAGAACCTATATTTGACTATCTGCTGCCTGATTTGTGTTTTGTGTGTGTGTGCCAGCTAGTCTGGGGGAGTGGGAGCAGAGAGAGGGAGGTTTGTTCACAGAGGGGATTTTTGACATGGTAACTTCTCCCAATAGTGGCAGCGCGGTGTGCGCGTCACCGGGGGAGGGTGTCGGGTGCGTGTCGTGGACCGCGACAGAGCGGTAACTCTGTGAAGGTTATTCCTGCTTGAAGTCTCCCTTTCCTCCACGACCTGCTGGCATGTCATGTCCTAAATGTGTTTGTTGATTGATGTTTGGTATTCATGAGAGTGGCTGGGGTTTTGTTAAAAGTGAAAGAGCTAGGATATAGCCAGGAATTATTAGGACACCACCCTCTAGAGCCTGAGAGACCTGAAGTTTTAGTTTTCCGCTTCAAACATCCACTTCTCAGTAAAGGGTTAAAATAGGACAGTCGATATGGCAGATAAGAGGGGGAGGCTGAGTGGGAGGGACACAGTGTAGAGAGGTGTCCTTGTCAGCAGGAGCAGAAAGAGCGAGTGAGTAGTCTCGGATTTCTGTTAGACGGTCCAGCAAGAGAAGGGCGTCTCAGCACGCAACCTGGTGGCAGAGAGGGAGGGGGAAGAGTACGTTAAGAAACTGGGAAAGTTAGTGAAAGTGTGTGGGATAACTGCGAGTGGAGGCCGGCTACAACCGGAGGAGTGGCGGAAGATTATGAAGGAGAGGAGAGGTGTTCTGGTTGATAATAATTTGTTAAAGGCTGCAGAAGCCTGGTATAATGTAGCTAGGGCCATACATAGAGAGAAATTAATAGAGCAGGAAGTACAACAGGGAGGGAAATATATTTGTGTATTTGTGTATCACCAATGTACCAATGAAAGTGAGCTGCCTTCTGTGTTAACTGAAAGTAGGCAACCACCGCCCTATAATGGCGGCGCTTCCTCCTGGACGTGGGCCAAATGTACTGCGCAGAATCCCCAATGGTGGGACACCTGCAATAGTTGTAGTGTATGCTATCCCACGGTGAGCACCCCGTTACTGCCCATGCTTCCGCTTCTGGCTGGCGGCCATCTTAGCACACCCAGCCAGCTTACCAAAAGGCCTGTGCCCCTATACCCAGTCCTGAAGGCGGACGGCTCCTATTATATGCCCCCTCCGGACCCTGCAATACCTCTTATGCCCAGCATAGCATGGCCAGATACAACCGCACCAACAGGTGGTGTTTTAGTACTTCCCCCCCGAGCGGAAGACCGGCTGGAAGTTTACACTCTTATCAGAACCGCACTGGAGTGAGCCCTCCAAGCTTACGTTCCTACCAGGATCCCACCGCCTCACAAGTAAATTCACAAGATGTGAATGGGGATTTGATTACATGGAACCCCACCCCTGGGAATATCCCGCTACCTCGGGCGTCAACGGAACCCCCTGGGCCGGTAGCTGATGCACCCGTGATGTATGTCACCTTTACCCCCTCGCAGGCATCCTCTTTAGTGACCACACTACCAGACCCAGAAAAACAATCCATGCCCTTCTACAGAAGGGTGGTTTAGATTCAAAAAACCTACTCAGCAGCATGGAGGGATCTAGTTAGCCTATGTGAAATAAAGGCAGGAGATGCTTACTGGCCAATCATGGAAAAAAATTTCCAAGATGCAAGGATTGTCGATGACAATACCTTTCTGGTGTGGAATTTTCTGAGCAGTTACGTGAATGGGCAGAGGAAAGGCTGGCCAACCAAGCCACGAGTATTCAAGATGTCACCCAAGATAAAACTGAGTCAGTGGAGAAGTTTTACACTAGACTGTCACAAGTTTTCTCAGATCTAGGATTCTCTGTCAATAACAAGGTGCATAGCCAAATGCTATCATCGGCCTTTGTGACAGGCCTGAAGGAACCAATCCGAAAAGGCCTTATTATGGCCCGACCAGAGTACTGGGCGTTGCCCCTGTATACCCTCCTGCTGGTAGCAAAAGGCTTGGAATCCTCCCAGGCCACCAAGAAGACCACGCCACTTATGGTGGCAGAGGTCAACCTGCAGGCATCAAGGCCACCACCCACTTGCTTTAACTGTGGGAACCCAGGAAACTTCAAGAGACAGTGCAAGGCGCCCAGATGTCCTAGACGGTTCCCTCCACCATGGAGTGCAAACCCAAGTACCCAAGGTCCATACCCCCAGCAACAACTGCAGCCACTGTACCAATGCCCCGGACCTGACCAAGAGCACCTGGACCTCCTACGCTAGGAATTGGGCAAGCCTGTGTCATCACCATCCCCTTTCATGGCAGTTTCCCTAAAGAACCCACAAGGCCCACTGGAAAAGAAGACCCTGCCCATTGAAGGTCACCCAACTACATTTTTAATCGATACAGGTGCTGCCAGAAGCGTACTCAGAATTGAAGACCTGCCTGACCACTCCTATCTGTCTGACATAGACATATCCTGTGTAGGGGTGGATGGGACCCCCAGAACCAGCCCACTAACCCGCCCTCTGCAAATTGAGAGCTTTCCAGATCTTCTAGCCCGGTTTGTGGTACTCACCCTACAGACCACACCAGTGGACACAAGCTACCTCAAGGAACTCCAAGAAGCAGGAAGTCCAGAAGAAAAGGAAAGCTGGAGACAGAGAGGAGCAACTCTAAAAGATGGTCTGTTTGAGTGCAACAAAAAGCTTTGCTTACCCAGGCACATTTACCCGGCCGTGGTGCAATGGGCACATGGAGCTGCCCACTTGTCAAAGACTCTTATGAACTCTCTCATCAACAAGTACTATGTAGCACCAGGAATCACTCCACTGACCAACAACTTCTGCAGATCATGCACTATCTGCGCCAAATGTAACCCAGGCCGCACAGAGAAAACACCACAAAGACATTTGGTAAAAGCTCTGTACCCCTTTCAAAGAATACAAATTGACCACATCCAAATGCCAAAGTGTGGCAGATTTGAATACGCTCTCCTGGTGGTGGAAATGGCCCAAAGACTGGCATGACTTGGCCGGACAGCCTGCCCATTGCCCTATTCAGTGTCAGATACACACCTAAGGGAGAACACCCCCTATCCTCTTATGAGATTTTGTTTGGGTCAGCTCCCAGACTTGGTTGTTATTTTCCACAACAGTTACAGTTGCAATCTGATGTGTTGACTAACTATGTCACAAGACTGCATTGTCACGAGAATTAACCCAAATACATGCCCAAGTGTTTTCTTCCATTCTAGATCCTGAATTAGATACAGGAACACACAGGCTGGTACCTGGAGACTGGGTACTGGTGAGGAAGTTCGTGAGAAAACATTCCCTTGAACCCAGATATGATGGTCCCTTCCAGGTCCTGCTGACCACAACCACATCTGTCTGGGAAGAACACTTGGATCCACGCCTCCCACTGTAAGAAATTCCCAACCCCTGAGGACAAGACACTGCCTGCACCATGATGTCCATATTGTATATCCTTTTTCTGGTGGGGTTGGTGGGAGCTCAACAAGTGGCCATCATAAAAAAAGAGGGCATTACACAACTTTGGTACAACTCATCCAACACACATGTGGTCACTTTCATCTTTGATTACTGCAACATAGCCTCCTGTCCCTCAGGTGTTGCCTGGCAATGTAATTTGTATAACACCCCTGGACGCCAGTCTCAGTATGCATCCACCTATATATGTGTCACAGATAGTTACTGGGGACAGAATTGTGACTATTGGGGGTCAGTGGGGTGGAATACAGGAGTAGACTGGGGGTACCAACCACAGAGTGCACTGAATAGAACAGATAAGAATGGGAAATCCTTGTTAAAAAGGATGACCCTGCTAAAAACAGGTACATGCCTCTCCATATCTTAGCAGAAAATACCCCTAATGCACACCCTGACCCAGCACCTAGCCAGAGGAGGAAACGGGAATCTCTTCCTGGAAGCTTTGACCCTCATGTATATATAGATGCCATTGGAGTCCCAATGGGGGTGCCTGATGAGTTTAAAGCTAGAGACCAGGTAAAAGCAGGCTTTGAGTCCCTAATACCAACAATCACTGTCAACAAGAAAGTAGATTGGATAAATGAAATCTACTATAATCAGCAAAGAATTGTGATTTATACCAGGGATGCCCTACAAGGGATTGCTGACCAGTTGGGCTCCACATCCTACATGATGTTTCAGAATAGAATGGCCCTGGACATGATTCTAGCGGAGAAGGGGGGCGTTTGTAAAATGATAGAAGGTACAGGGACATGTTGTACCTACATCCCTGACAACACTGGCCCAAATGGTAAAGTTACATTAGCCATTAAGAAATTAGAGGACCTGTCAGTGGAACTGAAAAAGAACTCAGGTGTCACAGACCCATGGGACCAATATTTTAGTTGGATGAGCGGGTGGCAGAAGGTCCTAGCACAGATAGGAGTGACTGTACTGATTATTCTAGTTCTCCTCGCCTTAATAGTTTGCTGTGTCCTACCCTGTCTGAAGAAATTGATGGGAAAAGCTGTAGACAATAGCATCCCAACCCTCCTGAATCAGGAAGAAAGGGATCTCTACATGGAAGAAGAAAAAACCTTATACTCCATTGCAGTCCTTCCCCCACCACATATTATAGCACCTCCATGTAGGGACAGCATCTGACTTCCTCATGTGCAGAGTCTGTGGCCAGGGGGGGTGATGGAATAGCCATCATCCGTCTAACGTGCAGCACAAAAGAGTTCCGAGGCACATAAGGACAGATGAGTTAGGTCGGGTAGGGAAAGCGAAAAATAGTCATTTTAAGGGGGGACTGTGATGGAATTAGGTAAAATTACCATTATTGTAATGTATATATGTGCAGCTACCTTTTTACCTTTCCTTACTCAAAATGGCCGCTAGTAGCACCCCCACCCATTGAGTGAAGTTCAAGTACTAAGATGGAGCCTTCATCCAGGACTACACCCAAGATGATGAGGCACGAGTTCTGAAGGAAGTTTACCTTAAATGGATCCCACCAATCAGAAGCTGATGACGCTATGCTTACGCGACCTCTGCACATGACACTCACTGACTGCCTATAAAAACTCACGTGCCTTATTAGAATAAAGAAATTATCATCTGTCTGAACATTGTTTCAGTGTGATCCTTCCTGGTGCATGCACTCTAATAGTTAACCAGGACAGGGACAGATACTCATTTAGACACTTGGTCTAGTTCCAAAAGTACCGGTACAGTTCTTTAGAGTGAGCGATCGGCTATCCGGCGATAAACGGCCGATCCGGGACATCCCCCCCTCCCACCACTCTTCTCCGGCCTCCCATCCCACCGGGAGACCAGAGCTCTGATCCGGCGCATCCGCCGGCTAGGAGGAGACCGGAAGGAAGCCGGAATCGGCTCCGATCGGGTCTCCTTCGTCAAATTCCGGAAGCGACGCCACCGGTGGCTAACAGCGCCAGTTTTAAAAAAATTACAGTATTCAGAATCGCCGTTTTTGTTTTTTCCTTCCAAGGAAGTGAGAGAGAGAGCTTCACAAGCTGGACAGTAAGCGTGAGCTCTCTGTATCAACTGAGACACAGGCTGCTGAACCCCTCTGTCTGGCCGGCATGACACCCTGATTCTGGAGGAGCCAAACCGAGCTGTGGGACCGAGACTAGCGGGATCCTGCAGGAGAGCGAGGATCTGTCCATACAGAATCAAAGAGCCTGTTTACACAATGCAGATGATTAACCCCTTAAGCTCCACAAATTACGACACAGACTGCGCATATGTGCCAAGCTAATCTGGGTGTCTGCACTGCTACTGACGCCATTGGTTGTGGGAGCAGTGGAGGATAAATAGACCTTGGCTGCAAGCAGAAGTTTGCGATTCTCCAAATATAGAGGATTGAGTCTATAGTGAAGCTAAGATACCTAGAGCGAGCCCTTCTAGGCACCCAATCTTTGGACGTGTGCTATGGGTAATCTCCCCTGTTTATACAGGCTAACAGTGGGTGCATCTAGTTTTTGGATCATCTGAGGGTCCCCTCCCCTCCAGGAGGATATTGGCAAAGTTTTTTTGCATACAAGTTACTGCAATTACCACAAAAATACAGTGGGAGAGCTGGATTAAACGGGACGGCAATTCCTAGCCCTTTGGTGATCATAATAGAGGAAGGAGCTGCAGAGTGATAAAGGGATTCTTTTTTCTGAAGTGGAACAAGAGTGACCCAGATCCCAGGTCGGGGATTTACAGGCAACTGAACACTCAGTGTTCTGGTAAGCCCCCTTATTATCATTGGTGGCGGACCTCTGATTCACTTCACCTTTCTTTCTGTGGTGTGATATCACAATTCTGAAGAACTGCACAGACTTTTTAGTGGTGTAGGGAATACCACAGCATTGGGACTTTATATTAATTAATTTTCAGTTTTAAGCCTTATTATAGGCATGACATCACAGAGCTGGTGGACATTAGAAACCTTATGCTCCTCCACCCTCCATTTGAGGATGTCCCACAGATGCTCAATAGGGTTTAGGTCTGGAGACATGTTTGCCCAGTCCATCACCTTTACCCTCAGCTTCTTTAACAAGACAGTAGCCGTCTTGGAGGTGTTTGGGGTCATTATGTTGGAATACTGCCCTTTGGCCCAGACTCCGAAGGGAGGGGATCATGCTCTGTTTCAGTATGTCACAGTACATTTTGGCATTCATGGTTCCCCCTCAATGAACTGTAGGTGCCAGCAGCACTCATACAGCCCCTGACCATGACACTCCCACCACCATGCTTGACTGTAGGCAAGACACACTTGTATTTGTACTCCTTAACAGGTTGCACACACACACATTACAACATCTGAACCAAATAAGTTTATCTTGGTATCATCAGACCACAGGACATGGTTCCAGTAATCCATGTCCTTAGTCTGCTTGTATTCAGCAAACTGTTTGCAGCCTTTCTTGTGCATCATCTTTAGAAGAGGCTTCCTTCTGGGATGACAGCCATGCAGACCAATTTGATGCAGTATGCAGCGTATGGTCTGAGCATTGACAGCCTGATCTCCCACCCCTTCAACCTCTGCAGCAATGCTGGCAGCACTCATACGTCTATTTCCCAAAGACAACCTCTGGATATGACGCTGAGCACGTGCACTCAACTGCTTTGGTCGACCATGGCGAGGCCTGTTCTGAGTGGCATCTGTCCTGTTAAACCGCTGTATGGTCTTGGCCACTGTGCTGCAGCTCAGTTTCAGGGTCTTGTCAATCTTCTTATAGCCTAGGCTATCTTTATGTAGAGTAAAAATTCTTTTTTTCAGATCCTCAGAGAGTTCTTTGCCATGAGCCATGTTTAACTTCCAGTGACCAGTAAGAGCGATAAACACCAAATTTAACACACCTGAGACCTTGTAACATTAACAAGTCACATGACACCGGGGAGGGAAAATGGGTAATTGGGCCCAGTTATGACATTTTCACTTAGGGGTGTACTCACTTTTGTTGCGAGCAGTTTAGACATTAACGGCTGTGTGTTGTTATTTTGAGGGGACAGCAAATTTACACTGTTATACAAGCTGTACACTCACTACTTTACATTGTAGCAAAGTGTCATTTCTTCAGTGTTGTCACATGAAGATATAAAATATTTACAAAACTGTGAGGGGTGTACTCACTTTTGTGGGAGTGAGTGTATACATATATATATACATATATACACACACACACGAAAATGAGTACATCCCTCACAGTTCTGTAAATATTTCTCCTACGTTCACTGACAGACGCAGCTCTGGGCAAAGAAAGAAAGCAAGCTGGCCCCTTCCAGGGGGCTGTCCTCTCTTCCCATATAATCCCCCTGCTCTGCTCAGTACATCAGTTTTAACATGCCTAGTGCAAGGAGTTGACCTGGCTCCCTTATGGGACCTGCGGTTTAGATTTTTGCTACCACTTTTTTATTTTTCTCAAGCTAATGAAGACTACTATCAAAAAGCCGGCTGGGTCATAGAGGGTTCCTGAAAAACCCTGTACTTTCCCCAGCACGGCCAACCGATGTGAGCCAGTCCCAGGATATTAGTGGGTTCTGCCGCATCGTGCCCGTTCCGTGCGGGCGGTCAGTGGGTTATCCCCACTTGTGCCCAGTGTCCGTATTTGATCCTGTCCAGGGGCTTGTGGCCAGCAGCATCCCTCCCCAGCTGGGGAGAAAAGTCTGCGACTGGGTGGCTACCCGCTGCGCCCGTCAGGAGTGGTGAGTTAGCCCCCCTCGGAGCGCTGGGGGGTGCCGGGCGATTTTAGCATCTCTGCCTACGTTAGCCGCCGGTAGAGGCGGGTCGCTGGGGCTCTCCTGGGTCCTTTCGTCCCTTCCCCCCATCTCCCCCCGCTCCGCACCCCGTTGGCACTGCGTGCAGACCGCCATGCGGCAATTCGCCGCCATTTTGCCGTAGCCGCGGCCATTTTCTATGGAATTTGTCTTCAGCAGCCCTTGGCCTCTAGTGGATGTCCTCGGCAGCCATATTGGAATCCCTGCATGCTGAGAAAATGTGCTGCTGCCATTTTTCCTTTCACTTTGCTGGGATGGTGTGGCTGGCTGCTGACAGCGCAAGCTCTCTGACGGTCCTCAGGACGTTGTTTGGTGGCAAAAACAGCAAGTATAGCTGGCTTCCTGGGGGTGCTGGTGGCAGTGGGTGCAGTCCTCCTGGGTCTCCCTGGCGTTCTAAAGGGGCGGTGGTGTGGTTACAGTGTGGGAGTGACGCTAGTGGTTGTTCTCACTGTCTGTGTTCAATCTGTGGGAGTGATGGCAGATGACCCTGCAGGGACCTCTGGAGAGGATTTAGCTGCAGCACAACCTGCGTTGGGATCCCTGGTGTCCCTAGAACAGCTGTGGGCAGTGTTTTGGAAATTTCTTCCCAGGCTGGGGCCGAGCGAGGCCCCGGGGGTCCCTAAAAAGCTCCCCCCTCCCCCTTGTTCCTCAGGGGAGGATTCCGAACCGGAGTAGCTTCGGGGGTCACGGGGACCCCCGTGTAGCTTTCTGAGGGTGAACTTGTCCCCTCGGATGATGAGGAAGACCAGGGGGCTAAGGCAGCGTGCGAAAAGGCACTGGTGTCTGCAATAATTTCTGACATCCGTGCGTCTTTGCGACTGGACCAAGATGGCGAGTCGCAGACGTCTACTTATGCCTGCGGGACTGCCAGGCCTCCTAGGTCGCCCAGAGCTTACCCTTATGATACGTTCTTTGATCGTCTGATCTATCAGGAATGGCAGCGCCCGCAGCATTCCTTCACCATGCCAAAGCGTTTCGCTATCCGGTATCCCTTTGAGGATAATTTCGTAAAGAAGTGGGCGTCCCCCTCGGTGGACCCCCCCTGGAGGGGTCGCCGTCTTTTAAGGATCCTGCCGATAGGAGGTCGGAGGCAGTGTCTAAGGCACTTTTCATTTTGGCAGGATCGGCCTTGCGACCGGCCCTGGCGGCGCAATATCTGTCTGAATGCAGAATGATCTGGACTGCGGCAGAACGCTTGAGGCGTCGCAGAAAGCAGAACATGTTTTTCACGGTATCAAATACCTGTGTGATGCGGCTCTAGACCTGCTCCCTATGTTGTCCAAAATGTCTGTTTTTGCAGTCATTATTAGACGGGTCCTTTGGTTGCGTTCGTGGTCGGCTGACTACGCGTCCAAAAAAGGTTTAGCGGACCTCCCCTTTCAGGGTGGCCATCTCTTTGGGCCTCAGTTGGACGAAATCATTAAGGATTTCATGGGCGGGAAGAGTACCTTTCTTCCGGAGCCCAGGCGGCGAGAATTTCGCCGCAAGCAGGGGCCTGTCTCCTCAGGTCAGAAGAGGTTTTTTCGTGCCCCTGGCGCAGCGGGCAAGGGCCCGCGAGCCGGCAAGGCTGCTGCAGGGGTCGACAAAAGACCCTGGCAACGCAAAAACGAAAAAGCAGAGGATAAGCCCTCCTCTGCGTGATGGGTTGCCCCCATCTGAAGATTGGGTGGGGGGACGTCTTCTGGGGTTCGCAGACAGGTGGACTGCCCGCATTTCCGACCGGTGGGTGCAGGAAGTGGTGTCCTCCGGGTACAGGATAGAGTTCAGCACTCTACCCCCTGACAGGTTCTTCCCATCGAACTTAAGACTCCCGCATCAACGTCGGGAGGCCCTTTTCGGAGCGGTTCAGGCACTATCAGACCAAGGGGTGATCGTGCCGGTACCTCGGCCAGAGAGGTTTCACGGTTTCTACTCGAACCTATTTGTGGTCCCCAAGAAAGGGGGGGGGGTGTGTAAGGCCAGTTTTGGACCTGGAGGCGCTAAACTTTTATGTGAAATCGTGAAAATTCCGGATGGAATCGGTCCGCTCGGTCGTGGCCACCCTTCTTCAGAGGGACTTCCTGGCATCCCTGTACATCAGGGACGCGTATCTCCATGTTCCCATTTGTCTCCGTCACCAGCGCTTTCTACGCTTTGCGGTGGGAGATCTCCATTACCAGTTTGTGGCACTGCCCTTCGGTCTGGCCTCGGCTCCTCGGGTCTTCACCAAGTTGGTGGCCCCTGTGCTGGTGCTACTGAGGCAGAGGGGCATTGCGGTGGTAGCTTACCTCGACGACTTGCTCCTGAGAGCAGAGTCTGCCTCAGCCCTGGAGGAGAGCGTGGCTATCACCATGGCCTCATTAAAGCAGGCCTCAACAAACCCCAGGCGCCAGGTCGCCATGGCGACCAGAAATCGCGTCCTGGCGAGTGTCAGCCGTTCCTTCTATCACTATGGTAAAACAGCTGTCAGATTCAGCGAGAGCCGTTCTCTGCTTAATCTAACAGCTGTTAAACTTGGCCGCTGCCCGGGATATTTGTTTCTACTTAGAATGAAGAAAAGTAACAAACAGGCTGCCTGGAATAGTTGTTGAGAGTTAGAAGAATAAACACAACAATGTATCTTCTTCTTTCAAAGCAATTATCTCCGGGCTATCAGGAAAGTTTAACCATTTATAGACTAAACCCTTTCTCACATTAGTGGCTTACAATTAAATATCCAGTGTTTTCTGCTAGAAAATGACTTGGAACCCCCAAACATTATATATTATTTTTTAGCAGAGACCCTAGAGAATAAAATGGCGGTTGCTGCAATATTTTATGTCTCATGGTATTTGCGCAGCGGTCTTTCAAGTACAATTTTTTGGAAAAAATACACTTTTAATGAATAAAAAAAAAACTAAACAATAAAGTTAGCCCATTTTTTTTATTTTTGTATAATATGAAAGTTGATGTTACACCGCGAGAAAAGTGACCTTTATTCTAAGCAACAAAATTGTGATAAAGCCCTGTGTACCATCAACAATTACCACTCTATGTGCAGCTGGGCTCCAGTATTTCATGGTGACCGGAAACCCACCAGAGCAATGAAAAGTCGCTGTGGGGGACACACATGTAGGCAGGAAGTGGCTGCAAAGAGGCAGCAGAAGTTCAGCAGCGCTGGAATACTTTTCACCTTTTTTTTGTATTTTATTTACAATGTCACTAAGGCTTTGTTTAGATGTACAAGTTGGGTGGTAAAAACGTGCAGTAGAGACATGTTTTTGCCACCCACCATTGGCCTCCCTTAGGCAGCAGATGAGGGCGTTTTACATGCCGCAGTCACGATGCATTTGGCATAATAAGGAGTTTCCCCCATAACAGATTTTTTAGTGTCACTCTTTCTGGCCAGCTTATAACCCTGATGTAACGGTGGAGTTATTGACTGGCTGCTCTGCGCTATAAAAAAAAACTGGCTCCTAACTTTTTTAGCTGGCTCCTAGATTCAAGGCAAATTTGTCAAGCCCTGCGTTAAAGGACTTCGGTTGGCTGATCAACCTGCAGAAGTCAATGTTGACACCATCCTGTCTCCTGGAATATCTGGGTCTGATTCTGGACACGGAGCAGGCGAAGGTGTTCTTACCCCCGGCCAAGCTGCGGTCCCTGCAATTAGCAGTGCAAACCTTACTGTCTCACCGGCAGTCATCATTACGGTTCTGTATGCGGGTGCTGGGGCTCATGGTGTCAGCCTACGAGGCGATACCTTACGCTCAGAGCCATACTCGGCTACTTCAGCGAGCGATTCTGTCTCGGTGGGACAGATCCCCACTGTCTCTGGACCAGTTGGTCAACTTGGATCATCAGATCAGGGCATCCTTGGCCTGGTGGCTTCAGATCCCAACTTTGACGTGGGGAAAATAGTTTCTTCCCCTGACGTGGTCGATAATCACAACGGACGCCAGCCTGTCGGGGCGTCCTGGGCTCTCTATCGACCCAGGGTCGTTGGTCGGAGCAGGAATCTCGTCTTCCGATCAATGTGCTGGAGCTAAGAGCGATCAGACTCTGTCTATCCTGGTGGACGGCGAGACTGCAAGGGCTCCCGATTCAGGTTCAATCGGACAATTCCACAGCAGTGGCGTATGTGAACCATCAGGGCGGAACGAGGAGTGCGGCAGCAGCTCTCATTCTGCGTTGGGCAGAACTTCACGTTCCGGCAATCTCCGCCATCTACATTCCAGGCGTAGAAAATTGGCAGGCGGACTTCCTCAGTAGCCAGACGCTGGATCAGGGGGAATGGTCCCTCCATCCAGAAGTGTTCAGCCAGATTTGCCACAAGTGGGGCACGCCAGACGTGGACCTCATGGCGTCTCGGTTCAACCACAAAGTAAAGACTTTTGTGTGCAGGACAAGAGACCCATTGGCGGTGGCCAGACGCGATCGTGACACCTTGGGGTCGGTATCATCTTCTGTACGCCTATCCTCCCATCAAACTTCTCCCGCGCCTACTGCGCAGGGTGGAAGCGAAGGGAATTCCGATGATCCTGGTGGCTCCGGATTGGCTTGCGGTACGCCGACGTAGTAAGAATGGTGGCAGACGCTCCCTGGCGTCTCCCGCTGCGAGACGATCTGCTGTCTCAGGGACCCATATTGCACCCTGCTTTACACTTGCTGGCTTTGACGGCCTGGCTATTGAGTCCCAGGTGCTGAGGGACAGGGGTGTAGACGACTCAGTGGTCCCTACCATGCTGAAGGCGCGCAAGTGTACTTCGCGCAAAATTTATCATCGCACCTGGAAGGCCTATATTGCCTGGTGTAAGGCGGGGGTTGGAACTCTCGCTCTTATGTGGTGTCTAGGGTCCTGACTTACAACAGGGCCTGAATAAAAAATTGGCTTCGAGTACTCTCAAGGGCCAGATATCGGCCTTGGCTATTCTTTTCCAACGCCCTTTGGCATCACATTACTTGATTCGTACATTTGTACAGGGTGTGCGCCATGTGGCTCCTCAGGTACGGTCGCCTCTGGCACCGTGGGATTTGAATTTGGTGCTTTCAGTGCTTCAGAAGCCACCTTATGAGAAGATCAGGGATATTCCCTTACAATTGTTGTCACAGAAAGTGGCTTTCTTGGTGGCCATTACATCCGCTAGACGGGTGTCTGAGTTGGCAGCTTTGTCCTGCAGGTCTCCTAACTTGGTCCTGAACAGGAACAAGGCGGTATTGCGCCCGTCGCCTTCTTTTTTGTCGAAGGTGGTTTCTTCTTTTCATATTAACAAAGACATTGTTCTTCCTTCGTTATGTCCGCATCTTTCCCATCCTAGGGAGATTGAGTTGCATTCCTTGGATGTCGTACAGGCTTTGCGGGTGAATTTGGCAGCTAGACTCTTTTCAGAGGTCTGACGCATTGTTTGTCCTGACAGATGGTGCGCGCAAAGGATTGGCGGCCTCGTCGACTACTGTCTCTTGCTGGATCAGACAGACTGACTCATGCGTATTCTGTTCGGGGCAAAGTGTCTCCTTTTCCAGTCACGGCTCATTCTACCAGGGCTGTTAGCACTTTCTGGGCTTTTCGACACCAGGCCTCGGTGTCACAGGTGTGCAAGGCGGCTACTTGGGCCTCAGTGCACACTTTTACTAAGTTTTATAAAGTTGTGTCCACATCTTCGGATGCTGCTTTTGGCTGTAAAGTTTTACAGGCGGCAGTGTAGGCGCGTCTGGCGCCTCTTCAGAGGTTCTGTTGGGTACAGTTGTCGTTTACCCACCCCTCTTAATGACAGCTTTGGGACATCCCCACATGTCAATGGAGAGCTGCGTCTGTCAGTGAACGTTGGAGAAAAAGGGGTTTTATTAAAACTTACCGTAAAATCCTTTTCTCCGAGTTCACTGACAGACGCAGCACCCACCCCTCTGCGTTTTTCTCGGTACGGCTTGTTACGAACTGATGTACTGAGCAGAGTAGGGGGATTATATGGGAAGAGAGGACAGCCCCCTGGGAGGGGCCAGCTTGCTTTCTTTGCCTAGTTAACTCCTAATAGGATCTGCATATAACCCACAGGTCAATGGAGAGCTGCGTCTGTCAGTGAACTCAGAGAAAAAGATTTTACGGTAAGTTTTAATAAAATCCCTTTTTTATATCCTTCCATGTGACAATTGAATGCACCCCCACCGCACTCACATGACCTACAGTAAAACCTCTGAGACATTACGTTTCTGTCCATCCGAGGCCGCCAGGTTGCCCCTCAGGCTGTTCAGCTCAGCAATACCCTTGGTCCAGATCTGAGAGGAAATACCACAGGACACCATCCATCATCTCATTAGGGGCATGTCCTGACCTTATCAGGCATGCATGTATACAAGCTTTTGGGGGCCATACAAAGAGGAACAATTTTGAGTTGCTGCAATGAGATTTCAGCAAACTGGACAAGCCTGATGCAGCTCTAACGAGCAGGGCCCTCTGATTCCTCCTGTATTGAAGTGTATTGTAATTGTACTGTCTGCCCTCATATTGTAAAGCGCTACTCAAACTGTCGGCGCTATATAAATCCTGTATAATAATAATGCATAATTTTTTCACTTTGATTTTCAGGGTGTCTGACTTTAGCCCTCTGTAGGTTGATAATTCTCATTTCCATCATAAAATGTGGCATCCTTTTGTTATTAGCACATTATCCAGTTCATATCAGCATGGATATCCAGCATATATTCCCCTATTGAGATCTAATGCGGTTTCAAAGTGTTCATTTAACCTTTTTGAGCAGTATATATCTCAATCTATCTTCTGACTGTTATTCTCAGGGTGGGTTACATATTTTGTTCCCCAACCATAGAGGTGGTCATTTATAATGCTGCTGTGCCACTTTTCTGGTGTTATTCTTAAAAAGGTGCTGCACCATATTCATGAAGCATCTGCAATACTTTTGGTTGTGACAGACTTGTGCACCAAACTCAGAAAGCTCTAAAAAGGCACCACATTTACATTGTTGCAATGAATAGGCCAAAATAAAACGGACAGTTCAGCTCTTACAAAAGTGGAGCCAATTAAGACCAACTGCATTAAGTGGTGCAGCATACACCAAATTCAAGTACAGGTTCTAGACAGGTACATACATTTTGCATATGCTGCACCACTTCTAGAACACAAGACACTTCGCAAAATCTGTCTGTAGCAGTCTTTTGAAGAAAAATAAAAACTTGGTAGAAAGATAGTAAAAGGTTACAGGAAATATACCATCAGCCATAACTTTTACCACCTGCCTAATATTGAAAAGGTCCCCCCTTTGCCACCAAAACTTCCCTGAGTGCACAAGGCATGGATTCCACTAGATCTTTGAAGGTATGCTGTGGTATCTGGCACTAAGCAGTCAGAAGCAAGATACTTTAAATCCCATAAGTTGTGAGGTGCATGGATCGAATTATTTTTTCGAGCTCATGTTTCTCAAACCATTCGTGAAACATTTTGCAGTGTAGCAGGGCGCATTATCCTGCTGAAAGAGGTTACTGCCATCAGGGAATAGTTTTCATGAAGGGGTGCGCTTGGTTCACAACACTGTTTAGCTAGGTGGTATGTGTCAAAGGAACATCCTCAGTATCAAGGTTTCCCAGGTGAACATTGCCCAAAGTCTCCATCAGCTTGCCTTCTTCCCATACTGCATCCCCGTGCCATCCCTTACCCAGGTAAGTGATGCACAAGCACCCAGCTATCCACATAATGTAAAAGGACACGCAATTTAATCAGACAAGGTCACCATCCACTGCTCTGTGGTCCAGTTCTGATGCTCACATACCCATTGTAGGCATTTGTGTCTGTAGACACAGGCTGGCATGGTCACCTTGACCAGTCTCTGCAGTTATACAGCCTCATGCACAAACTGCAATCCCCATTTTTTCTGATTTCAACACAACTTCATGGAGGTTTACTTTCTACATACAGTATATACCCCCCACAGACGGTTGGCTGTCATTGTAACAAGATAATCTTCAGTGGTCAAAGTTACGGCTGATCGGTGTAAATCTCAGACGAGTACTTTATTAGGTCCTCTGCTGGCTAACAGTATAGAACATGGTATGTCGTTTGGGAAATCAAGCTGAAAACTAATCAGTGCATATTTCTGAATTGACTTTCACTGTATTGTGTGTGCAAGGTAAAGAAATCAGCTATACAAGGCTTTATTTGAATTCTCTACATGAGACTTGTGGGACACTTACAGCAGCTCGTGCTGAAATGTATACCCTGCAAAGATTTGGGTTTTTCAGCTCCAATCAATCAAGGTGTTTTTTTTTTAATGCTGATATTTACTCATCCCTACACAACCATAACACCATTTGTAACGTAACTATTACATAAATAAATACCCAGCAATAGGTTCAGGGCAAAAACAAAAACTACACAGACAATTTTTCATAGAAATAAACCTTCTGAAATATAATTTAACACATAAGTAACATAAGAAAAAGGATCATGTCTAAGCAAAAAAGCCTAAGGCTACAGATTGGAGAGAAAGAATAGCACTTAAGCCAGCCATACATGGATTGAAACTTAACTGGTTCAGCAGGAACAAGCCAAATTTTGATCCATGTATGCCCAGGGATGTTGTACAGGAGTCAATCTACTAATCGATTTCTGTACAACCACCATCAGACTTTCCCTTGCTCGATCAGTGTATTGAACAGAGAAGTCTCCCCACTGTCAAAATACAATAGCGCATCACCCCCATCGATGGGGGCAATCCTCCCTGCTGAGCTAAGGAGTTGAACACGCCACACATTTCCATCTTTTTATGTTGATCAACAGGGATTCTTAAGTGATAACCCATAGACTTTTTAAATGTAAAGCTCAAGTTTAATGTAAGCAACCCTTTTTGGTAATCTTGCATCTATCTGGCCCAACAAAGGAGCTTGGCAGTTTTGTCAACCCCCTCCCCCCACCCATTCATAAAAAAAGAACACACAAAAAAGGTTTTTAATGGATTTATTTCTGTACAGAACATGTGCCAGCAGGTTTAGATGATACCAATCTGTAACAGAAGAGAAGATAATGTATTAGAACACTAAAAGCAATCATAGAACATGCATCATAATATTTAAGACCACCAACCCAAACATCTGACCAGTACAACAAAGCAATAGCGCCCCCTGTGATCAAGTCGGAAGTGACGAAACGCGTCAGGGGCGTGGCCACACGGCGACCCGAGACCGATCGTGTAACCAGCAGCGTGGACAGAGAGAGGAGAGGAGTTGCTGTACTGCTGACTGGTAACGTGTGTACAGTTGGTACACTGATGTTCTTTTAAAATGTCTTTGATGTAAGCGCAATACTTTTGTTTTTATTAAAAGATCTTATTTTAAAGTGATACGCTATGAGGGGTTTTTCTGTTTGGTTTTTTCCCCTTATGACGCTCTGAATAAGGGTGGTTGGAGTTTGCCAGCTGAAACCATTCAAGGGGAACCTTGGAGGACGTGTGATCTGATCTGCCCTACTGAGCTTATGGGGTTGGAGTTATACAGTCCTCCAGTGTGTTGCAGATTCCATTTGGATATATGATCAAGGCGTTTTTTATTCTCAGTTCTGGTGAGCCTCCAATCTTAATTTTCTATTAACACGTGGTGAATTAAGGTGGAAGATTAAAGTAGAAGATTTTTCTCTGCAAGATTTTCTTTTGCTATATTTGCACCCTAAGAACTTTTTTAGCACTGGCACTTTGTTTGTTGTGTTTGAAAGCGCTGCTAAACACTGGACTATAGAAGTGTGATATATTTTTATAATACGCAGTATTGTACAGCAGCTACAGGTAGTCCCCAACTTACAAACATCCGACTCGTATGTACAAACTAAGGGAGACAACAGGAAGTGAGAGGAAATCTACCACTAGGAGGGGAAATCCACTCCCATGTGTTATGGGGAAAAGGTGCCTCCATTGAAGCTTTACCACCCATCATGGTTTTCATAACTAAAAACAAAAAAACTTTCAAATCAAAAAAAAATTGACACAGGGACAGAACGCGAGGTGAAATCTTCTGAACAGGGAAATAGCAAAGCAAATGTTACAGGGGTGTTAATACTTCCCTATGCTATCCAAACAAATTTTGTGGCTGGAGTTGCACTTAAAAATGTGCCTGTTCCAACTTATACAAATTCCACAGAACAAATCTTGTTTGTAACTCAGGGACTGCCTGCTCAGTCCACAATAGCCTTTTGTACTGTAAGCTAAAATGTGAATGTGGTTACTGTTTTCACCCTAACGAAAACGTGTATAAAGCACTGCAAAAGTACAAACACCACATAACCGAACATCCATTACTACTGCATTTATTAGATATAGTCAGCATTTTTGCAACATAGCTTTGTTTGAACAGAGATGGTGAATGACTCTTGCTGAAGATGAACCCAAAGAGCAATATAATATTTTATGGTACAGAAGCTCATTTTGGCAGGATATGCCATGATACTCTATAGGTTAAACAAGCATCATTTGTTCTACCACAACTACAGAAGTTGCCACGACAGCTGTGCACTGCTTAACCAGTTGCCTCCCACAGTCATCTGACGGCGGCAAAGTGGTTCGATATCGCAAACCACCGTCCAATAAATGAATTGTCATTCATAAATGCTGTAACTCTTGTGCAAACCAGTCAATATATGGCAATTGCAATTGTTTTTACCAAAACTATGGAGGAAGAATATAAATTGTCCAAAACCGATGAAAAAATGTTTATATTTTTTTTAGCAAAAAGTATAGTTTTTTTTGCAACATTGACGCTGTTTATAGCAGTGATCAGAAATGACGCAGAGGTGATCAAATACAACCAAAAGAAAGCTCTATTTGTGGGGGAAAAAGGACACAAACTTTGTTTGGGTACAATGCCGCACAACCGCGCAACTGTCAGTTAAAGCTAAGCAGTGCCGAATTGCAAAAAGGGCTCTAGGTCCTAATGTGGGAAATCCTTTCGGCACTGAAGTGGTTAACATAACAAACCCCAAGTAATGCTGGCAATAGACCAACACAATCTTCTAAATATATAACTGTACAGTACAACAACCCGATCTGGAACGAAGATGTACCCGTTGATAAACCCGAGTCGTAATACTGCTAGAATCTTTATTTGGACAAGGAAGTGCCCATGGCCAGAATTATCAGCATTTTAAAAGTGTGTACAGTCAACCTTGCTGTGCATCAGTGGTTCCTTTGAACACATCAGTGTATTCAGAGAGAATAAAATTTTCATCATTTGCACAGTGAATTTTATCAAAAAGATCTGCTGCATGCCTTTTGCTATTCACAATGAAAGTAAGAACGCCAGCATTTCAGTTTCATACACATTCACGCTGGGGTTACATGCACTGGGAAAGTGCTTTTTAACAAAGTAGTTGGCACAATGGAAGGCAGTGGATTAAACTGAAAGATCCACATCCAACAATTATCCCAGGTCACTTCTCACACAACTACTAGGTAAGCCTTGAACTTTACCTTGTTAGCTACATCTAGAGCATCATAATCGGGAGCAAGACGAACGTATGCCTTCTTCTCACCGTCTGGCCTGTAACACAAACAGAACTTCACGTTACATATCTACACACTATTGTGATGCTTTACACCTTTTGCCAACATGCATCAGTGGTTCCTTTGAACACATCAGTGATTTCAGCCAGATTAAGTTTTCCATCATATGCATTTCCAGTCAAGGAAAGTCCAAATTCATAGGCCTAGGCCCTCATTGAAGAACCTTGCCCCTTACCTAATGAGGGTGTTCACTTTGGCCACATCGATGTCGTACAGCTTCTTCACTGCTTGTTTAATCTGGTGCTTGTTTGCTTTGACATCAACAATGAAAACCAGAGTGTTATTGTCCTCAATCTTCTTCATAGCTGACTCAGTGGTCAGAGGGAACTTAATAATGGCATAATGGTCAAGCCTACAATAAAGATCATCATGTTAGTTAGAACTATCCACTGCAGCATTCTACTACTTCAATAGTCACCGGAGGACTGAAAAATCCACTTTTACAGCTGCTTAACCACCCCCACCCCCTCCCAAGGTCTCTTCTGTCAAATGTAACTACGGTCTGTCAGCGGGTTAATGTGATTTGAGCAGCGCATGCGCAGCTCAGACCACATTTACAGGCCGATCTGTGCGCTGCAGAGATGTGATGTCATCCTGGCCCAGCCATTCAAGCAGTTGAAGATGCGAAGCCCAGAAGGAAGACCAGACAAACAGACGCACTGGGGACAGGGGTGAGCCATGACAGTACAGTGCTGGAGGGCTCTGTTTGCAAGAAAGTCTCATGTGCTAGTATGCAGTACATACTAGTACATTAGGACTTTAAACCTGTAGTGGGGCCCATTTAATTTACTCTCCTCACCAGACTACCACCGCTTTAATGCAGCAGATGAAAGACATCTGAATAAATGCCTACAAGTACCGCCACCTATTGCAGGCAACTTGTAGTTTTCAATGAGCTGCAAGGGCGCTGGCTAGCATCCTCAGTTTGATTCTTCCTGCTCTCAGGTAAATGACAGCTATGCTGAGTCTGTAGGAGCTTGACATTGCTCCCACAATCTGCTGATCATGGGTGCAATGCTTTGCAGGCTCCCTCGGACAAAAAAAAATAAATAAAATTCACTTTTTTTTTTTTACCTGCAAACGCGAACTTGCCCTTTAAGGCCCCTTACACACTTGTGCGCTTTTGCCTCTCTTTTCCAGGGCAACAAAAGCACATGAAAACTGTTCTAAATTAAATCATATGCATACTGCAGGTGCAATGTGCTTTTAAAAGTCCTGCTTGCTGCATCTTTGGTTCAGTTTTTCAAAAGCCACGTTTCATTTTAAGTCAATAGGAACACATCACAAAGTACACCAGAGTGAAAGGGCCAAACATTTAGTAACTGCTATTTAGGCTCCATACATACTGGTGTTTTTTTTTTTTTTTTAAGCTAAAATAAATGTTGGGGGGGGGGGCGCATGTATAAAAACACTGGTAATAGCTTTATGTAGTTGCATTTTAGGAGCTTTTAGAATAATTTTATTGGTGTTTTTGCAGTAAAAGAAAGCTCAAAAAAATGGCATTAGGAGCATTTCTGGAGGAAAAACGCTGCAGGAGGCTACAAAAACTTTTTTTCTGGTTCTAGATGCTGAAGCTCAAAAAATGCTAATAGCCTAAAGTAGCGTGCATGGGCACATAGGAAAACACTATTAAGCTTCTAGGAGCAGAAAAAATGCTAATAGATTCTAAGAGCTTAAAAAAAATGTTAGTGTGCATGGAGCCTTAAAGAGGAGCTCCTGGCTCCCCGAAAAAGAAGAAATTAAGTCAACAGCTACAAATATTGCCATCTCATTTTGCTGCAGAAAGTAGGAGTGTGTACCTGTCAAAACCAGGTACCCTCTCCCCACCAAAAAAGGTGCCAAATGTGGCAGCACGGGGGGGGGGGGGGGGGAGGCAGACGAGCTGAGCTTCCCCTTTTGGGTGGAGCTCCACTTTAAGAACTAATAACTACAATATAGTGACTATTCCCTTAGACCCCGTTCACACAGACATTTTTCAGATGCTGCAGCGCTAAAAAGCGCATGTATAGCGCCTGAACCCCCCCACCCAGTGTGAAAGCCTGAGTGCTTGCAGGACGAGAAAAAAGTAAAATGCCACTAAAACTAGCGGCGCTTTACTGCTACTGCCCCAGTGTGAAAGGGGCCTTAAGCTTGTCTGAGGAGTTGTGGAAAATGCCTGGTCCAAATAAAGTATACAAAAAAATATCTAAAAAAGGGCAAGGCAATGCATTTTGACAATAGCTTCAAAGTTACCAGATTCTGGAAGCTCTGGGTACATCAGTAAGAAAAAAGTGCAATCATGAAATCTCAGTCTTTGATCGCTTTGGAAACATCATCTGTACCACAGAACCTCCTAGCAGACAGAAGATTGGGGCCTTCCTGTCACAATGCAAATTTAGAGAGTGGTCACCAAAATAGGTGTCCCCACCTGAATCATTCCCTTTTTTTCCTGTTCTGGGGAAAATTCAAAATTTTGAATTTCTCCATTGCCTTCAGTCTTTGGGACAGTGGTCACAAAGCAATTAAGAGACAGCGTGAATCTTCCCACTGAGTGACAAGTTATAAGTTCTAACCCCTTTCCACAATCCACGTGGATACGCTTTAAACAGTCTGAGGACTGCAAAGGCAAAAATATATTTACAGTAAACATACTTGTTCCGTGTGGGGGCACTTTTCCTTGGGTATTTGGGTTGCCTCCTCAGCCTCAAGGTTTTGGGTCTCCGGAATGTAGGAGCGGTTCGGATCTTCTTCTTCTTGTGACTGTGTACTCCTTTTAGCACGGCCTTTTTGGCCTTCAGAGCCTTCGACTTTGCTTCAGTCTTGGCAGGGACAGCTAATAAAATGAGGATACAATGTGACGCATTAATAAAATTACAACCAGGTATCCAACAGCAGATTCGTCAGGCAGTTACAATTCGTTATTCTTCACTTGTTCTGCTATGAGAATATACATATATATTTTTATAATTATGTTAGTTAAATCAAGTTTCCACCCACCTTTATCCTCCTTCATTCGCCTGACATCCGTACCCCCCGGGTAGGCTGTGCCGGAACCCGGAATAGACGGCGCAGCCTACCGATGATATCAAAGGGGAACGTGCGTTTGGGTGAATAGGTTTATTGTGGTGATCTTGGCAAAAGCAGCAGCAATAAATAAATAAATGGGGGCGGGGGGATTGCTGAAACTCCTCTTTAACAAAACCAAGTAGGATCATACAACACTTGCAAGGTGTAGGGCACCATTCACAGACTCCCTCAGTACCTTCTCAACAGGGGATCCTAGATTGATCCCCTGCTGAGATCAGAACAGAAACTGAAGCATCTGTTGTCTGTTGTTCTGATTTTTTTTCCTTCAAATTCACCGTTTTAATGGTTTCTCAAAACAGTTACATTTAAGGCAAGCTGTGAATGATCACTGTCTCATCTTTGTGCTCTGAACTGTCAAACCATCAAATGGCTGGCCTCATAACTGACCCTTATGGGGGTTATACACGTAACCACCTGATTGAACAATTCACAGAAGTGGATAGGATTGGATCCTTAAATTATCGAAGAGGCCAATACCGTGCCAATGATTGACTTTGAACAAAACTGAATGATTTGACTCATTCTGATCGGTGTGCATCAAAAATCCAGTCATAGTAAAATAGATTATTCAGTAGGATTGTTAAGTGTATGGTAAATAATCTTTTCTATCTTCTTACTGGACAGTGATCTATCAAGAAATTGTATATGAAGTCACTACATGCATGCCCACCTTAAAGTGTTTGTCAAGTCATGACAACCACTTTAAACTACTGGTAAGCCTACAATAAGGCTTATCTGTAGGTCCAGGAAATCTCTCCTAAACTTGTACGGTTTAGGAGATATCCCCTGTATCTGCAAGTGCCAACGTCATCTGCACATGAGCACTGAAGAATTGGCACCCGGGGTAGCCCAGGGTGCCCTTTCTTCTGTATTCGTGCCATAAATGACAGATCCCATGTGCATGCGCGGGAGTGACGTCAGCACGGCTCCACCAATCACAGCGCTGGAGCCCACGCTGTGATTGCACGGAGCCGCAGACCCAGAAGACTGATGTCGCCGGCCACAGCGGTGTGCCGAGACCGCTGCAACAGCTTCGTTCCAAGGTAAGTGTTCCATAATGAGCTAGCTCATTATATGCTTTTGCTTTGCAGGATTTTCCTTTGGGGGAGGGGGTCTGGGGGCGGCTTTACCACCCCTTTAAGATTTACTAAAACCTTGTAATACAGACATACCTAAACTACTCAATTTGTATCCAATCAATAATGCACTTGCACTTCGTAATCAGAAAAGTCAATCTAAAGCTGATTGTATGATCAGATTGCAATGTGTATGGTGAGCCATAGGGAGATTGGACAGTCTGCAACACGTCTGGTGAGGGTTACACTGGTCCTTTAAAGCCTATGTTTTACCTAAACTTATACAGCACAAGGGATGCTACTTACATTTAACCTGAAGTGTCCCTCGTGCTGGCTGTCATAGTTGAAATCCTCTAATTGAATCTAGAAGTGTAAATAGCATCCCTTGCGCTGATTTTTTTTGTTTTACCTATACTTAGGGTTTAAGTTTAATGAATCCGCTAGAAAAGGAAACCAGTCAGCCAGGCTCAGCACCCACCAGGAAACCCTTTTCTAGGACGTGGGAGCTGTCACTGCTGAACTGAAGATGCTGACTACTATTCTGATCTATGGTTTTAACACTTTCTAAATAAAAGACCAAAAAATAAGCTTGTATTGGCACATTTGTTCTGTGCGAGGGGTGCAAAGTACTGAAGCCAGAGGATCAGCACAACAGGCAGACAAAAGGAGAGGTCAGCCATGGCAGACTCCATGCTGCGGGAGGTGTGGATGATCATACAGCCGTACACTTCTACTCCAGTCACTGGTGTCCAGTAGGAAAACACAGACCTGTCTCCATAGATGGCAGGTGTGATCTGCCCATACAATCTCATCTACTGGACAGGGGACACAGCACAGCTCTGCATGGATCCTTCTACATCGCCGCCGCCCGGTACCATGTCCCTATTCTGTACCGTGCCCACTCCTGTACCATGTCCCTATCCTGTACCATGCCCATAGGGCCCACTCCTGTACCACATCCCTATCCTGTACCATGCCCATAGGGCCAACTCCTGTACCACATCCCTATCCTGTACCATGCCCATAGGGCCCACTCCTGTACCACATGCCTATCCTGTACCATGCCCATAGGGCCCACTCCTGTACCACATCCCTATCCTGTACCATGCCCATAGGGCCATCTCCTGTACCACGCCCATAGGGCCCACTCCTGTACCATGTCCCTATTCTGTACCATGCCTATAGGGCCCACTCCTGTACCATGCCCCTGTCTTGTACCATGGCAATAGGGACATCTCCTGTACCATATGCCTATTCTGTACCATGCCCATAGGGGCCCACTCCTGTATCACATCCCTATTCTGTACCATGCCCATAGGGCCATCTCCTGTACCATGCCCATAGGGCCACTTCCTGTACCATGTCCCTATTCTGTACCATACCCATAGGGCCCACTCCTGTACCATGTCCTTATCCTGTACCATGCCCATAGGGCCATCTCCTGTAGCATGTCCCTATCCTGTACCATGCCCATAGGGTCCACTCCTGTAACATGCCCATAGGGACATCTCCTGTACCACGTCCTATCCTGTATCATGCTCATAGGGCCCACTCCTGTACCACGACCCTAACCTGTACAATGCCCATAGGGCCCACTACTGTACCACGTCCCTACCCTGCACCAAGCCCATAGGGACATCTCCTGCACCAAGCCCATAGGGACATCTCCTGTTCCATGTCTCTATTCTGTACCATGCCCATAGGGACATCTCCTGTTCCATGTCTCTATTCTGTACCATATCCATAGGCCCACTCCTGTGCCATGCCCATAGTGACATCTCCTGTGCCATGCCCATAGTGACATCTCCTGTGCCATGCCCATAGTGACATCTCCTGTGCCATGCCCATAGGGCCCACTCCTGCACCAGGTCACTATTCTGTACCATTCCCATAGGGCCACGTCCTGGTACCGTGCCCGCTGTCTCTTACACTGAGTGTTACATGTGCCCCTCTTGTGATGCCAGGAGCCCCCATATCAAGAATGCTGACCACCACTGATCTCGCCCAATATGATGATCACACATCCCCGGTACTATAGAAGGCCGCATTGCCCGTACCGGGTGAGAAGGATCTGGCCTCTCCCGGCCATGTGTTCCCTGTGAGTACAGCCCGGGCCCGGCACATCAGCACTGATAATCTGGAATCACGTGTCATCATACTTTGATCGCTTATAGAACATCACGCGTACCGGGCCGGCCTGTACCATAGAGAAGGAGGGGACCGCGCAGCTCCCTCCTCATACATCGCACACGCGGCGGACTGTCCATTGACATAGCTCTCCCCGCTCATATGGCACATGCCGCCTCGTTCTGAACTCATGAAACCAGAGCCCGCCTGTCCCGGCTCCTATAAGCGGCCCTCCTCAGCCTTATCCCCGGAGAAAGCCTCCAACTTCTCCCCGCAGCCCTCACCTTCCTTCTTCGCCTTCGGTGCCATCTTGGGGAAAAGGAAGAGCGAGGGGTTTCCCAAGCAATATCAGCACGGGCTCCAGTCACATGCTTCTCGCGAGAAAACGCGTTGTTTCCGCAAAGTCTCTCGGGAGTTGTAGTCTCCGCTCTGATGTTGACTCCATGCTCTAATTACTTCCGGAGGAAGAAGAGGGGAGGGGCGTATGATAATCAGAGAGTGACGAGCTGACGTTGTGTGAGGAGAAGTGAGCAGCGCCCGACCAGCATGAGCATTGTATGAATGGGGAGTGTGGAGAACGCCAACCTTATCTCTTCTCATTTCTTTTTCTGTGTGAATGATAACCCGCCCTTCTATACAATAATACACCCTGTACTTCATACATAGTGTCAGTGTGTTAACCCCTTCATGACCCGCCCCTTCTATACAATAATACACCCTGTACTTCATACATAGTGTCAGTGTGTTAACCCCTTCATGACCACCATCAAAACAAAGTATAATTGAAAACAAAACTTTTATTTAGTTTTGGATAAAGTGAAGAGGGATTAGAATAAGGTGACCAGATTTTTAAAATGAAATCCAGGGATATATATATTTTTTACTAGTAATGGCTGCAATCAGCGACTCAGCCGGACTGCGATATTGCGGCAGACAAACCGGACACAGTGGCACTTTTGACACAAGTGACACTAATTCAGTGATCAGTGCTAAAAATATGCACTGTCCTAATGACACTGGCTGGGAAGGGGTTAACATCAGGGGCGATGGAAGGGTTAAATGTGTGCCTAACAAGTGTTTTCTCACTATGGGGGAGGGGATGTTACTAAGGGAAGGCACAGATCCCTGTCCCTGCTTTGTCTTCCATACTGAAAAAACAGGAATCTGCCTTCTTTACATAGGCAGACCGCTGTTCTGATACCCAGAAATGCAGGATCCCATATATATACATGATCCTGTGCAGCGAGACCACCCTGTAGCAGTAAATCTGCTATGGGGCGGTCGGCAACTGGTTAAGATCATCAGCATTGTGATATCACACAGGCAGCAGCCACTCTATCATGGCTCTGGCTGGCAGTGCATTGTCACAGTGTCACATAACATGGCTGCTGGGTGCTGAATTTGTTAACTTATGACCAATAGGCACCCAACAGCCATGTTATGTGACACTGTGACAATGCTCTGCCAGCCAGAGCCATGATAGAATGCCTGTTATCTGGCAATATGCTAGATAAACGGACACAGTGCAATGTGTCACAGACACCCCCAAAGCACACCCGTGTTGAAGCCTTGAAGGCAATGGCAGCTCCACGATCGGATCTGCTTCCCCTCTGTGCCTGGTGCTGGACACTGTCAGATGAGCTCAGCTGTCTCTCTCTGCCTGGCACCACCACTGCCCGCCTCACAGCCTCTCAAGTCTCACTCTTTCTGGGCCCCGGCTACTACTGGGTGGGGAAGCGGAGGAAGATCACTCCTCCAGGGAAGGCAAGGAGATAGGCAGGCGGTTGAGCCAAGGCAGAAAAACATGCGAGCAGGAGCAGAATGGACATGTGCCCGGCCATCAGAAAGGAGCACAGATAATGGAAAAAATACACCCCCTAAGCTAGTAGGAGCGGGGGTGTGTAAATCAGATTTTTTTTTTTTAATTCTGCACTGTCTTGCCCTGGCCCCTGTTCAAATCCAATCCGGGGAAAAACCGGGGACAGACTTGGTCCGGGGACAGTGTCCTCAATCTGGGGACTGTCCCTGGAAACCAGGGACATCTGGTCACCCTAGAATAGAACCCCTGTCAGTTTTTATTGCTGTCTGTGCCCCTGTTAGGGAGATTCCCCCTCTCTATTTGTCCTGTTTACCATTATCATTGAAAGTGAAAGAAAATCCCACATTTTGGGTTGTCCCCAGAAAAGTAATAGAGAGGAACTCTTTCAATGGGGACACTAGTTCTGGTGACTCCAAGAGATTCGCTTATTTGCAAGGATTTCCTCCCACTTCCTGTTTGGCTATGGGACAGGAAGTGAAGGGAAATCTCTGCAATGGGACAGAGATGGCAAAAATAAACCTTACAGGGGTTATAACCCTCCCTTGCGCTATCCAAAATAAAAATTAAAAGTTTTGCCTATAGTTCTACTTTAAAGCAGCATTAACCACTTACCTACTGGGCACTTTTACCCATTTCCTGCCCAGGCCAATTTTCATCTTTCAGCGCTGTCACACTGTATCCAAATGGCATTTTTTCACACAAATAAAACCTTCTTTTGGTGGTATTTCAGTCCACTTCAGCCCCGGAAGATTTACCCCCTCCATGACCAGGCCATTTTTAATGATACGGCACTGCGTTACTTTAACTGACAATTGCGCGGTCGTGCAACGATGTACACAAATAAAATTGACGTCCATTTTCCCCCACAAATAGAGCTTTCTTTTGGTGGTATTTGATCACCTCTGCGTTTTTTATTTTTTGCGCTATAAACAAAAAAAGCAACAATTTTGAAAATTTATAGAATACCAAAAAAAAAAAATCCTTCATCAGTTTAGGCGGATATGTATTCTTCCACATATTTTTGGTAAACAAAATCTCAATAATCGTATATTAATTGGTTTGCGCAAAAGTTATAGCATCTACACATTTTGTAGGCCAGTGACATTATTACATTGATCAGTGCTAAAAAATGTACTGATCAATGTATAAATGACACTGGCAGGGAAGGGGCTAACAGCAGCGATCAAAGGGTTAACTTTGTTCCCTCAGTGTGTGTTCTAACTGTGTGGGGGATGGGCTCACTGGGACAACACAGAGATCGCTGTTCCTGATTACAAGGAGCAGCAGATCTCATTGTTGTCTCCTGTTAGAATGGGGATCTGCCTTGTTTACATATGCAGATCCCTGTCCTGCCTCTTTGTGGAGCGATTGCACCTGGCTGGCGGGCATCGAGTCCGCGGGACCCACACACTCTCCCCCCGACGTGCAGCAGGCGCGTGCGCCCACAATATCTCATGCACAAAACAACGTACAGGTATGTTTTTTCACGCAATAGAGCCACCCTGCCGCAGTATATATGCAGTGGGAGGCCCCTAAGTGGTTAATCACCACTGAAAACCAGAAATTTTGAAAAAGTGAAAACATTTTTTGAGTTTGATATAAAATTTTGCATACAGGTCATTTTTGTCCTTCACTGATGTGCGCTGATGAGGCTGCATTGATAGGGGGCACTGATGAGGCTGCATTGGTAGGTGGCACAGATAAGTGACACTGATGGGCACTGTTTGGCAGCACAGACGGGCACTAATAGGTGGCACTGATGGGCACTGATTAGCAGTACTGATGGGCACTAATTAGCAGCACTGGTTGACAATGTCGGGACCAATGTCCCATTAACAGAAGCCGGTTATCGGCTTTCTTCTTTTCTCCTAACGCTGTCAGCGTGAGAAAAAAAAAGCAGGTAACCCGCTTCTATTTACGTGTCATTGGATGACAGCTAATCACATGGTAAAGGGCCGCTGTGTTTAGCCCTTTACCCTGATCTGTGATCAACCGAGGTCAGCGATCACAGAGCGCGCTGCCCATGGGCACCCTCTCAGCATTGTATTCCTGTGCTGTAGCCGTCTTGTGGCTATAGCACGGGCGGGAAGGGGTTAAACTCAAAAGCAAACATTTATTATATTGCAGCTTACCAATTTTTAAATGTGATGGCTGCATTCGTTTTCTTTTTTAGGCGTTTTTCGATTTTCATCTGGTGATCTGGCCAGCAAGTCTGTTGATTTCAGAAGCAAAATGTATCAGTTTACAGGGATGAGACAAACTACTTTACACTGGCAGGGGTGATTAACATGATCAGCTTTTATTTATTCATGTAAAACCTTTATCCCAAAAAGGGGAAAAACTGCTGTAACTGATTATTATGAGTGAGCTGGAGTTTGGCTTCAATGTGTTGCTGTGCCTCCTGTGCTCACACCTGCGGAGTTGTGTCTCACTGATACAGGAGGTGTGTTACTGGCCAGACCACCGTCTAAAAACAGAAGGGAAGAAGTAAAAAAAAAAAACAAATGTAGGCGCCGCTTTAAACCTTGAGCCTAATTTTGCAACTTTGACACTTGTTAACCCCTACAGATTCGCGCTATTGCCGAAGTACGGCTCCAGCGCGGACCTGAAATGCCAGGACGATGTCCATGGACGTCATCCCTTGTGCACGCTCCAGGCGCGCCCCCTGGCGGCACGCGGGCGTGCCCTTGGGTTGGACAGACTCGATGTCCGCTCGAGACCCACGATCGCCTGACAGGGCTGCAGAACGGGGAACCGCCAATGTAAACACGGCGGTTCTCCGTTCTGTGACAGGGGACATACCAGATCTACTGATCCCTGTCACTGGGATCAGTTAGATCTGTTATGTCCCGACCAGCCCGCCCCCACAGTTAGAACACGCCCAGGGAACACTGTTAACCCCTTCACTGCCAATGACATTTATACAGTAATCAGTGGATATTTAAATTTCTGATCGCTGTATAAATGTCATTGGTCCCAAAAATGTGTAAAAAATGTCCGACATTTCCGCTGCAATATCGCAGTCCTGATAAAAATCGCAGATCACCGCCATTAATAGTAAATAAAAATAATAAAAACGCCATAAATCAATTCCCATAGTTTGTAGACGCGATAACTTTTGCGCAAACCAATCAATATACGCTGATTGCGATTTTTTTTTTACCAAAAATATGTAGAAGAATATATATCAGCCTAAACTGATGAATATTTTTTTTTTTTTTTTTTATGGATTTGTAACTTAGCAAAAAGTAAAAAATATTGTTCTTTTTTGCAAAATTGTCGCTCATTTTTTGTTTATAGCGGTGATCAGAAATGACGCAGAGGTGATCAAATACCACCAAAAGAAAGCTCTATTTGTGGGGAAAAAAAGGACGCAAATTTTGTTAGGGTACAACGTCGCACAACCGCGCAATTGTCATTCAAAATGCGACAGCGCCGAAAGCCGAAAATTGGTCTGGGCAGGAGGGGGGTTTAAGTGCCCAGTAAGGAAGTGGTTAATAAAGCTACAATCATCACCTACACTATTCATTGTATCCAGGTGGATTATACCTTGTTTCTATCAGGGCAGATTGGGCTTTCATTTGGGGGTAAATGAATGATAATGGAGGTCTCCTGATTTTGTTTTATTATAAAGGGAACGCTGGCCCAAAAATAGTATCACTTTTTTAAATTTAGCCTTATATTTTTATGCCATTACCATGACCCACCACCACAGAAAACTGCTAAATAAATTCTCCTACGCCTGACGATCTCAGCGATACCATATGTGTGTGTTATTTGTTCTTTGCACTCATAGCAGGGCCAAGAAACAATACTACACTTTGTTTTGTCTTACCTAAACACAGTGGGGGAGATTTACAAATACTGAAGTGTGAAGAATCTGGTGCAGCTGTGCATAGTAGCTAATCCACTTCTAACTATATATGCGGCACCCAGTAATAAAGCCCACTTCCTGTACACTGTATATATGTGTCAAACTGTCATGAAGGGGTTAAAGTGGATCTGAGCTGTGCTTGTACAGGTTCACTTTAGTTCAGATCTCCCCAGATCGGTATACTCATCTTCATCTCTCCTTCCATTTAGGTACAAGGAAAGTTAAAGTATAACTACAGGCAAAACTGTGGAGAGAGATTAGAGCCCCAGCCAATTTTTATTGCTGTCTGTGCCCCAGTGAACGAGATTCACCCGCTCTGCTTGTCCTGTTTACTATTATTTTTGAAAGTGAAAGTAAAGAAAAAACCCAATTTTTGGGTTGTCCCCAGAAAAGTAATAGATGGGAAATGTTCCAATGGGGACACTAGTTCTGGTGAGCTGGGGGTCCCCAAAAAATTCATTTAATTTGCAGAGATATCCTCTCACTTCCTGTTTGGCTATGGGACAGGAAGTGAAGGAAAATCTCCCCAATGGGACACAGATGGCAAAAAAAAAGCTGACAGCGGTTATAACTCTACCTTACTCTATCCAAACTGAAAAAAAAAGTTTTGCCCATAGTTCTACTTTAAAGCAGAACTAAACCCTCCTCTCCTTTAGGCTGGACTCACACCTATGTATTTTTAGTGCTTTTTGCATTTTGCAGATTTGCACTACAGAATGTGTTCCATAGGAAACCAATTTAAATGGACTGTAGAGTAAAGTACGATCGCGTCGAATCGAATGTTGGCTGTTGTATGTAGCATACTGACTGCACTACACGATCGTACGGCCGGGGAAAGAACGTTCAGGTGATTGTAATTAGCATCCAGCCATTCCTGACTTTGAGCATGCGTGTTTTGCACAATACAACTTTGTTGTACCAACTGCTCTGTACACACGATACAACGGTCGTATGAGAGCTTGTTGGTACGACCAAGTTTTCTAGTCTGCTCATACAACTCCCTTGTACGACTGTCGTATGTTCGACTGTTCAAATCGCGCATACGAACGATCAATATCGCATACAACGGTTGTGAGTACTGCAAAAAGCACTAAAAATGCATAGGTGTGAATCAGTCCTTACAGCTAAGGAAGCGGCCATCTTATCCTCTGTTTGATCAGCAGTTGACAGGTTGCTGCATGTGTTATCAGTTATGACATCATCCATTTGATGGCTTGACAGTTTTGTTGAGAGCACAAGCAACTGTGACAGTAATTGTTCAAATCATGCCTGGAATGTATCTGTTTTGAGAATCAATTAAAGTGGATGTAAACCCCCACATATACCCAGTGAAGCGAACAGCCTCAGATGATACACAGGGATGAAACAAATCTCCCTATATAAGTTTTACATGTATATCTGCTGTCTTCCCCTTTCTATATTATTTAGAATTCTGACATGGTGTTAGAATTTTTACTTCCTCATTCAGCATTGGGGGTTGATTCTTGTCATACACTGGGAGACAGCTGATTGGAGGAAATGCACCCCCGCCCCACTCCACATAAGTAGAGGAAAGAAGGAATGTACTGTGAATAGACAAGCTCTCTGCTAATCTATTTCTAGCAATCTCCCACAACACAAATTTCAGGCTGGTTTTATCTCGGTTGATGGAGAACTTGTCAGAAGTTATCAGACTGATAACAGAGCAACGGAACAGCAGAAAGACACGGGACTTAGTGCTTTAGAGAGAGATAAGTAAACACTGCAGATAAATGTGCCCAGGTCAGATTTCATGTATCGGGTTTACATCCACTTTAATTCAATGGACTTAGTTCCACTTTAACCACTTCAGCCCCGGAAGATTTTACCCCTTCATGCCTGGGCCATTTTTTGCGATACGGCACTGCGTTACTTTAACTGACAATTGCGTTGTGCAACGCTGTACCCAAATAAAATGTATATTGTTTTTTCCCACAAATACAGCTTTCTTTTGGTGGTATTTGATCAGCTCTGCTGTTTTTATTTCTTGCGCTATAAACAGAAAAAAAGCCAATTTTGAAAAAAAAAGTTTAGGCCAATTTGTATTCTGCTACATACTTTTGGTTAAAAAAAAAATCCAAAAAGCGTATATTGATTCCTTTTTGCAAATTTATGGACTTTTTATTTATTTTTTTTATTGTTTTTACTACTAATGGCGGAGATCAGTGATTTTTAGCGAGACAAATCTGACACGAGGTGACACATTTTGGGGACCAGTGACACCAATACAGTGATCAGTGCTAAAAAAAATGCACTGCCACTGTATAAATGACACTGGCAGGAAAGGGATTAACATCAGGGGCAAGCACAGGGTTAAGTGTTTTCCCTGGGTGTGCTTCCTTACTGTGTGGGGGATGAACTGACTCAATGAAGAGAGACATCTGTGTTCCTGATTAGCAGGAATCACAGATCTCTTTCTCCCTCGCTGACAGAACGCCGGTCTGCCTTGTTTACATAGGCAAACCACTGTTCTGCCATTCCCCCGAACAATCGTGGGTGGCCGGCAGCCATCACGGCCGCTGGACCCACTGATTGGCCCCCGCTGTGTCCAATCACATTGGGAGCGCAGGGTGCGCACGCTCCAGAGCCTATGGAAGAGGTCACGTACAGGTACGTGATTTTGTGCTACAGGGCTGCCCTTCTGCAGTATATGAATGTGGGGCGGTCCTTAAGCGGTTAAGTAAGCCTCATGTAGGCTATGAATCCAAAAGAGTCATAACTTACACAGAGGCATTGGCGATATATTCAGCAATGAGCAGCACATGGAATGTTTCCAGCAAAACATCCACTGAGCAATGTAAGTGATTTAATGAAAATAGCATAGGAGTAAAGAGGAAATGACATATTTACATGTTAACCACTTGCTGACCGTAATACGTATTTATGCGTTGCAGTTTGCAAGTGGTTTACCGGAATTATGTCTGAAGATATCAGCCATAATCCCGCTATCGTTTTTGGCAGCTGGCGGCTGGCTTTCTCATGAAACCATTCCGAGTGGCTTATGAGCTGCTGAAACGTTTTCAGAAGTGGCGGGGGGGGGGCGTACCCCTCTCTCGCTATTCACCAGTGTTTCTTGGGCTTACCATTCCCGCTGGTTCGCCCGAGAGTTGATCGAAGGGTGTGGCCGTCTGCTCCCATAGGCGATCAAAGAGTAGATCTCTGATCGCCCCTATGGCCTTGGAGGACCAGACCAACGTCATGACATCAATTCTGGTTCAGGCTAGATGTAAATCTTTTTTTTTTAAAACAAAAGATCGAAAAAAAACATTTTTTTGCTCCTTTGCTTTTAAAGGTAAAGAAGAGATTTGAGGTCTTTTTGACCCCAGATCGCTCCATAAAGAGGACCTGTCATCCTTATTTCTATTACAAGGGATGTTTACATTCATTGTAATAGGAATAAAAGTGATAAAAAATTAAAATAAAGGGACAGTGTAAAAATAACAAGTAAAATAAATAAGAAAAAACATTTCTTTAAAGCACCCCTATCCCTCCGTGCTTGCGAACAGAAGTGAATGCATAGTTACGCACTCATATGTAAACAGTATTTGCACCACACATGTGAGGCATTGCCCCGAATGTTAGAGTGAAAGCAATAATTCTAGCACTGGACCTCTTCTGTAACTCTAAACAGCCAACCTGTAAAGGTGTTTAAAGCGTCGCCTATGGAGATTTTTAAGTACCGTAGTTTGTCGCCATTCCACAAGTGTGCACAATTTTAAAGCGTGACATGTTAGGTATCTTTTTACTTGGCATAACATCATCTTTCACAGTATACAAAAAAATTGGGATAAATATTGTGTTTTATTTTTTTTTTATCCATTAACCACTTAAGGACCCGAAGGATTTCCCACTTAATGACTAGGCCATTTTTTGTGATACGGCACTGCGTCATGCAACATTGTATCCAAACAAAATTGACGTCCTTCTTTTCCCACAAATAGAGCTTTCTTTTGGTTATATTTGATTACCTCTGTTTTTATTTTTTGCACAAACAAAAAAAGCCAACATTTTTTACTTTCTGCTATAAAACATTTCCAAATAAAAATGTAAAAAAGAATTTATTCATCAGTTTAGGCCGATATGTATTCTGATACATATTTTTGGTTTAAAAAAATCGCAATAAGCGTATATTGATTGGTTTGCACAAAAGTTATAGCCTCTACAAAATAGGGGATAGAGTTATGGCATTTTTATTTTTTAAATTTTATTTTACTAGTAATGGCGGCGATCAGTGATTTTCAGCGGGACTGTGATGTTGCCGCGCACAGATTGGACACCCAACTGACATTTTTGAGACTTTTTTGGGAAACAGTGACATTATTACAGTAATCAGTGTTAAAAATATGCACTGTTATTGTACTAATGACACTGACAGGGAAGGGGTTAATATCAGGGGCGATCAAGGGGTTAAATGTGTTCCCTGGGAGGTGTTTCTAACTGTATGGGGGCTGTGTGACTGGGGAAACACACAGATCTGTCTTTCTGCATAGCAGGAAGACAGGATCTGTGTGATCTCCCCTATCGGAACGGGGATCTGCCTAGTTTACACAGGCAGATTCCCATTCTATCTCTGCGGGGAACGATCGCGGGTGGGCGGCGGACATAGAGTCCGCCCCACCCGCTGATTGGCTCCCCCGCTGTCCACAATACCCGTTCCCGCGACCGACGTACAATGACGGTGATTCGTGGGACCAAGCCACATTGCTGCAGGGGCTGAAGTGGTTAACGTGTATTTTTTTCCAAAAAAACTGTGTTTGCAAAACCGTTGTGCAGATACAGTGTGACATAAAAAATTGCAACAATCACCATTTTATTCCCTAGATTCTCTGCTAAAAAATGTATAATGTTTGGGGGTTATAAGTCATTCTCTAGCAAAAAAATACTGATTTAAAAGTTGTAAACAAAAAGTGCCAGAAAAAGCATGTTCAGCAAGTGGTTAATATCTGCACAGTAACCACATGGGGCACCACACTTTACCACTTAATTGAAAAAAAAAACCTAACCTGTGAAAGGTTTGCACTTAAAGTGGTTGTCAACTTTTGACAGCCACTTTAACTTATAGCTAAGCCTAGAATAAGGCTTACCTGTAGGTGCACTGCATATCTCCCAAACCTGCACGGTTCAGGAGATATGCAGTGTTCTGCATGTGCCGACGTCATTTCGCCACATGTGCAGTGAAGAAACGGCCTCCGTGCTGTTTCTCCACTGACACTGTGCTGTGACTAGCGGCTCCTGCGCGCAGTCACAGAGTCGGAGTCGTGGCCCCGGAAGGAAGAGGGGCTGAAGATGGATGCCGCCAGCACAGGGGACAGCGCTGGACTCGTTTGCAGGTAAGTGGCACATAATGGGTTAGTATGCGATGCATAGTAGCCCATTATGCTTCTAATTTACAGGTGTATGTAGAGGAAGTAAAGCCTATCTGGGTTTACTTCCTCTTTAAAGTGGATGCCCCTTTAAGGCATGAGATATAGCATAGTGCTTTTGCCGTGGCATTTGTCCCTTTCCATGTTGTACAATACCTGGTTGATCTTGACTGTTGCTGTGTTCCCCTCTGTAAACTGACCATGCTTATCATGGCTGCTGATCCATGATAGCATGGTCAGATTACGCCCCTCTGTCATCTTGCTGTGTCTTTAGCATCTCTGCATCTCCTTCCTCACTGTCATTTCCGTAGTCTGTGTGTGAGATGATCTCCTCCGTGCCCCTCCCCCCCCCCCCCCCACCTTCATTGAGTTCCTATTCCCCTGTAGCTGCTGTTCCCCTCCACTCCCACTGTACTCGCTTAGATCGGGAAGGAGAGCAGAAGGAGACCATGTGACCGCACAGCGCTGTGCAAAAAGGTACTTAGACATGTAATTTTTAAACACACACACACACACACTGCACTTAATATGGACCAAAAATAGAGAGCTTAAAAGAGCCAGCATGCAGCGGTCGATGACGTCACAAGGGGGTGGGGCCACCTGCTGATGTTGCTGGGTGGCCCTGCCCCTTAGTTATTTAAGAACTGTCAGACAGTGGAGCTAGCAACTGGTACAGAGCTTCTTTTTATTTTTTTTCAGGACGCGGTGGCGGTATTCATTGTGTTTGACGCTGGATGTACACTGAAGGACATTGTTTTTGTTTTGCTTAATAGAGGAATTGTCAATATCTGTCTCTGTGTTTTTATTTATTTTTGACAATTTTTTTGGTGAATGAGTGGGGAGCCGAGCGAGATCTGGGGCCCCCTTGTTAAAGGGGGCTTCCGGATTCCGATAAGCCACCTGCCCACAGATCCACAACCACCGGCAAGGGTTGTGGGGAAAAGGCTCTTGTCCCCTTCAATATGGGGACAAGGTGCTTTAAGGGGAGCCCTCCCATGTTGAGGGAATGAGGCCTGGTATGGTTCAGGGGGGTGTCGGTCGCCCCCTCCCCCTTTCTTGACCTGCCGGGCTGCATGCTTGGATAAGGGTCTGGTATTGATGCGCGCGGGAGCCGCTGGTGACGGCACAGGGGCCTAAAGAAACAGAACGCGCGCCCGTTTCTTCAGAGCGCATGCGTCGTCAGCATCTGCGTTTATAGTAAATATCTCCTAAAATTATTAAAGGCTTACCTGTAGGTACAATTAAAAACAAAGGGCCCGGTATGGATTGGGGGAACCCCCACGCTGTTTTTTTCTCAAATTGTATTGCCGGTAATTCTTTGGTTTACATTCAGCTGTCAGCGGAAAACATAAAGGATGATCCACAGAGCCTAGAAAATAGTAAGCAGACGCTCAGGCTGAATACAACCTAGAGGTAACCATACTAAATTCAATTGTGGATACAAGAGCATAGGGAAGGGTCCATACACCGTTAATTAGCCAAGACCAAATATCCATGAAACAGAGTAGGGGCTTAGGAACAGATCTTTCCTGACAGACTCCTATGGCAGCATACGTGTGGGTAAGGCTCCGCCTCCACTACTACCCTATAGGACCCTTCTCCCATAAATCTTTGCACCAGACCAGCTGACGTGTTCTTTTTTTTGTCCTCCTCCTTATGGACTATGTATCGGTTCAACTACCTGAAGATTCCCACCGTGAGGCAGTCGCCCGTGACCAGTTGTGTTCGTCCCCCCCGATACGCCACAGCTGAGAGCGGGGTATGGGGTATATGCAGAGTAAGCACTGAAGTCTGGGTTGATATTGTGTGCGCTGGCCGGATGCCCAGCTGAGAGCGGGGGGCCCTAATCTGCTGGAGGCTGGACGGTGAAAATGTCCTGGTTGGCACTGGTACGGTGGAGGGGTGAGTCAAAGCTTCCTATGGATTATGGCAGCAAGTTTTTGTGGTTACCTGTCTTTTTTCTATGTCTGTGCCTTTCCTGCTGACAGTAATGGCGGCGGAGGTGGTGCTCCGGACGCCGACCTCCTATTCCTGGGTCCCGCGGCCGGTCTGCGCATGCGCGACCGCGGGACGAGATCGAGGCTTGGCTCGCGCATGCGCGCGTGCTCAGCGCTGGCCGGCGCCAGTTGATGACGTCACTGCTGGCTTTTTAAAGCCTGGGGAGCGGCATGAGCCTCGGGAATGTCGGCAGGAACGCTAGCACCTTCCCCAGGCTGTACTGGAGATCTTCCCAGGTATGTTTTTTGACTGGGGGAGGGGGAGTGGATTTGTTAGCATGGTTCTCACCTCTCCTCCTAGGTCAGCGATCATGGACTCTCCTCTGCCCCCTGGTGGTCAGCCCTTGCCCAACAGGTACCTATGGTCCTGCATGATGGGGGCTGGGGGGGGGGGGGTTGGGTCAGGGATGGAAGTTTCTGGTGTGCAGGTGTTTTTTAATGGCACATCTTTGCTGTCTCTCTTCTTATAGCCCTTCTAGGTCTGGTTCGCACCGGAGTTCGCACAGGAAAAGTGGCTCGTCCAAGTCTCACCAGCACTCTTCATCTAGATCTGGGCATCATGAGTCTCACTCAGTTGCAGGATGCCATGACAGAAACAGCTCACGCCCGCACCCCTCCCGTTCAGGAGAAAGGGGCGGCAGGACATGCTGGGGTTGCAAAGCATCAGTATCAGCTGATAAATCCCTCTGTGAGCACTGCCCCCTCGGCCCTCTCCTCGAACTCCGACTGCCCATAGAGAAAGAACTTCTCTCAGAGACTGGTGGGCGAATTAATAAAGAAGGTTTACGACCTGTCCCAAAAGGGAAAGTAATTGACGAAAGGACATCGTCACGAGTGTCTCCCTAAATAGTCGACTATGACTACGAAACGTTGGGGTCGTACAGGACGGCGGGGAAAGAGGACTTGCCCTCCCCACGCCCGCACTCGACAAAGACAGTACCGTAGGACGTTGACTCACTCTGAGTACTACGGGTCTAGATCTACTTCTCACGACCACTCTGAACCTGCTCGGTGAAAAGGACACGCTTGAGGCCACGCTTGGTCTGGATCTTCCCGATATTCTTCTCTCTGTCGTTTCTACACGGTAATTTTTTGTGGACGTGTGGTCTTTGAAGGTAGGGA